>CM063176.1:143485000-143865000 GCA_031835075.1 Saguinus oedipus
TCACAGCCGAGAGGGAGCCCTCGGTGTCTGTGACCACAGCTTCTCTCCCCATTGGATCCTCAGAGAGGAGGAACTGGAGTGCTCTCAGAATCCAGGCAAAGCCCAATTGCTCAACAGAATGGCCCCCAGATGGACTAGTGGTAGGATGTTGGCTTTGGGGGATCCAATGGACCAAATGCCCTTTCTATGCTGTGGGCTCCACTGTCCTCATCAAATCCTCTTCTGCCTCCAGAGAATAGAGTTAACAAGATGGGCTGCAGGAGGAGCCAGGGAGGAGCTATCTGCCCCTGTGACCCCACCTGACTCTGCAGCCAGACTCCAGGAGCCAGAGGGGCCAAACCAGGTGACGCTCCCACCCCTGCCATGCCCCGCTACCTTGGCTCTCAGGCTTAATTCTGACTGGCCGTGGGCCAGTCATGACCTCGTCAGCTAGGGCCGCAGGGCCTGGCCCGCTTCATAGGGCGACTCAGGCTCTAGCCGCCTCTGCTTCCAACACGGAGCCAGGCCATCAGATGCCACCAAGACAGGTCACGGGCCTTGGACTTCAGAATTCACTTTCGAAGTAGTTTTATGGCAGACATAATTTGTGGGGCTGGAAGCTTCACCTCTGTTAATGAGGTGTCACCGGAGGGATGTCCAGGACAGGCTTGGATGCCTGATGGGTTCACACAACACGTGAACAGATGACAGCCTGTATGGGGCGAAGCCAGCTCGGACGCCTCCCGACTAATTCCCAGTGGCTGAGGACACGACCTGTGGGAAGCAACACCAAGCAGTGACCTGTGAAACCGGGAGCTACGGGATGAAAACATCGCGCCGCTGAGAAAACAGATTTACGCCTATTAGAACCACGGTTTTTGGGCTCACGTAAAATAAACATACTGGGTTGAATGTTGCTGCAAGGTCTACATTTACACAGAGGCGAGGAAGGTATGAACGTGTGGCTGGGAGTTGGCAGGGCTGAAAAATGACAGTGGGATTAGCTTCTCACACTGCAAACTGGAAGGTTCAGAGACGCGTGGCACGGCTGCAGAGACCCAAACTTCCAGCGAAATTTATTATTTCTGTAAAATCTGGGAACAACTTCTTCAGGGATAACAAATACAGAGAAAACATGATTCCAGCCTCGGCATTTGGTCTCCTTGCAGACGGTTTTCATTAAAAAGGGCTTTATAAAAATGATAAAAATGTTGCAGTTCGCTAAATTAAGTCTGAAGCAGCTCTATTTAATAAGCCGGTGCGTTTTAATCATTTTTTTGAAAAGCCTGACATATTGAAAAGAACTTCAGTCTTGAGCATCACTGAAAAAAAAAGAAAAGGAAAAGAAAAACAGAAAAATACTCTCAACTCATCTTGGGTTGTTTGTGCATTTCTAAACCTAAACTTGTCCTCAGTGGCGGTGGGGGCCAAGTGAGCAAGCGTTTGTGACCCAGAATGCCAGACCTCCAGAGCTTCTGTAGCTGGGACAGAGACCATGTGACAATGGGTTATTTTTGTTCAATTGTCTCTCAGGAAACAAAGTCAAAAAGGATGGGTAATTACTCTGTTTCTACTTCTTGGCCCCATAATGCAACACGCTTAGTAATGTGGGTACGTAAGGAAGGAGGGCCCCGGGAGGCGGGAGGAACAAACTGTAGTTTGAAGAATAGCAGGAAGTTCTCCATGGAAAATCTTTTGCCAAGGAACAGTGGAGAGGGCCTTCTGAGGGGTTCTCAGAAACGGTCTCAAGTTTGGGAGGAAGAAGTTGAATTTGAGAGGCCGCTGTGAGGAGCTGTAAGAGCAGTGAACTCATGCTACAGAAATCCAGAGCTGTGACATAATCTAGGGCTAAGGACTGGAATGAAGGAAGGAAGATTTGTTGAAAGAAGAGATAGGAGGATGGGTGGGTGGATGGGTGAGTGGCTGGATGCATGGATGGACAAATGAGGGAATGGGTAGGAAAATGGGTGAACGGATGGATAGATGGTTAGATGAAGGGAGGGAGGGAGTGATGGTTGAGTGCATGGAGAAATGATTGGATGGGTGGAAGAACAGATAAATGGATAGATGGATGGATGGACGAGTGGAATGGATGCACGGATGGATGGAGAAATGGTTGAATGCATAGAGGAATGGTTGGATTTGTGGAGGGATGGATAGATGAATGAATGGATGGATGGATGGATGGATGGATGGATGGATGGAGAGATGGATGGATGGATGGATGGATGGATGGATGGATGGATGGAGAGATGGATGGATGGATGGATAGATGGATGGATGGATAGATGAATGAATGAATGAATGGATGGATGGATGGATGGATGGATGGAGAGATGGATGGATGGATGGATAGATGGATGGATGGATAGATGAATGAATGGATGGATGGATGGATGGATGGAGAGATGGATGGATGGATGGATGGATGGATGGATGGATGGAGAGACGGATGGATGGATAGATGGATGGATGGATGGATAGATGGATGGATGGATAGATGAATGAATGAATGAATGGATGGATGGATGGATGGATGGATGGATGGAGAGATGGATGGATGGATGGATAGATGGAGGGATGGATAGATGAATGAATGGATGGATGGATGGATGGATGGATGGATGGATGGTTGGATGGATGGAGAGATGGATGGATGGATGGATAGATGGATGGATGGATGGATGAATGAATGGATGGATGGATGGATGGATGGATGGATGGTTGGATGGATGGAGAGATGGATGGATGGATGGATAGATGGATGGATGGATAGATGAATGAATGGATGGATGGATGGATGGATGGATGGATGGATGGAGAGATGGATGGATGGATGGATAGATGGATGGATGGATAGATGGGTGGATGGATAGATGAATGAATGGATGGATGGATGGATGGATGGATGGATGGATGGATGGATAGATGGGTGGATAGATGAACAGACAGTTGGAAAGGTAGATGGATGAAAGTTTTTGGGTCAGATTGCCTGTCCCAAAGGAAGGGCAGGTGCTTGTGCTGCTGATCCACCTGATGCGTGCCAGCCACTGAGTTCAGTATTGCATTTCCTTGCTCAGTCTTCATCATAAGCACATGAATTTCAGGAGAGAAGATAAAGCCTCAGAACAGCAATGTGATCAGCACGACATGGCCAGGCCGAGACTCACCCAGGCTTCTGAAGTCTACATTCCGCTTTGGAATCCTGCAGCTTTCTCTGAAACCATCCTCAAACCTGCACATCTTTCTATTGTGAAAGATGATGCTTTTGGTTGATGGAAAGTTCTAGAACTCAGCTTTCTTGGCCTTATGATGTCCAGATCAATGGCTGGGAGGCATGAGGGAGATGAGCTTTGGTGAGGAGTCAGTGGAAACAGCACCAGGAAACATTCCAGAAAACTGTGAATTGTGAGAGCGGAAGGTGAATGCAGCTGAAGTCTCGGGGGCAGAGTTGGTGCTGGGCACAGGAGGATGGCCCCTTATAGGTGGGGTCCAGGACACAATGGATTAGAAGGGTGGGGTAGAGACTTGCTCCAAGAAGTGGAGATCCTTGCTTTTGATTTTCTTTATGAGAAAAAGCTGGGAAGAAGTTCCCAAGCTGCTGGATGGGAAGAGGTTCAGCCACAGGCTGTGTCCCACAGGACTTCCTGGTAGAGTGGGAGCAGCAGGGGTGAAGTCCGAAGGCCTGGGCCAGCCCTCACCACATCCCCTCCGTGTGGGATGCCCTTGGAAAGCCACCCACTTTCCTGGGCCTCAGTTTCCTGCTCCCTAAAGTGGAGCCAACACTGTTTCCATGCTGGAGCCACCGCATGGATGAAATGAGAGAGCTGATATGATTTGTCACTGACCATTTGTCACTGTCCAGAGCTCTTTATGTAGATGGGGTCCGGGATCCTCTCCAAACCCCAGAGCCGGCTTTTGTGGATCCACCCCCTTCTCTAGCCTGAGTGAAATCCCTGCCCGGAATCTCCCCTCCCCTCCTCACCCCCGCCTCTACTCACCCTCCCCAAGCGGACACTCGGGACCCTGGCAGCATCTGTTGGGGAAGCAGACAAACCCCACCTTTGGCAAGCAGAGAAGAACGGGGCCTGGAACGGTGCCAGTCAGAGACCCTTCAGAAACACCAGGGGCCCTAGTTGGTGTTGAGGCCAAACCTGGAAGGGTGGCTGTCGCCTCCGGCCAGCCCCTCCCTGGCGGTAATGCTGCTGCATGGTGACCTCATTTGCCTTTGTTTTCCCCTTTTTCCTTTTTAATTACCTTATTAAAGATTACTTAACTGCAAAGTAAAACCATCCCCAAGCTACTAAGTAGGATGTGACTCAGTCCCCAAGAGCAGGGTGGCCTGTGGGTGGCTGGCTTCTGCAGGGATGTCACCCCTGCTCACCTGGAAATGGGGCTGCTGCGTTGCCTCCAGTGCTGACCTTGCCTGTACCCTGTCCAGTGTCCGGGAGGCCCTTGCCTCAGTTTACCCAGATCCAGATCCTGATCCAGTCGACACAGATTGAGGACCAGCCAAGTCCACAGCTGCACATCGTGCACTTGCAAACCTGTTGGCAGGTCACCCAAGAGATGAGGTTCTCCTCCCGGATCTAGGAGTTGCCAGGCTGGGAAACCTGTCTTCTGTATTCCCCTACCTGACAGAGAAAACCGTGAGGCAGGAGGAGACAGGGCGGGCCTGATGCTGAGGCTCTGTTCAGGCTCCACACTGTGTCCTCAGGCACATTCATGGATCTCCAGGTCCTCTACGATTTTACCGAAAGACCTTATGGGTCCATCTTGTTCCCATGGTTGCCCAAGACACCTGTTAATTCAGTGCTTCTCCGGAAGCCAGAGATGATGTCTGCCTGCCTACTGGCCACCAGTTCAGCAGTTTCAGCAAGGGAGAAAGCAGGCTTGATTCCTGCCCCCAGGCCATCTGCTACCATGTTTCTTCCAGAATTTGATGGGGAAGCACCAGGCCGCTTTGCCAGGGGACCTCCTGGGTTGTTGATGATTCCTACTGGAAAGCTTCAACCTTGATTCTTGTGATCTTGAGATAGCTGTCCTGTCACAGGGGACTCCACAGAGTGCACAGCGTGGGTGGAACAAGGGCCAGGGAGTGCAGATGACCCATCTGAGAGAGGCCTGCAGGAGGCCCTGGGGGTCTGGAGAAGAAAGGCCATTTCTGGCAAGGGCTGGGGAAGCCAAGAGGGTTTGGGGACGGTTTCTTAGAGGAGATGGCCTTTGAGCTGGGTCTTCAGGGGATGGGAGAGGCGTGGTGCCGTTCTGCCCTCACCCAGCAAGCACGTCCATGTGGGGATACACTCCCAATGGGGGAACAGAGAGGGAATTTGCTCACACAGGCTCCCAGCTCCCTTGGCCCCATGACACAGGAGCTGCTGTAAGAATGGAAATTCTGCTCAACACCAGAATTTCTCTGTACCGTTCCCACGAAGAAGGCTCCAGTGGGTCAGTCAGACAAACCCACCCCAGGGGTCTGGGACACAACTTTACTAGAATATCTTTAAAAACAACTGTGTTAGTTTGTCATCTGTTATTACAAGTACCTGTTATTACAATTATCACTCAGCATTCTATGGCTGTGAGCATCCCCGGGTCCGGATCTAATGAACTGTAGGGAAAAACACGTGCCTCCCATTTGCTAGGAAAGCTCCCTTTCGGGGCTGACACAGATGGGCAAAGGCCAGGAGGGGGTGAGAAGTGAGCTCTCATCCCCAGCAGAAACCACATGGGCCCCACCTGTGTCAGATGTAGCTGGCTGCTGACACCCTGGGCCCTGGGTGAGATGGGTCTCATCAAAACCTCAGCACCCCAGGGACCAATGGTCATGGTTCCTATGCAGAGCAAAAATACTGACTACCATCCCAGCTGGTTTTGGAAGCAGCAAAACCCAGCTGTCAGAGGCAAAGGTCATGCTGCTCTGAAGTGCCCCTGCCCTTGAACGGGGGTCTCCCTCTATGGCAGCTGCTGGCAGGAGTACCCTGGCTGGCCACATCCCTCTCCCTTCAGCCGGGTCCATGCCATGCTGGGCCTCGTTCACCCATCCCCTGGAGGGGAACAGGCAAGTGGCCTGGGAAGCCCTGTCTGCCCTGGGCCTAGGTGTAGGAATCTGGTCGGAGCCCTGGCCCCTGGCCCTTGGCCGGAGAGCAGCTGATGGCCTGCAGGTGCAGTGAGTGCTGCTGTTGATGAACATAAGGCGTGCGAGTGCAGCGGGCTCGGTGCTGGGGGCTGCCGGGGACGTGAGGAGTGCAGCGGGCTCGGTGCTGGGGGCTGGCGGGGCTTCAGAGTGCCAGCAGCATTTCATCACCCCTGAACCGAGTCGTGACTCCTGCTCCTGGACTCCCGCTGCTAAGGGCTGGAAGGGCTGAGTGTGCGGATGGAGATGTCACGTCCTTCTAGGGCCGCCTGGGCACTTCCAGCTCTGCAGAATGTTCGTGCCTCAGTTTCTTGTTTCATCCTCAGGACAACACCGTCAGGCTGGGCTCACTAAGCCCCCTGCAGAGGAGACACTGCACATCCTGAGGGGCCACTGTCAGGCTGTGGCGGGCAAAGGAGCGAGCATTGCCTGGGCCTCTCTGCCCCAGGCCTCCATTTCTCCTGGGACACTCTGCTCTCCCTAAGGGTTCCAGTTCAGGCTTGGGCACTTCAGACAACACTGTAGAAAGTCCAGCTCACGGAACAATGTGTCCTCCTGCCCCAGACCGGACACATACCTGTTTGTCTTATTCCATCTCCACCAAGGCACATGAAAGCACTTTCTTGCAGGAAGCAGAAGCGAGAGGTTCACTAGGAGGGCGGGAGTGATGCCGGGGTTAATGACTGGTTATCAGCTGAGCGGAGCAGCCTGGCAGGGTGCCGGGCACATGAACACTGTCACCTTGGCATCCAGCTGCCGGCTAGCGCTCCCCCCAGGTTCCCTGCCCCTGCCGTGGGGCTGCCACAGTCAGTGTGCCATCAGCTGCTGGAATGCCCTGGATGCCCAAAGCAGTGGGAATGTGCACACCTGCCTGGTGGGGGGTGCCCACGTGCCCTTGGCAGCCACGCAAGTAGCCTCTGGCCTGGGGGCTGGCAAGAGAAACGAAAAAGAAGGGGTGAGAGGGTTTCCTGAAGTCGGAACCCCTGCAGCCCCCACCTTGTGCTCCGCCCACAGCTGGGTTCCAGGCTGGGGCTGTGCATTTAGAGACTGTCAGCGCCTCTCAACCACCCAGACTGTGAACGCTGGGACTCTGGGCAGTCTTGTCCTGAGTCAGCCCCATAGGAAGGTGGCAAGGAGGCAAGGACAAGCCAGGTCTTCCAGGCCTCCCAGCCCACCACTGGCCTGAGCATTGTGAGTATCTGAGCTGAGAGGACCCTCATCTCGGCCCCTACCCTCTCCTCCCACAGCCCTACAAGAGGAGAGCCTCCTGGAATGAGGCACTCACGCCCAGCCCAGGTGGCCTGAAGTGTAAGGACCATCTGGAGGTGAGGTGCAGGCGGGCCCACAGCCCCTGCCCGTGCGCTCTGCTGACCGGTGCCACACAGTGGTGCCGAGGCCTTTGGGAGAGTGGCTCGGTGCAGACATGGTTGCATACAGAGAAGCAGAAAGCACCAGAGCCAGGAGGTGGCCCGCCCCCTTAGGAAGGGGGTGACCTCCAGCGCCCCAGGCACCTGTCCCCACTGTTTGCTCCCAAACTTGGGAGCCGCAGGCACACAGGTGGAACCCTCTGTTGTTTCCGGAGAAAGTAGCTTTTGGCCTGATCCCGGGAGAGGGCAACATGCCAGGAAAAGCTGCAGGGGCTCCCAGGAACTTGTTCCCAGAGGAAAGTGGGAGACAAGGGGATCAGGTTGGAGGTGCTGTCCTGGGTACCTTGTTGGGTGCAAGGAGATGCCCTCTAATTCCAGAACCTTCTCTGGCTCCTTCGCCTCCCGGGAGCTCTGCAGACAGTGGAGGCAGTTCTCATGTCAGTCCTGAGCCCAGCACCCCAGCCTTCCTGGCTTCGGACTTCGACCTGTCTCCAGTCCTGGGACCTGTCTCCATGTGACAGCGCGGCCACCTGCTCTGGGCCGAGCCCAGCACCTTAGCCATCCTGGCTCTGGGCTTCAACCTGTCTCCAATCCTGGGACCTGTCTCCATGTGACAGCGTGGCTACCTGCTCTGGGCAAGCTCCTGAGCCAGGTGCCCAGATGTAGATGGATGGTGTCACCACCTGTCTGGGGCCTCTGGGGGTCTCCTGCCCAGGCCCCTTTCCCCTCGGCAGGAGCCGCTGGCCTCCTGCAGGCTGTTCCCGCCCCTCCTTCGTTCTCTCCAAGCCTCTCACTGGTCTCGGAGCCTGGATCGTCTGACATGTTTTCCCAACATTTGCTTCTCATTTCAAAGTGTAAACCTGGCAAGAGGCACACGGATCCCGTCAAAGAAGGTTCCGTGTTTTTCTCCTCCTTATGTTCCTCTCAGCATTCTGCCTTCTCCTCGCAAGGAAAAGTGGCTCTAAAGTTGATCTTGGGTGGTTGTTCTTAAATAACCGGCCCGATGGGTTCCAGAGAAGCCAGTGGTACAAGCTGAAGTCTCTGGCAGCCTTCGGTTTCCCGTTGATTTTTCCAAAGAGATTTTTGTGCAGGGCTTTTTTTGGGCTCGTTGGGTTTCTCTAGCCCATGTTGATGACTGTCCACGAATCACCACATTTATCATGGGCAGGGCGGGATCCCCACCAGCTTTCCACCCCTCCTCTGTTTACTGAGCTCAGCCACCCCCAAAGCTCTGAGGCCTGCTCCTGCCACCCCACTGCCCACCCCTGGCAGGGCTGCATCTGCATCTTCACCGCCTGCTCTAGGCCGGGTTCTTCCCATGGCGTCCGGTGTAGACAGGACTCTGGGCTGTGAGTCAGAACTCCTCTGCTTCCCAGCCAAGGTGGCAGAAAAGGGGAGGGGTGGGAGGATGCAGTCCCCAGGTTCAAAGCCCAGCTCCATCAAACATAAACTCTGTTGCGAGGTTAAATCACATTTACCCTCACAGAGCCTCCATTGTGCCATCTGTGCAATGGGGATCATAACAGCACACATTACAGAACATTTCAGCAAAGTAAGTGAGTGTGTGGCGTAGGGTGAGCCGCCTGTAAAGGCAGCTGCAGTCCTTCCTTTCCTGCTTGTCCTCCTCCTCCAACCGAGCCGAGCTTTCCGCTGTTCTCATTTCTTCCTGTGGTGCCGCAGCCTCACACAAGAGCTGAGCATCTCGAGGGGTGTGTGTTTCTGCAGGGAGAAGTGCTATTAACACCAGGTGGACAAGCAATTCAGAGACAAACTCCTCTTTAGCAAGCTACGACAATTCCACACATGAGGACTGTAAAGCGGTCCCCTCTGCTGCTGGCCTTCCAGGGGGCCCGAAGCAGGACCAGGGCTTCCAGGCCAGGCAGGCAGAAGACTGGCGTGAGGGGAACAGACCTACGTCCACCCTTTCCCAAGAGGCTTCCCAAACAGACTGAGCCTTCATCTCCAGTTCCAAGGAAGCCAAAGATCCCTGGCCCCGCCCCTTCACTGAGCCCAACTGAACTCATGGCAGACATGGGGAAACTGAGGCTGGGGTGTCTCACAGGCACAGCAGAAGGGCCAGGTCAGTGGCAGGGTCCCTCTCGCCACTGGCAAGAGGGACAGCAGCAGGCCTCTTTCACCAACTAAAGGTCAGATCAAACCGCCCGGGAAACAAAAAAGGGGCAGTCCCCGACCTTCTGGCTTAATCAGGAGGAAGATTTGACGTCATGAAACATTTTGTTATTAAAGCAACATGGACAACTTTTCCCAAGGCCTGGCCAACAGGCTTACTCACTTAGCATGGATGTGGCCACCCCCGTCCTCACTGGGCTCCCCACTCCTGTGCCAACAAGCCAAGCAGAGGCCTGGCCTGAACCGCAGTCTCCAGCCGGCGGGAAGGGTTGAGTGCAGGCCTCTGGTGCTCGCTTCCTTCTCAATCGCTGCTCCGCCTCCCCTGCCCGCTTTGGTGCCTCCCCTGGGGCAGGGCCTTGGGGCAGGGAGAGGAGTGGGATGCTGTTCCCTCTGTGGGGGAGCTCTGATGGGGGTGGGCTGGCATGAGTGGGCACAGATAAGTGCAGAGTGGAGTCTCCGAGGCACACAGAGCCTGGCTGGGGCTCCAGGAGGGCTTCCCGGGTAGGGAGCTGAGTCTCCAGGGTGGAGCACAGACAGTCGGGTTGGGCAGGTTTGCTGAAACCTCCTGGAAGCCAGAGTACGGGCTGTGCCCTGGGCTGTGCCTACCTGCAGTCTCCCACTCTGTGTGCCCTACACATCCTTCCCCCCTGTGGTGGGAGGGGCCGTCTCTGCTGCTTGCTGGACCCAGGGTGTCTTTTTCCTCTGCAGACCTGGCCGTGCAGCGCTTTCTCCCGTGGGCAGCAGAGGGGAGGAGAGGAGACGGAGGCCGGGAAGGAATGAGGCCAGTGAGCAGAGGGCAGGGTGGGCCTGAGCTCTGCAGGCTCTGTGAGCGTTGAGTCCTTGTTCTTGGAGGCCTTGAAGGATGTCAGGGAAGCTGCATGAGCCTGTGGAGGGAGGAGGCCCTCCTGTGGGTCTCTGGGAGGGCGCTTCCTGCCTGCCCAGGTGGTACATCTGGGGTGTGGGCAGGTCCTGCTGGGTCTCGGCTGAAGCTGGGGGGGATGCCCAGGCCTGTGCTGATAGCAGCCCGGAGCAGCAGAGCAGCTCGGCTGTGCAGCCTCTGAGAAGCCAATGCCGACGCCTCTCCTGCAGAGTGGAGGCAGGACTGCCCGGCTCCTCCACCAGGGTCTTCTCGGGTGGATACTGAGAGCACCAAAGCCGCCCAGAGCCGGAGGCTCAGTCCTGGGCTCAGCCCCGGCCCGGCTCCCACAGCCTCCCACTCCCACTTAGGTCAGCGTGAGCCCTGCTGTTAGGCACCCCCTTCCTCCAGCCGCTCCCTGGTGCCCCCAGCCTGAGGGGTCGGCAGAGTCGCTGCTGTGGGGACTGCAGGCACTGACTCAGCCAGCCCCGCAGAAGCCTCCTGGGGCCCGCGAGAGCTTTTCCCTCCTGACTTCCACTCTCCCCAGGGAGAGTCAGCTTACGGCAGGAGCGCGGGGGACCCTAGAGGTGACCTGGTCGCAGCTCCCAGTCACAGAAGAGACCTCAGGGGCCTGCACTGTGTCTCCCCTCCTTCCAAGCTCCTCGCTCATGGCATTTCCCTCAGGCCACCTCTGGGCTGAGCCCACCTGTGCTCACCTGCACCCATCATGGGTCACGGCCACTCCCTTCTGAGGCACTGGCCATACCCAGAGGTAAAGAAAGAGTCTGCTATAAGCAAAGGAGGCTGGAAGGCCAACTGTCTTTTCTATAAACTTACTTTCCTACAAGGGGATTGAAAACACATTTGAAAATCTGTCCTCAATAAACAATGCCCCAGCAGCTGTTTCTGGATGTGCCATGTTGCTTGTGCCTTCTGATGATACCTGGACAGACTTTATGTCATCCTACAGCCAACCCCAGGGCTGACCACCGGTCAGAGCAGGCCATGGCTGGGCAGGAGCCAGGGGTGGGCAGCACGGGGGGGCAATGCCTGGCCTCCATGTATGTCGGGACACACAGGTGCACTCCCAGACTGGACAGTCACCTGCACCCACCCTCATTTGGCCCCAACCAGAATCCGCAGCTGTGTCTCCTCTCTCCCCTGCAAATTGCCCCAACAAACTGGAAAGCAAACACAGCTGTCCTTTCCCACCTCCATGCCCTTCCCTGCCCTCCCCACCTCTCCTTTCCCAAGAAGTAATTTGGGAGGGCTGTGGGCTGCTGAAGGCAGAGCAGACCCGGAAGCCCAGGCCCACGGTCGCCGCATCCAGGGATGCTGTCTTGGACAGTTCCACTCTGGACAGTGGAACTGTGGGCTCCTGGGGAGGGGAAGGGGTCTCATTTCCTAACCGTGTTTGTGTGCTTTGGTGGTGGTGAAACATATGGCATCTCATCAGCACGACAATTGCACCAGGTATCTTCTTCCTTTCAAAGACGGCAGACTCCGCTGGGCGTGATGGCTCATGCCTGTATTCCCGGCACTTTGAGAGGTCGAGGTGGGTGGGTCACTTGAGGTCAGGAGTTCAAGACCAGCCTGGCCAACATCGTGAAACCCTGTCTCTACTGAAAATCCAAAGATTAGCCAGGTAGAGTGGTGGGTGCCTGTAATCCCAGCTACTCGGGAGACTGAGGTAAGAGAATCACTTGAACCCGGGAGGCGGACGTTGCGGTGAGCAGGAGCTCATACCACGCACTCCAGTCTGTGACAGAGTGAGATTCCGTCTCAAAAAAAAAAAACAGAGAGAGACGACAAACTCCAGAGCTCAGGGAGGTTAAGCTGTCACTTCTAGGTCACACAGCAGGTGGCAGGGCCAGAACTCAGACTCCATCCATCCTCAAGGCTCCTGCTCTTCCCCTAACTGTCCCGGGCGGCCTCCGAGTGTGACAGGCAAAGGAATGCTCCGACTTTATGGCGTGATCCTGGAGCTCAGGTCTCCGCTCCCCGCCCCCAACCTGGACCTGCGGTCCAAGGTCCAAACCTGCAACAGGCCTCCCAGGGTGAAGCGCGCTGCCCGGCAACCTGTGATTAATTTCCTGTTCTCATTAATTCCCGGATTTCTCCTGCTCATTACGAGGCGGTGAGGCAGTGGGCAGCATGCGGGGGCCGCGTGCCTGTCTGGCTGTGGGAGCGCTTCCCAGAAGCCCCAGCGCTTCTCATTGCTTTGCCCAGCCTCACATGGGCTCATTAGAGGGAATGAAATAGAGGAACCCGGGGTAGGTGGAGGCGCGGTGTTCTCCAGGGAGCCGTCCAGGCAGGACTCTTCAGAAGGAAAACACCCCTGAGAAGCAGGGGGGTGCAGAGAGCCCTGTTTGGGCTGGGGAGTGAGGCCTCCACTCACCAGGCAGCCAGGAGAAAAGGGCCAGGGCCAGGCCTCTAGGACATGAGCCCCATCCTGGGGAGGGTGCCGGCTCCTTCTCCCCATGTTGCATTGTGAGGCCTCCACGACATGGGCCCCAACCTGGGGAGGGTTCCAACTCCTTCTCCAGATGTTGCATTGTGAGTGACATTTCCTTGGAAGAGTAGCCCCGGCACCCTGGCCCAGCCACCTGTCTCAGGTCGGGGTCTTGGCTGGCACCCTGTCTCTGTCCCACTCCTCCTGTGGCCTAAGCCCATCCCCTCTTGGGTAAGTGAGACTCCAGCCTCTTCCCTGGCCTCAGTCTCCAGTCTCATCCCTGCCAATCCTTGTCCATGTGGGGCTTCCAAAGAGAGCCCTCTAGAACCATCCTGATTCCCCAGCGCCCCCAGGACAAACCCAAATGTCTGGGCTGCATGCTCAGCCCTCTGGTGTTTTGCCTGGGGTCTAAGGAGTCCCCACACAGCTCAGTCTCCAGTCAAGTGACTTCCCCTCTGGTCTCTTCCACTCACGGCCTTCGCTCATGCCATCCCGGACTCCTGGATCCATCTCATGAAGGAGGCACTGGACCACCTCCTCTGACAGCCAGCTCTCCTGGGTGTTGCTGGGGCTCCTGCTTGCTGGGGCCTCACCTGCCATTAATCTAAGCATGCCTCGTGCCTGTCCCGGCCCGGTCCTCCCTGTGGCTCTTTGCACACTGGTCTTTCCACCCACCACTGAGAGTTTCTCTCTGGATCCCCAACAAAACCCAGTTTAGGCCTCATACACAATAGGGGCATAATAAGTTCACACTGGCATAAGCTGGCAAGCCTGGAGGCTTGAGCATGTGGGGAGTGCCCACAGGTGGGCACTGGGGACTTGGACCCACACCTCTGAGAAGGGTCATCTAGAGAAAGTGCCAGCCCGGGGAGGCTCAGCCAGCAGGAGTGCCTCCTCAGTCAGAGCCAAGCGCATCTTCTCTGAAGCAGGGAGGGACATCTCCGGAGACCACGAGGGCAGGGAGAGGAGCCCAGGTGACAGGGGCAGTCCAGGCATCTTCCGGGAGCTCTGTGCCAGGATGGGAGCTTTGGCCGCTGGGCCGAAGGATCACACATGCACAGGTCTGGGGGTCCCCAGGTCCTGTTCCCTGGCCAGAGACAGCCCAGCTAACCCCATAGCCACCGAGCAGCCAGCAAAGTGGGGGCCTACCAGGAACTCCCTTCCCACCATCTGTCCTGGTCCGCCTCAGCCACACTGACAGCCTTTCCTCACAGGGGTGTGCATTTCCTCAGACTCTCATGATCATTTCCAGCAACCTGCATCTGACTTCTCAATCCAGCCTCCGAAAAATCAATGTCCTCCAGGGTGGCTTCATCGCTAATCTGACATCTTGTGTTGCAGGCGTGATGCCCACCCAGGCAGGCCCACAGAGCCTCCCTGCCAGTGCCACAGGCAGGGTGTAGGCCAAGCTCGGGGAGTCCGAAGTCCTCCCTCTGCCAAGAGAATGTTCCCCTCAGCTCGGGCACACACGTGTCTTTCTGTGGTAACTTCTGCCTCTTCTGTCATTGACTGTAGAGATGAGACCGTAGAATGTGGCTCTGCCTCACCTCCTCCAAGCTCCCCCGAGCTCGCCTCCACCTCCAATGGCCCCAGATGTTTTTGTCTGCCTCCTCCATTGGACCATGTGGTCCTCCAGGCAGGACCCTCTGCCCTGCCCTTCCTCTTTGCAGCTGAATAATATTTCATTATATAGACCTACTACATTTTGCTTATTCAATCATCCCTCGATGGAGATGGACATTTGGGCAGTTTCCACTTTTTGGCTGTTATGAATAATGCTACTATGAATGTTGGAGTACAGGTTTTTGTGTGTATTTATCTTTAGTTCCCTTAAGTATATACTGAGGAGTGAAATTGCTGCATCGGATGGTAACTCCATGTTGAAATCTTTGAGGAACTACCCAACCGTTTCCCAAAGAGGCGGCCCCGTTTTACGCTCCCAGCAGTGCTGATGTGGGTCTGACCGTGTGCTCACCAAAGCCAGGTTCTGTATGTCTTTTGGCTCATAGTCATCCCAGGGTGTGCAAAGTGGTGTCCTCGGTGTTCATTTGCATTCTCCTGACAGCGAATGACGTCAAGCGTGTTTTCATGTGCTTACTGGTAATTTGTATGTCTTCTTTGAAGGAATGTCCACGCAAAACATGTTTAAGTTGGGTTATTGGTCTTCTTTTTAAAAAGCACTTTATTGAGGTATGATTTACATACAAAGACCTGTGTATATTTAGTGTGTATGACCTTAGTGTCTATGATAACTTTGTGTATATTTAGTGTCTATGACAATTTTGGAAATAAGTGTACATCTTAATAAATATACAGCAAAATCTACTCCGTAAACACACTCGTTATCACCAAGTTTCCTCTTGCCTTCTTTATTGTGTGTGTGTGTGTGTGTGTGTGTGTGTGTGTGAGAGAGAGAGAAAGAGAGAGAGAGAGAGAGAGAGAGAGAGAGAGAGAGAGAGAGAGAGAGAGAGTGAGAGACAGAGAGAGAAAGAGAGACAGAGAGAGAGAGATAAAGCGCCTAACATAAAATTTACCCACTTAGCAAGTTTTTAAATATACAATACAGTATTGTTAACTCCAGGTGCTGTGCTATAAAGTACGTCTTCAGAACTTATTCATTTCATGTAACTGAAACTCTGTGCTGTGTGACTCATTTCCCTTTCTCCAGCCCCTGGCAACCACCACTCCAACTTTGCTTCTATGAACTTGACCTCATATACTCCTCATGTGAGTGGTGTGACGGTAGATTCCTGGGTACCAACTTGACTGGATTAAGGGAGACCCAGATAGCAAGTGATGATGCATTATTTAGCCTCAAGTTTTGCATTAATTGTTCCCGATGCTCTGGTAGACACTGAGCCCTTCCCCTCTTCTGCTGAAAGGGGAACCCAGGTGGTTTGGTATTTGAGTAGAATGACTAGGCTGCCCCAGGTGGGTCTGTGAGGGTGTTAGAACTTGGCAGTGAGTTCCCAGGAGACTAGTGGACTGAGTAGGGAAGACCAGCCTTGAGAGTGGGCAGGTGCCATTCAATTCCTGGGGCCCAGATGGAACAAAAAGTTAGAAAAAGGGCAACTTCCTGCTCTCTCTTCTGAAACTGGAATGCCCTTCTTCTCCTGCCCTTGGACATCAGGACTCTAGGTTGCCAACCTGATCTCTCAGACCTGTGGCCTCAGACTGAGAATTACACCATCAGCTTCCCTGGTTCTGAGGCCTTCACACCCAGACCGAGCCACACTTCCTGGTACCCTCGCCTCCAGCTTGCAGACGGCCTATCATGGGACTCCTCGGCCTCTGTAATCAGGTGAGCCAATCCCCCTAATAAGCCCCTTCTCATCTATCTCTTTCTGCCTCTCTCCTATCAGCTCGATCTCTTTGGAGAACCCTGATGAAAACACGTGGTATTGTGTAGTATTTGTCTTCCTGTGTCTGGCTTATTTCACTCAGCACAATGTCCTCCAGGTTCACCAACGTTGTTGCAAAGGGCAGGACTTCCTTCTGGTTTAAGGCTGATGATATTTCACTGTATATGTATGCAACATTCTCTTTATCCATTCATCCATCAATGGACAGTTAGTTTGCTTGTATGTTTTGGCTATTGTGAAAATGCCATAATGAACATGATAGCAAAGATATCTCTTTGAGATCCTCATCTTAATTCCTATGGACAGATATCCGGAAGTAGGATTGCTGGGTCATATTGTTCTATTTTTAAAATTCTGAGGACCTCCATACTGTTTTCCATAATAATTATATTAATTTACATTACTACCACCCAATTGCTGGGGGCCAGATGGAACAAAAATTTAGAAAAAGGGCAAATTCTTGACATACTGCTTTGATTACTGTAGCTTTGTAATACATTTTGAAATAAGGAAGTATGGTGCCTCTAGCTTTGATCTACTTGCTCAAAATTACTTTGACTATGTGGGATATTCTATGGTTTCATGTGAATGTTAATTTTTTTTTCTATTTATGTAAAATACCCCATTGGGATTTTGACAAGAGTTGTCTTGAATCTACAGACTACTTTGAGTTTTATGGGCATTTTAACAATATTATTTTTCCAGTCCATGAAAACAGGGTGACTTTATGTTTATTTGTGTCTACTTTAATTCCTTTCATTAATATTTTATAGTTTTTAAGTGTACAAGTCTCCACCACCTTGGTTAAGTTCATCCTTAAGTATTTCATTCTTTTTTTTTTTTTTTTTTTGCCAATCAATGAGAGCT
This sequence comes from Saguinus oedipus, assembly GCA_031835075.1. Classification (NCBI taxonomy): domain Eukaryota; kingdom Metazoa; phylum Chordata; class Mammalia; order Primates; family Cebidae; genus Saguinus; species Saguinus oedipus. The sequence continues at coordinate 143,502,150 of CM063176.1, forward strand.
TGTAAGGTTGCTGAGGTTGGTTGGCCTTGAACTCTTGGCCTCGCCTTCGCAAGCGCCACGACATCCAGCCGGAGCCACTTTGGGCCCCAAGTATTTCATTCTTTTTGGAAGTTATTATAAATGGGATTGCTTTCTTCATTTCCTTCTTAAATAGCTCATTGTTAGTGCATAGAAAGACAACTTATTTTCTTATGCTGATTTTGTGTCCTGATTTTACTGAATTCATTTATTAGTTATTTTGTCGAGTCTTTGGGGCTTTCTGCATATAAGATTACATCATCTGCAAAAAGATCATGATTTTACTTCTTCCTTTATGATTTGGATGACTTTCATTTCTTCTTGCCCAATTTCTCTGGCTAGGATTCCTAGCACTACATTGAATAGAAGTGGCAAGAATAATCATTTTTGTCTTGTTCCAGATCTTGGAGGAAAAGCTTTCCGGTTTTTGCCATTGAGTATGATGTTAGCAGTGGTATTTTCACATATGGCCTTTATTGTGCTGAAATAAGTTCCTTCTTTACTTAATTTGCCGAGAGTTTTTATTACTAGAGGATGTTGAATTTTGTCACATGTTTTTTCTGCATCTATTAAGAAGATCGTGTACTTTTTATCATGTGACTATTCTGTTAAAGGGTTGTATCCCATTGATTGATTTGCATATGTTCAATTATACATTCATCTCAGGCAAATATCACTTGATCGCGGTATATGATCCTTTTAATGTGCTGTTAAATTTGATTTGCTAATATTTTGTTGAGGATTTTTATATTCATCTTCATCAGGGCAATTGGCCAATAGTTTTCATTCCGTGTGTTCTGTCTGGTTTTTGTGTCAGGATGGCTCTGGCCTCATAAAATGAGTTTGGAGCGGTTCCCTCTTTTTTTTTTTTAAGAAGAATTTAGGAAGGATTGGTATTAATTCTTCTTTAAATGTTTGGTACACTTCACCTGTGAAGAAACCTGGCTCTGGGACTTCTGCTTTGTTGGGAGGTTTTTGATGACTGATTTCATCTTCTTGTTTGTGACTGCCCTGCTCAGGTTTCCTGTTTCTGGCTTCAGCCTTGGTAGGTTGTGTGTTTATGGGAATTTATCCACTTCTGAGTTGTCCAGTTTGTTGGCGGATAATCGTTCATGATGGTCTCATAATTTTTATGTCTGTGGTATCAATTGTAGTATCTCGTCTCTCATTTCTGATTTCGTTTATTAGAGTGGTTCCCTTTCCTTATGAGTTTACCTAAGGGTTTGTTGATTTTGTTTATCTTTTCCAAAAACAAACTCCCGGTGTGGATTTTTCTGTTCTCTATTTGATTTGTTTCTGCTCTCACCTTCGGTATTCCGTCTTTCTGCTAACTTTGGACTGAATCCGCTCATATTTTTCTCATTCCTCAAGGTGTAAAGTTAGGTTGTTTATTTGAGATCTTTCTTTTGTTTTAATACGGGCTTCTATTGTTACAAATTCCCTCTTAGTATTGCCTTTGCTGTATCCCATAAGTTTTGTTACGTTGTATTTTCATTTTTTATTTGTTTTGAGATACTTTCTAACTTGCCTTTTGAATTCTTCCTCGGCCCAATGGTTGTTCAAGAGTGTTTTGTTTAATTTCTGTGTATTTGGGATTTTTCCTTTTTCCTTGTGTTACTGATTCCTGGTCTCATTCCATCGCGGTTGGAAAAGGAACTTGGAATGATTTCAATCTTCTTAAACTTGTTAAGACTTCTTCTGTGACCTAGAATGTGATCTCTCCTGGAGAATTTCCTGTGTGTGCTTGAGAAGAATGTGTGTTCTACTTCTGTTGGGTAGAATGTTCTGTGTGTGTTAGGTCCATTCACCTTATAATGTTCAACTTTGCTGTTTCCTTACTGATTTTCTGTTTGGGTAATCCATCTGTTACTGAAATTAGGAGATTCAAGTCTCTTACTCTTATTTTATGCTCTTTATTTCTCCCCTCAAATTGTCAATGTTTGCTTTATATATTTGGGTGCTCTGATATTAGGTGCACACATTTATAATAGATATGTATGTACATATGTATATACACGTGAATGTATACGCCCTTTTATCATTTTGTAATGTCCTTCTTTGTCTTTTGTGTCCGTCTGTGTCTCTAAGGTTTTGACTTAAACTCTATTTTGTCTGGTATAAGTATCGCCACCCCTGCTTTGTTTTAGCTGCATTTACATGAAATATCTTTTTGCAATACCTTCACTTTCAGCATTTGTGTGTCCTTAAATCTAAGGCAAATATCTTATAGACAGTAATCGTTGGATTGGGGTTTTTGAAATTCATTCAGCCACTCTACATATTTTGATTAGTGAGTTTAATCCATTTGTACTTAAAGTAATTGTTGCTAGGTAAGGACCTACTATTACTACGTGTTGATTTTCTTCCATCTGGTTTTATAGTTCTTTCATTTCTCTTTTCTTGTCTTGTTGTGTTCCCTTCTGATTTCATGGTTTGATGGTAATATACTTTGATCCTTTTTCTCTATTTTTTTTTGTGTTTAAGTTTTTTCTTTGTGTTTACCATGAGGCTTGCATGCAACTTCTTATAGTTGTAACAGTCTGTTTTAAGCTGATAGGAACTTGAATTCAATCACATATGAAAAACTACACTTTTACTTCTCCTCCAACATGTGCATACACATTAAGTTATCGATGTGGAAGGTGCTGAAATTCACTTTTTTTTTCTGAGACAGAGTCTTGCTTTGTCACCCAGGATGGAGTGCGGTGGCACGATCTCAGCTCACTGCAACCACCGCCTCCCGGGTTCAAGTGATTCTTCTGAGTCAGCGTCCTCAGTAGCTGAGACTACAGGATGTGCCACCACTCCCCGTTATATTTTTTGTATTTTTAGTAAAGACAGGGTTTCATCATGTTGGCCAGGCTGGTTTTGAACTCCTGACCTCAAGTGATCTTCCCACTTCATCCTCCCAAAGTGCTGAGATTTCAGTGCACTTCCTTAATTTTTAACAGACAGCTTTTGGGTGGCAGTTTGGCATTTCCTTCAGCACTTTGAACATCTCATTCCATTCTCGTGTACTGCAAGGTTTCTGCTGAGAAGTCTGCTGATAGCCTTAGGAAGATTCCCCTGGATGTGATAAGTCACTTTTCCTTCTTTTAAAATTCTCTCGTTGAGAAGGCTGGAGAAGTTGGATACTCACTTTGATCTCTCTTTTCCCACAGGAAAACTTGTAGACCAACGAGCTCTCTCTTGGTGCTGCACTGTGTGAGCTTGCAAAAGAAGTGATGCAGGTCAAGTGAAACCCTTTTTACTCCTTTCAGTGCATTATCGTTCATCCTGTGTTCCGTCGAGATGGTACCCTCACCTGCATGCCACAGTTCTTGTAAAGGTATATCCAGTTCTGTAAGCACCATTTGTTGAAAAGACCATCTTATTTTGTCCCATTGAATTTTCTTGGTCCCCTTCTCAATAGTCAAATATGTAAAGGCCAATTTCTATATTCTCAAATCCATTCTATTGATGTACATAGCTATTCTCATACAGCGCCACATGGCCAGTTACCGTAGCTTTGTAGTAAATTTTGAAATCAGTGAGTGTGAGTTCTTCTACTTTATTTTTTCTTTCTCAGAATTGTTTTGGCCAGTCTGGGCTCTCGCATTTCCATATGGATTTTAAGATCAGCCTGTCAAGGTCTGTAAAACACCAGCTAGGATTTTGATAGATACTGCACTGAATCTGTATCAGTTTGGGGAGTGTAACCATTTTAATGATATTCGCACTTACACTCTCTGAACTTGGGATATTTTTCCATTTATTTAAGAATTCCTTAATTTCTTTCAATAGTTTATAGTTTTCAGTGTATAATCCTTATACTTATTTTGTTAAATTCATTTCTATGTATTTTACCCTTTTTGCTACTACTGCAAATGAATCATTTTCTCAATTTCATTTTGTATTTGTTCAATGCTATTACATAGAAGTAAAATTGATTTTTGCATATTAATTTTGTATCCGCAACCTTGCCAGATGCATTTATTAGGGTGTGTGTGTGTGTGTTCTGTAGTAAAAGGAGATTTTATTCCTTGACAATCTGAATGGCTTTATTTCTATCTCTTGCTTAATTTCTCTGGCTAAACCTTCAGTGTAACATTGAGAAGAAGTGAAGATAGTGGGCATCCTTGTCTTCTTCCTGGCCCTGGAGAGAAAGCTGTTTTCACCATGAAACGTGACAGCTGTCGCGGGATTTTTACAGATGCCGTTTACTAGCTTGAGAAAGCTCTCTTGTATTCTGAGGGAATTAAGTGAAACAACATGGAAAGGGGCTATGAACTGGTGTTAGTTTTTGACGTTCTTTTTTGTATCTATCAATATAATTATGTGTTTTTTATTCTTTATTCTAAATATAGTAAGTTACATTGATCAACTCTATGATGTTAAAGCAACCTTGCATTCCTGGGATAAATCTTACTTTTTCATAATGCATAATTCTTTTTCTATGTTTCTAGAATTTCTTTGCTAGTATTTAGTAGAGAATGTTTGCATCTATATCATCAGAAATACTGATCTGTGGTTTTATTGGCTTGTGATGTTTTTGTCGTGCTGTAGTGTAAGGGTAATTAATACAAAATGAGATGTTCGTTCTATTTTTTAAAGACGTTGTGAATGGTATTAACGCTTCTTTAAGATTCAAGGAAGCTAACTGGTTCTGGGCCTTTCTTTGTGACAAATGTAATGTTATTATTATCATTATGAATTTAATCTATTTATTTATTATAGATTTACTCAAAAATTTTATTTCTTATTGAGTCAGTTTCAGTAGGTCACGTCTTTTTTTTTTTTATTTTTTTTTGAGATGGCCTTTCACTGTGTCACCCAGGCTGGAGTGCAGTGGCACAATCTCGACTCATTGCAACCTCCACCTCCTGGGTTCAAGTGATTCTCCTGCCTCAGCCTCCCGAGTAGCTGAGATTACAGGTGCCCACTAGTATGCCCAGCTAAGTTTTGTATTTTTAGTAGAGATGGAATTTCTCCATGTTGCCAGGCTGGTCTGGAACTCCTGACCTCAAGTGATCTGCCTGTCTTGGCCTCCCAAAGTGCAGGGATTTCAGGTGTAAGCCACCATTCCTGGCAGTAGTTCATGTCTTTATAGGAATTTTTACATTTTATCGAGGTTACCAAAGTTGGGGGCACATGATTGTTTATTGCATTTCCTTATCTTTCTTATTTCTGTAAAATTGATACTAATATCCCCTTTTCTATTTCCACCTTTAGTAATTTAATTATTTTCTTTCTTTGATGAGTCTAGCTCAAGGTTGGTCAATGTTGTCTGTCTTTGAAGGAGCCAACATTTGGCTTCACTGACTTTCTCTTACTTTTCTATTCTCTGTTTCAATTATTTCACCTCTAATCTTAATGATGCGCTTTGTTGCTCTTGCTTTGGGTTTCATTTACTTAGTGTCTTAAAATTGAAGTTTAGGTTATTGACATGAGACCTTCCTTCTTTTTTAACATCAATATTTACAACTGTAAGTTTGCCTCTAAGCTCTGCTTTAACTGCATTCCATGAGTTTTGGAGTGTCTCAACACACAGACACAGACACACACACACACACACACACACACACACACACACACAGAGGGAGAGAGAGACAAAGAGAGAAAGAGAGAGCGCTCCTTGGCAAAGACTGAGAGAGCATATTCTAGCATTAAAATGTCTAACCAGACAGTTCTGCCTTACCCTTCTTTTTTAGGGGGAGGGGATGGAGTTTCACTCTTGTCCCCCAGGCTGGAGTGCAATGGCGTGATCTCAACTCACTTCAACCTCCGCCTCCCGAGTTCAAGCAATTCTCCTGCCTCAGCCGCCCAAGTAGCTGGGATTACAGGCACCCACCACCATGCCCAGCTAGTTTTTGTATTTTTAGTAGAGACAGGGTTTCACCTCATGGGCCAAGCTGGTCTCAAACTCTTGACCTCAGGAGATCCACCTGCTTTGCCCTCCCAAAGTGCTGAGCCTTTACTTCTTAGTTTCATAGAACACCAAGACCAGCCAGAGGTAGAGATGAGAGCTCAGGCCTTTCCTGAACATGCACATGGCCTTTTAGATTCCTGGAAAGATGTCGGTTCACAGCTCCTGTGGACCTAACACTGCCCAGCTTTTTAATTTGAAGCTTATTGGCTGCCCTACTGTTTCTCAAATTCGTATCCACTGCTCTGGTTACCATGAAGCTAAACATTTGCTTATTCTATAAAGGCTCTACTGGAAATGCTTTTCGTACCAGGAGAACTTCAAGTCAGGTCTAGTAAGGACAGACTTGGTGAGCCATCAGACTTCAGGTAATGACAGTTCTGTTAATGAGGCCTTGAAGTTGCTCCTACCCACTCTTCCTTTCCAGTGGCTGCCAGGTTCTTAGTCTTCACCACGATAGTGGGTTACTGGATTTCAAGGCTGCCACGGGGCTGGGGCGCGCGGCACGGGGATAGAGTACGTGAAAGTGCTACAAGGCTTGTTCTTGGCAAGATTCTGCCAGTTTGCATAAATAACTCCTAGAATTGTTGCAAGCCTGTGGCCAATTTCCAGAATTCTGAAATCTTTGGTGCTGCTGATTTTTGCCAGCATCCTCGTTGTTTTCAAGGAGATGCTTTTTGGAGGTCCTGGCTGCTGTTTTCACTGGCATTACCCTGTCCCTTTCTGTAGTCCCAGGAGGAGCCCTGGGGAGGCCTGAGGCAAAAACCCACTGGATGGCCTGAGGTACCTTTCTCAATTCCTCTTGGCCCCTTTTTCCATAGCTGTAAAAAGAAATGTTCAGCAAAGATGATTCCAGACGGCTTTCTTGCCTCAAATATCCTTTCTCTGTGCCTTGCCTAGAGGCATCTTGAAAACACAGAGTGAATCTTTTTATTCTCAGCATCCCCTAAAGCAGCAGCTTTCTAACTTCTTTACAGCCCGCTTAGAAATAAGGACCTGGGCCCACGTATCTAAGCAGACACATCTATTCTCATGCATCTCATACGGGACGAAAAATGCCATCAGGCTACTGCTCCTGCAGTGGGTGTCGTAACTACAGCTACAGCTTCAGGAACACACTCTGATTTTTCTATTCTTATTTCTTTAAACAACACATCAGGCATGGGCCACTAAAACGACTCCCTGGACCCACAAATGTGTTATCACCCACGAGGTGAAAATCCCAGCCCTACAGGCACCCAGTTCACATGCTGGGTGACCCTGAGCTGAGGGGGAGGATGAGTGCCCTAAAGCTTGTGAGACTTATTCACTACCACAAGAACAGTATGGGGAAACCACCCCCATGATTCAGTTATCTGCTACCTCGTCTCTCTCACAACATGTGGGAATGATGGGAGCTACACTGCCAAGATGAGATTTGGGTGGGGACACAGCCAGACCACATTACCCCCACTGCTATGGACTGTGTCAGGACATCCCTGCATTTACATGTTGAAATTCTAACTCCCAATACGAAAGCATTTGGAGATGGGGCCTCTGGGGGGTAGTTTAGTCATTGAGGGTGGAGGCCTCACAATGGGTTAGCGCCCTTTAAGAAGAGATATGACCTCCCTCTCTCTGTGTCTCTTTGCCATGTGAGAACACATCAGCAACTCAGGAATAGCGCCCTCACCGGGAACTGGCAGCTTGATCTTGAATTTTCAAGCTTCCAGAACTATGAGAAACCAACTCCTGTTGTTTAAGCCACTTGGTCTCTGGGGTTCTGTTACAGCAGCTCCAGTGGACTCATACACCCATGTAATATTCCGGATACTCCACTGACACACCTGGGCCCGGACACTGAAGAGTTCTTTGAATTATTCAGCAAAGCCACCACAATGTGCCGAACCACTGGGGGATACATGATGAAGACCACTTTCCTGCCGTAAGATAGGTGTGCCTGAAAACAACCCTTTCCACTTTATAAAGCTCTTGCATGTTATATCACATGAGTATCAAGTGTCAAGACACCGGTTAGGCAGGATGTTGGGGGATGAGGGGGTCATTCTGGAAGGACCTGGCCCCCCCATTCCTCCCAGAGCAAAGGTGGGAAGCCAGCAATGGCATCTGAGCTACCATGGATGGCATCTGAACTACTCAAGGAGGACATAAGCTCACTCACTGGTCTCAGAGTAACATCACTTGGATCAAAAAGACAACCCCTGCAAAATCAAAGCTTTACAAAAACAAAAGATCCCCAACAACTGTTTGTTTCAGCTTCTTGACACTTGAAAATGATGACATCCCTTCTTCAAAAAAAAAAAGAAAGAAAGAAAAATATTTCTTAATCGAAAACAGAAGAACTCTTAGTAGAAGGTTCCATGATCTCTATGGGAGCTTAGCTTTCCAGCAGAAAAGCTAAATTTGTGAAATCTTGATCCACAGCAATCACAGCTGGCTCCATCACGTGGGCTGGGAGGCTGTGCTCACCCTGGGGCATTTGGAAGATGACATATTTACCTAACGCACAGTCCTTCTAATTGAAGGGCAGCGGGTCCAGGGGCTGCATGTGAGACACAGACCAGATGTGGATCAGGCCAGGGCATGAGCAGCACGGGGATAGGGAGGGATAGTGCGGGGGGGATGATTCTGGGCAGTGCAACCTCTACCCCCAGGCATCTACGCTGGGGAGAGGCAAGATGGCAGAGGACCCGCTCTCTGCAGACTGTGGTTAACCCCTCAGCAGGCACGACACTGCACACAGAACACAACCTGATGTTGCAGCTGAGGAAATGCAAGCTGGGGGAAGTCAATGTAAGGGTAAGATGATGGCGCTTTCTTGTTAATAAACAGGAAAGAGGCGGCTTCCTCTCCACCCTCTCCTCTTTGGGGTATCTCCTTGAAAAAAATAATCAGTCCGATAGGAGGCCCAATCTTCAGGCCTCCTGACCCTTGGAACTGTAAACACACCCTGCTAAGAGGATCTCGGAAATCTTTTTCAGATATGCAGGCAGGCCCTCTTATCTGTCTCAGAGATAGGAGAATGCTTCGTTCTCCTCTTTTCTGCACTCCTGTGCACATCTGTTGAAATTCTCAAGCCTAGCCTCTGGAGACACTTTTGTGCTATCTTACGTGCGTGTGAATGTCACGGTGCTTACTCAAGATTAAAACACATTCTCTCTTCTATTTTGGTCCAGAAGGGTCTTTTGACAGCAGGATTGTCTTATCTCCCCAACGGTCACGTGCCTGGGGCCACGCAGCAGCACTGTGGACTGCCACCGTGAACTCTTGCAGCACCCCCGTCTCACCACTGCAGTCAAGCCAGAGGGTCGTGGGAATCCTGGGGGAGAAGATTCCCTGGCACTGGAGGTCATAACCCTTCCTTTTTACAGAGTTTACAAAATGCTTTTACATTTTGTTACCTAGTTCTCAGAAGGACACAGAATGGTCCAAGGGTCCTGGGAACTCAACAGTACCTCCCCAACAGGCTGAGGACGGTGAGGACACCACCGCATGCACAACCTCGCCCGCCACCGCACGGCGACAGCGACGAGTTCCTTCCACACTCAGCAGCCACCGCCCTGTCTCTGGGAGTAGTGCCTCTCACCCCGCACAGTGCCCATGAGATCTCTTCCCGGCGTGGGGTGTCTCAGTAGCTGCTTCCTTTCTACCGCTGAGCAGTGGCCTGGGTACACCTTGCTAGGCTCGTGGCCGTGCTTGCCACTGGTCAGCTCTCACCAGGCTGAGGTCCACAGACTTGGCATCTCCTAGGTTGCTGCTGTTTTTCCTTCCTTACTGAAAGACTGCACCGAGTCAGGCTTTACACATCACAGCCGGGTCACAGGAACACAATTATCGCACAGCTCATCCAGCTTCTTCCCTCTGGTTTCGTGACGTGCAGATGGATACCACGGAGAAAAGCTAATGGAATGTGGGTCTGCTATTTTAGGTTGCTCAAATAAACAAGCGGCACACATCTTAAAACCATCAACCACTTGATTTTGGAAAGGGCACACACATGCACACGACTGTAGCCTCTGGGTTAGGGGCTTGCTGCGTCGATCTTGAAGAAGTCTTTCTTTGTACTTCTGAATACTTCCCAAGTGCGATGACTGTTCCACCTCCACTTCGCAAAGCTCTCTGCACATCCAGTTCACCAGAGCTGGAATTAATGAGGGCGTGAAAGGCAGGAACGTCAAGTCGCAAACGTGGACAGGCGCCACCCGGAGAGTTATCAGGGATATGAACCGTAGGCCTTAAATGGACAGTGTTGACATGCTGAATGAAGCTGCTCCAAACCACACAAACGCAGAGAGAAGACCACTGCACACAGGTGCCAGGTGACTTCTGCTTCGTGACCGAGGGAGATGCCGCAGGGCGGTCCTCAGGTCGGAGGGTCTGCTAGAAGCGGGAATGCCATCAACCGTCTGTGCTGCTGTGGATAGAGGTGGAGCCTCCGTGCTGGGCGAGGTGCTTCGGGGATGACCGCGGTTGGAGAGTGCACCGGAGCTGCTTTTCATGAACACTGTTGAGGTCGTCTCTTCCCCATCGTATCGTCCTTCGCATACTGGCTCGTGGACACGGTCAGGAAAGGTTCTGAACATACCCAGACAAGGAAATGCGACGACCCGCATCTTTTTTTTTTTTTTTTTTTCTTGAGACCAAGTTTCACTCTTGTTGCCTGGGCTGGAGTGCAATGTCACAATCTCAGCTCACCACAACCTCCACGTTCCGGGTTCAAGTGATTCTCCTGCCTCAGCCTCCCAAGTAGCTGGGATCACAGGCATGCACCACCATGCCTGGCTAATTTTGTATTTCCTTTAGTAGAGACGGGGTTTCTCCATGTCGGTCAGGCTGGTCTCGAACTCCAGACCTCAGGTGATCCACCTGCCTCAGCCTCCCAAAGTGCTGGGGTTACAGGCATGAGCCACCGAGCCCGGCCACGAGCTGCATCATTAAACACTTCTATCCTCCGCATTCACCTTCCCAGCTGGCCTGGCAGTGTGTTTCATCCAGGACCTTCGATGCAGGGCCCCCAGCTGCTAAAGGCTGTCTGCACCGCGATCCACATCCCTGGGCCCCAAAGTGACCTCCAGCGCCAAGTGGCTCATAATTGCATTTTATTTTATTTATTTATTTTTTTGAGACGGAGTATCACTCTTGTTACCCAGGCTGGAGTGCAATGGCGTGATCTCGGCTCACCGCAACCTCCGCCTCCTGGGTTCAGGCAATTTTCCCGCCTCAGCCTCCTGAGTAGCTGGGATTACAGGCACGCGCCACCATGCCCAGCTAATTTTTTGTATTTTTAGTAGAGACGGGGTTTCACCATGTTGACCAGCATGGTCTCGATCTCTTGACTTCGTGATCCGCCCGCCTCGGCCTCCCAAAGTGCTGGGATTGCAGGCTTGAGCCACTGCGCCCGGCCCCATAATTGCATTTTAAAGAGCTATTTTAAATAATGGGAAAAATGTATATCCGCATAATTACCCTTCCCAGAGCTTGTATTTCCACAGCGAAGACCATACATCCATTTGTAATTCATTTCCTTCTGCTGGAAGAACTTCCTTTAATAGTTCTGGTAGTGCAGGTCTGCTGATCACAAATTCTTTTCAGCTTTTGCATGCTAAATCAGTCTATTTTGCCTTCTTCTTCTTCTTCTTCTTTTTTTTTTTTGTTGAGACAGAGTCTCGCTGTGTCGCCCAGGCTGGAGTGTAGTGGTGTGATCTCAGCTCACTGCAACCTCTGCCTCCTGGGTTCAAGCAATTCTCCTGTCTCAGCCTCTGGATTAGCTGGGATTAAAGGTACCCGCCAACACGTCCCGCTAATTTTTTGCATTTTTAGTAGAGACGGGGTTTCACCATGTTGGCCAGGCTAGTCTCAAACTCCTGACCTCAAGTGATCCATCCACCTCAGCCTCCCAAAGTGCTGGGATTACAGGCATGAGCCACTGCACCTGGCCTTGCCTTCATTTTTGAAAGATATCTTTGCTAGGTATAGAATGGAAAGCTGATCGTTTGTCTTTTTCTTACTTTCTTTTTTTTTTCCAGACAAAGTTTGGCTTTTGTTGCCCAGTCTGGATGCAAAGGTGCAATCTAGGCTCACCGTAACTTCTGCCTCCTGGGTTCAAGTGATTCTCCTGCCTCAGCCTCCCAAGTAGCTGGGATTATAGGCATGCGCCACCACGCCTGGCTGATTTTGTATTTTTAGAAGAGACGGAGTTTTGCCATGTCGGTCAGGCTGGTCTCAAACTCCCAATCTCAGGTGACCCACCTGCCTCGGCCTCCCAAAGTGCTGGGATTACAGATATGAGCCACTGCGCCCAGCCTGTTTTCTTTCTCAGTACTTAAAGATGTTACCCACTTTCTTCTCACGTGCATTGTGATTGACTGGACATCTGCTCTCGTTCCCTTCATCCCTCTGTACGTAACGTGTGCTTTTCATTTCCTATGATTTTCCCTGATGTGCTTGGGTGTGCTTTTCCTGGTGTTTCATTGACTTGGGATTCATTAAACTTCTTGGATCTTGGTACTTACAGTTTTCTTCAAATTCATAAAATTTTCTGCTTTATTTCTTTCCAATGTATATTTTTTCTTTCTCCTCCTCCTCTGTTTCAGAAACTCTAGTTTACACATTCCTTGGGCCTTTGGAAGTTTCCCACAGCTTCCTTCTTCTCTTTTTTTTTTTTTTTTTTCAATTTTTGTTTTTCTCCATGTTTTATTTTGGATAGTTTATATTACTATGTCTTCAAGTTAACTAATCTTTTTTTCTATGGTATTTAATCTCCTGTTAATTGCACCCAGGATATTTTTTGTCTAAGACATTGTATTTTCAGCTCTTGAGGTTTGACTTACATCTCCTTGCATGGCAGGTCTCTACCGAACATGCTCAACCTTTCCGGAAGCGTCTTGAACGTGGAGAATTAGAGTGATAATAATTGTTTTCTTACCCAGTCAACTAATTCCATCATCTCTAGTATTTCTGAGTCAGTTTTGCTGGATTGGGTTTTCTCCTGATTGGAAGTCATATTTTCCTGTTCTTTGCATGCCTGGGTAATCTTTCCCTGAAGCCCAGACGTTGTAAATTTTATCTTGTTAGGTACTTGACGTTATATTCCTATAAATACTGTTTTCAGACACAGTTAAGTTACTTAGAAACAGTTTGATCCTCTTGAGGCTTGGTTTTAAGTTCTGTTAGGTGGGACCAGAGCGTCATTAGTCTAGGGTGAATTTCACCCCACCACTGGGCTGATACCCCACTGAGTCCTCCCCTGGGTTCCCTGAAGCTGTGAGATTGTCCCAGCCCTGCGTGAGCATGGGTACTGTTACTGCCAACCCTTTTGGGTGGGTCTTTCCTCCCATGCCATTTGCCCACCGCTGCACTGATCAGCCCTCTACTGAATGCTCAGGGTGGCGGGGAACCCTCTGCACATCTCGGAAATCCCCTTTCTGTGCCTCTTGTTCTTCTGTCCTGTGGACTCCAGCTGCCTGGGCCTCAGCAGACTCCCAGTTCCAACTCAATGCGGAAAGACCCTGCACCCTGTCTTGGTCCCCCTCCCTGCACCGTGGCCTGGAAACTCTCTCCAGACAGCAAGCTGGCGCAATCGCAGGGCTCACGTTGTTTGTGTCAGGGCTTACCGTCTTCAACTGTCTGATGTCTCATGTCTGAAAACTGTCGATTTCACGTTTTGTCCAGATTTTTAGATGTTTCAGGAGGGAGGGTAAATTTGGTCCCTGTTAGTCCTTCTTAGCCAGAGGTAAAAGTTCATCAGATATTTGCTGACTGTCAAATATTTATTCTATACCAGTGACTGTTGAGAGCCAGGTGACTTCTACGCATTTGAGCTGAACCAGAGAGCAAGCTCTGACTCCACCCACCGGGTGGACACCAGGAGAGCGGGTGAGAGGTCTAAAACAGAAACGAAAAACCAAACCAAACCGATCAGTAAATTCTGTACGGGATGTTGGAAGTACTCCGTGCTGCGGAGAACAAGGAAACCACAGAGCTGGTGAAGGGATGCATTAGGACCATGGCGTTGGGAGGGTGCCTTTGTAAATAGGATAGTCAGGGTGGGTCTCACCAGGAAGGCGACTTTTCTGCTTCCTCCCTCCTTCCCACCTGCCCCATCAAAACCCTAGTGCAATTAGAAGGGCCACCAGGAATCCAGCACAACTTCCTTGGAGAGGCCTCATGCCACATCTTGGACTCCTGAAAGCCACTCCACCCCCCTAGTTTGATCCCCAAGGCCGGGCGAGGCACAGAGAGGAAACGTGACCATGAGCAGGCTCCTGAGACGGCGCGCGCCCCTGGCCTGTCCAAGTGGTAATTAATTGGTATACGTGCTCCCAGAGCTGACAGATGTTTATTCTACACAATCAGGAAGGAAGATCCAATCAGAAAATGCATTTTTCCTGGTGTCTGGGTCTGATCAGGCCTCTTGTGACCCAGGGCAGCTGAACTGCACAGCTCACACTGGCCGCCATCTGTGTTTTCCTAGAAGTGTGCGGCCTTTCCGCAGTTAATTCCGGGGGGGCGGGGTGGAGGTCCTAGCCTGCGCTCAGACGTCAGTGGTTCCAGCAGTGTGGCCATGTGCCCTCTCCAGATGAGAGCTGTGCCTTGATTTACCCTTGAGCAGTGCTTCTGCCCCAATGCTGTGGCCTCTTCCTTCCAGGGGTGACTGTGCCCTGCCAGTGCCACCACATGGAGTGTGGGGACGTCCCTTGCAGCCTTCCTGGCCACAGCTCACCTTGCATGATGTGTACGTTCTCTGCTCTTCTGGGCTTCCTGGGGCATAGTCCGCAGCTCACACTCCCGGCCCCTCCCCCATTGCCATGGACGACTCATGCCCCGTGCAGTGTGACTCCTTTGTTTGGGACTGCATGGGTTGTCCCCCAGGTGTGTGTATGTTGAAATCCTAACCCCCAAGGTGGTGGTGTTAGGAAGTGGGGCCTTTGGGAGGTGATTAGGTCATGAGGGTGGAGCCCTCACGAATGGGATTAGTGCTCTGTAAAAGTGGCCCCAGAGAGCTCTGTCACCCTCTTTCTACCATGTGCGGACACAATGAGAAGCCAGCTGTCTGCAGCCAGAAGAGGGCCTTCCCCAGAACCTGACCGTGCTGGCGCCCTGACTTCCAGCCTCCCAGACTCCAGGAAGTAAAGCTGCGCTGTCCGTAGGCCACCCAGGCTTTGGACATTTGTCATGGCAGCTGGAGCTCACTAAGGCACTGTGCCCTCTCAGCCACCAACTCTGCTTAGACCCTTCGGCCCCTGCCCCATCCTCATGGGTCTGTCCTGCTGCCACCCCTGCTGGAGGCCTCGAACCCTCTGTCCCCAGCCTGTGCTCTCTCCTGGGCTATGGCCCTGAGGTCTATAAAGGACACAGGAGGGACTAGGGCTCCCGAGAGGAGGAAAGGTGGCCCACGGGGAACGGGACCACAGAGCCCCCAGTCATGGGAGCAGCTGAGAGCAGTTCACAAAGGCGAGCCGAGCCCAGGAGCACTGTCCCCCCGCTCCCTGCTCTCCCATTGCCACAGAAATTCACGCCATGGAGACGGAGAATCAAAGGGCTCCGGGGTCTTGGCTGCCAGAGGCCAGGACATCCCCAACCCCCGGGGGACACAGTGAGCTATGGGGAGGTGGACAGGAACACGGATGGCGGGGAGTGAGGAAGCTGTTCTTCATTTGGGTACTTGGACCCTAGCCCACAGATTTCTTCCAAACCTTTCAGCTTTTCAGTTGCACAAGACAATTTACTAAAACTTTTATAAAACTTTTTTTTTTTAATCAGCCCTTTGGCTTTCTCTTTTTCCCCAACCACAAACCCTGAAGGAGGCAAAACAGAAACAAAAGCAGAACAACTCGTCGGTGAGACTCACAGCGAGGGGCCTCACAGAGCAGGCCTGGCACCGGCAGAGGACACCGTCCCACGCGCGGTGCACCTGCACCCAAGGCCACAGGGACCCAGCGTCCCCTGCTGCCCTGGTGCAAAGCTGCCCTCGGCCTCTGCTTCCCCAGAGCTCTGTCTGCCTGGGCATCCTCTGAGGGTGTGTAGGAGCCAGAATCACTTCCAGGTCTACGCTCTTCAAGGGGCTGAGGTTGAACTTTGCTAAACAGTTCAGCCAGCCAACGTCAGGAAGAAAAGCGGTATATGACGTGCTTGCAGGAAATTGCATGTAACCTGCTTGAGGGAACGACGGAGGCCCTGGACATTCCTTCTTGCTTCCCTGTGCATGCGCCTCCAGTCAGCAATTCTTGGCTGCATGTGAGGCTGTCTGGGCCACCAGGTCTGGTCCAGCTTTCGTTCTGGGTGTACAGATGAAACTCAGGATAGGGAGTAGTGTGGGATTTTAAGACAGCAGGCTGTGCGGACCTCCCGGGGACTGGTCCTCCTGCACATGGCAGCCTTCTCTGAGTACCCCCCGACCCTCGTCTCTGCCAACACATGCCTCAGTTTCCGTATTTGTAGAATTGTTCACAGAGCAATTGTGCAGAGTGAAAATGCAGTCTGTAAGAAGGTTTCGTTGCCCTGCGATGGAAATATGATTTATTAACATGTGAATGGCCCTGTCCCCTGTGGAATAAAGAGAATTTTGACCTCCCTGGCTCGGCTTCACCCTTTCTGTTCCCCCGCCCCAAGGAGAGCCCTCTATTTGCCAGCTGGGTTTCAAGGGTTTTTATGATGCAGATTTGGGAGAGAGGGCACAAAGAGAGAGGTCTCCAGAGGGCAAGAGATGGGGGAGGGCTCCTACTGGCTGGGTGAGTTCCAGGGCTCCCCTTTGTTGCACAGAAATATGGAGAATGGGCAAAGCAGAAAGGAAACAAAAAAAGAAGCCTGGAGGCCAAGTGTAGTTGCTCAGAAGGAGCCAGGGGAGTGGACGCTTCAGAGAGAGAAAGAGCCCTGCGACCGGGCCAGGACGAGATTTTGCAAGTGTGGGGATGAGAGAAAGACGACAGGGGCATCAGAGGGGGACAACTGGGGAGGGAAGACAGCAAGGGCTCCACAGAGGTCGTGCTGGGACTATGAAAGGCATTTCCTAAAACGTTTTTCTCCACAGCTGGCAACAAGGATTGGGACTCCATCTCCACTCTCTGGTTGCTGGACTGCTGTTTCTTTGCATGAAACTCAGCACTGTGCCTGGACACGTGGGCCCTGGGGTGTATCTGGTTACAGACCCATCTTTCCACCTGCTCCCTGGTCTCCTCATCAAACATGAAGCCCCTGTCTTTCCTCCAGCACGGTGGCTTTTCACACGGCAGGAATGGTGGCTAGAGACCTGGCAGACACAGGCCTGGTGGTGGGGAGCCAGGCCAGCCCAGGGAACAGTTCCATTCAGTGTGTGGTGGGCATCCTGTCAGGGCAAATGTGGGGGCTGTTCTCAGAAGAGGGGGCCTGCCAGCAGGTCCTGAAGGACGAGGATATATTGTCAGTTGACTGAGGAACAGAGGCAGGAAGGAGACGCTCCAGCATTCCCCGCTGAGGGAACTGTATGTGCAAAGCCCAGGGGCAAGAACACGGGCGTCGAGTTTGTGAAGCCCCCAGCACTCCTGATGTTGTGAGTTCTAAGCCCCACGCAGTGACAACAGCCAGCCTGGTGGTGCTTTTTTTTTTTTTTTTTTGAGATAGAGTTTCTTGCTCTTGTCGCCCAGGCTGGAGTGCAGTGGCGCAATCTCGGCTCACTGGAACCTCCGCCTCCCCGGTTCAAGCAATTCTCCTGCCTCACTCCCGAGTAGCTGGGATTATAGGTGCCCTCCACCATGCCTGGCTAATTTTTGTATTTTTAGTAGAGACGGGGTTTTACCATGTTGGCCAGGCTGGTGTCAAACTCCTGACTCTATGATCCACCTACCCCGGCCTCCCAAAGTGCTGGGATTATAGGCATGAGCCACTGTGCCTGTCCCCCACACTTTTTTTGAGATGAAGTTTCCCTCTTGTTGACCAGGCTGGAGTGCAATGGTGCAATCTCATCTCACTGCAGCCTTAACCTCTCAGGTTCAAGTGATTCTCCTGCCTCAGCCTCCTGAGTAGCCGGGATTACAGGCCTGAGCCAACACATCTGGCTAAATTTTTGTATTTTTAGTAGATACAGGGTTTCACCATGTTGGCCAGGCTGGTCTTGAACTCCTGACCTCAGGTGATCCACCCACCTAGGCCTCCCAAAGTGCTGGGATTACAGGCATGAGCCACTGTGCCCCGTCAAGCCTGAGTTTTATGCTGAAGGTGAATGTAGCCAGGGAGGGCCATGTCCCCCGATGATGACATGGTCGGGTTGGAGAGCTGGCTTTGGCAACGGTGGAAGAAGAGTGCCTGAGGGGTGGGAGCCCTGGGAGTCCACCCTGCTTGGATGTGGGGCTTCATTCCTGCAGGTGCCCCGTCAAGGCTAGACACAGGTGTGCATGTGTGTGTGCGCATGTGTGTGCACGTGTGTGTGTGCGTGTGTGTGCGCACGTGTGTGTGCGCGTGTGTGCGTGCGCATGTGCGTGCCTGTGTTCCAGCTCTGGGACCTCAGGGCCAGGGAAGGGACACTGAGGCAGTCTCCCTTCCTCCCACTGACTCCTTCCCCTCCTCTTTGCCCCCACTCTGTTTCCAGAGAAGCAGAGACACCAGGAGCAGGCCTGCGGAGAGCGGGACGCCTGTGGCTGAGTGAGGACTGAGGCTGCAGAAACAGCTGGAGGGAAATCAATTTGTTCTTTGCTACAGTCCGACATAAACCAATTAGAGCAGACCCAACGGGGGCCCTCGGTGCTCGGAGAAGTGAACATGAGTCGGGCAAATCCGAGCCTGTTAATCCCTGCTCGTACCTTCCAGCTGCCTGCGAAGATAAAGGCCAGCTTTTCGGGAAGGTGGCCAAAGCCTCCTCCAGCTGCTCGCTGCCTCTCCTCTGGTGTCAGGGTTCAGCACTGCCCCCCTTCACCCAACTCCAGATGCAGGGGTGGCTTTAGGGGGCCCTGGGGCCCATCCTCCTGTGAATCCTTTCTATGTGAGCCCTCCCATCGCCCCAGGGCCCAGACCTGGCTACCTGCAGCATACCTGCCCCCAGGGGCTCTCCTGCACCACTGCAGGGGTAGAAGCCACTGTCTTCCTCCAGCCAGGGAGCTCCAGGAGAGGGCACGCAGCCCCCTGTGTGGGCCAATGCCCCTGGGCTTATTTTCACATCATGCAGGCACCGAAGGGAAAGACAGCGCTCAGGAGAGGTGCCTACGGCAGGCACCAGGCAAGGTGGGCAGGGGCTTGGAGCTGGGGCTGTTCTGGTGCGAGGCTGCCTGGGACCATCAGGGACAGAGACAGTAGTACACCAGGATGCCCACCAGGTGCCGAGTGGGTGTCCCTGCCTTAAGGTGGGGATGGGGTCTGCTGGTGACGCCGCTACCCCCTCCCACTGCAGAACTCCCTCTCGTCCCTCCGGCCCCCGCCCACGCCAGCTGTATCCAGGCCAGGGAGTCTGCGGAATCCACCCACCCCTGCTGGCTCCTGGCGGCTGCCCAGGATGTCAGCCTTCCCCACAAGGGCCCCCCGGGGGCCGTGGGACCCGGTTTTCCAGGAAACAGCATCTCAGCATCTCCAGGCTGAGACCAGCCCCAGGTCGTGACTGAGAGCTGAATTCCTGGAACTGGCCTTCCAGGGAGCGGGGGTGGGGATGTGCGCTAGGGGTGGGCGGCTGGGGAGGGGCCCCTCTGCCTCCTCTGGATGTCTGGCCAGGTAGGCCTTGGCCAGGGAGCTCAGAGCTCGCCTGTACCCGTGTGTGGACACCTCTGCCTCTGCCTGACCCCCTCCTGCACCCTCAGCACCACACACACCTGCCCCGGTTTCTGGGGTATTAGGTGGGTGCTCCTGACCCAGGCTTGCACAGTGGCTGGTCCGCACTTCCTGAGTGCCTCCCACCTGCCCTCGGGGGGCTGACACCTGGGCTGGGGGCTAGGCCTCACCTCATTTAGAGGGAAGATGTCACATCAGCTGGTAACAGGACTGTGCAAGTGTGGTCTCACGGGGGCCGTGGCGTTGCTAAGGGGAACGTGAGCTCCTGGCAGAGGGGACTGCTTAGGGAGAGTACAGGGCTGGCCTTGAAAGGAGGGGGAGGGAAGGGACAGCAGCAGCGAGGGTGAGAGAGAGAGTATGGCACTGCCTGGACTGAGGAGGCCAGGACCTGGGGTCAGCAAGGACCCTCACGCAGAGTCCTGCAGCCCAGGTTAAGGGGTCGTGGGCCTCCAGGTGAAGGGCATGGCACCCACTGAGAATGCTGGGCGGGGTTGACACATTCAGGTTTCAGTCTCAGAACAGTCAGGGAGGAGGGGCATACGGGGTGCAGGGGGCCGGGGGAAGCTGCCTAGGGGATCCAGGGATGAGCAGCTGGGCCCAGTCTGTCCCCAGAAGCTTGAAGCAGCCAGGGGCAGGGCCCCATGCCAGGCCTGTCTGTGGTGCCGGGAGGGGGCAACTAGACACAGGCACTCCTTACTCCCCACTTTGTGCTGAGTGGGCACTGCCCCTTTATACCAAAGACAATGAAGTGCCCTTCCTCCGGTCTGCCACACATGCTGGTGGGCAGAGGGGTCTCAGGTTGGATTCCCGCCCAACCCACTCTCCCATCCAGGGACCAGCTGCAGGCCACAAAGTATGGTGTGTGTGGTGGCCTCGGCATGGTACAGACTCAAAGCGCACAGGCCAGAGCCACGGGGAAGCCAGCTTCATCTCTGCCTAGGACATAACTTTCAGGCAGTCTCTGTTGACCAAGAAGAGGACACAAAGTCAGGATTAGGACAAGGCTCAGGGATGGGAGACGGTCTCAGCAGACCACAGACAGACGCCTCTAGGGACAGACAGACCCACAGACAGGGCCCCCAGGGACAGACAGACCCACAGACAGGTGCATCTAGGGACAGGCAGACCCACAGACAGGGCCCCCAGGGATAGACAGACCCACAGACAGGGCCCCCAGGGATAGACAGACCCACAGACAGGGCCCCCAGGGACAGACAAACCCACAGGCAGGCACCCCCCAGGGACAGGCAGACCCACAGACAGGGCCCTCAGGAACAGACAGACCCACAGACAGGGCCCCCAGGGATAGACAGACCCACAGACAGGGCCCCCAGGGACAGACAAACCCACAGGCAGGCACCCCCCAGGGACAGGCAGACCCACAGACAGGGCCCTCAGGAACAGACAGACCCACAGACAGGGCCCCCAGGGATAGACAGACCCACAGACAGGGCCCCCAGGGACAGACAAACCCACAGGCAGGCACCCCCCAGGGACAGGCAGACCCACAGACAGGGCCCTCAGGAACAGACAGACCCACAGACAGGGCCCCCAGGGATAGACAGACCCACAGACAGGGCCCCCAGGGACATACAGACCCACAGACAGGGCCCCCAGGGACAGACAGACCCACAGGCAAGCACACCCAGGGACACAGAGACCCATAGAGAGGCGCACCCACAGACAGGCAGACCCACAGACAGGGCCCCCAGGGACAGGCAGACCCACAGACAGGTGCACCCAGCGGTGGGGCACACAGGGAGGGACACCCACAAGGTGGGCCAACCCTCTCTGGGAGACGCGCTCACACGCACACCCGTGCAGAAAGACGGAAGAAGACTTTCGAGTCAGACAGCATGCCCCACAGACACACGTGTGCGTGCACACACACACATACACACGCACGGGATGCCCAGCCACACGGCCCGATGCGGCTCCTCAGCCCCTGCAGTCCCTGACAATCTGGACAGGTTTGTATCAGGGAGGGACGTGGTAGGTGGAGGAGGACAGGGTAGGGTTCCTTGCACTCCAGTCCGCAAACCAGCAGCCCTGGAGAGCATTCTGCACACCTGCGGTGGGCAGCAGGAAGAAATGATAGATAACAATGAAGGGAGAGCCTCGAAGGCATCGAACACCAGCTGCTTGAGACAGCAGCCCACGGGAAGCCTCCCCCACCAAGTCGCCCGTTGTTGTGGATGAAACCAACTTGGGGACAGATGGAGGGGGCTCCATGGGAGGGACAGCCCAGAGAGAAGCAGGTCGGGGCCGGCGTCTCGTCCTGATACCCATCGGCCCTCCCTGGACTCCGCAGGACAGGGATGCAGTGCAGACCACCCTGCAGGGGCATCAGACACAGAGCCACTCACACAGGGGTGTCTCAGACTGGCCTCAGCAGGTCACACAGCTGGTGTCTCCAGGCCGTGCAGAGCTCTGAGTGCGGGTCCCAGGGCTAGAGATGACCATCGAGCCTGGCCCAAGTGAGGGGAATGGCGGTGCTGGATTCGGGAAAGTCTCCTTGGGAGCTCAGGTGGGGAGAACAGACTCAAGAGGGAGAGACCAGAGCCTGGGACACTGATCCGTGGTGGCGTGAGGAGAAAGGGAGGGAACCGGATGGGGCTGCGTGGGCCACCTTGTAGGGTAATATTTCAATGACAAGTCTCCACTGCTGACTGCAGCAATTCTCAGACTCAAGCCCTGGAGGACTCTGGAGGACCCCGGAGAACCGAGCTGGAGCCCCAGGGCCTGTGCCGCCTGGCAGGGAACGCGGAGCGCTGAGTCGAATTTGGAGGATGTCTGTCAGCTAGGATTCAGCCTCGCAGAAGGCAAGTTTGATGTCTGGGCAAAGGACTCGCACAGGTGTTAACCCAAATCTGCATTGCCTGTGGCCCAGTCCCCGCACGAGGAGTCCTCAAGGAGACACGTTAGATCTGAGGAACAAGGTGACCAGTTAACTCCCGTCTGCTGATGTCCCTGGAGGAGATCCCAGGGGCTCTGGCTCCCAGCCCACCTCAAATTCCTCCAAACAGCTCCCTTTTCTTGCCAGAAATTTCCATTTCTCAAACCCTGTGGCGGCTCACAGCCCCACCCCATCTCGCCTGATGCCCCCAGCCCTCTGGGAGCCCAAGTAATCGTGGCCTTAGGTCTGGGTCTCTCTCCATCCTGGCTTCCCTCCAGGAGAGGGGGCCCCGGGGTCCAGCCCCCGCCCACCAGCGGTCCAGGCCACCCATCTCCTGGGTCTTCTTTGCACCTTGCAGAAAGACACAGGAGGCCCAGGAACTGCCTTTCACTCTGCTTTTCTCTCTCTAAAAATGAAAAATTAAAGTAAAAAAACTTAAAATTCATGGAGAACTTCAGGTAAATAAAATCACCATCGCCATTCCAGTGAGCCACGTGCTGCCGTCAGGATGATGCCTCTGCGGGGCAGACTCACGGCTGTGGAGCCCCGGGCTTCAGGACCAGAGTGTGGGACGCTTTTTAGGTGGACCCCCCAAGGCCCACTGTGCCCACAGCCCTGCTTTCTGCCCACTGGGAATTCCCTAGGGCTGCCCAGCAGCTCGCCTTGGCCTGCATGCGCAGTCTTCTGTCTAGAATGCGCTTTCCACCGTCCGGGAGCCCTCCCTGGCCCTCCCCTGCCCTTGCCCGGAGACCTTGGCCCTGGTCTTCCTCTGAGCAGCTCCTTCCTTTCTCGAGAGCTCTCGGGTAGCTATGCCCTCGCTCCCCTCCTACATGTGACAGCTCACGGCTGTCCCTCTCTCTAAACACGTGCCTCCAGGCTGAAGGATATGCCTGGGCCCTTACCCCAGTGCAGCCATGATTACCTTCCTCGTGACACAGGAAATGTTCCCTTGTCCCCCTCACAGGGCATGTGACAGGGGTGTGACTTCGTCAGTGCCCTGCTGCTCAGACCTCTAGGGGAGCACACAGAGTGCAGGCCGTGTCTTGGGGTCAAGGTCTGCAGCTGAAGGCCTGGTGGGCGTGGATCACAGGCACTCTCGTCGTTTGCCTGTAGGCAGCTGGGTCACCAGCTCCATTAGACCACCACCTTGGCGCCAGGACGGAGGGCTGTGTGCAGCCAGGGCTCCTGCCTTGTGTACTGGAAGAATCGGATCACACCTGGGCTTGGAGAGTACGTGGAACGTTTTATTGAGTTTTATTAAAGTTTTATTGAGTTTTACTTATAGCTCTCAGCTGATGGGGGAGTCAGAAGGGAGAGGGCTTTCCCCCGGGGTTGGGCTGCTGGTGGCCCGAGCTCTCCTCTGACTCCCCAGCGGAACTCTGCTTCCTCCCTCTGGCTCAAAGGCGCTGTGCCTGAGGTGTGCTCCTCCGCCATGCCCCTCCACACCCTCCTGTGTCTGCGCCCGTGTCTCCAGGGTTTTCATGGGCCCAGGATGGAGGCAGCAGGCCAGGGTGGTCTTGGGAAATGCAACGTTTGTGCAGGAAATGCCTGTCCTCACCCAGATCCGCGGGGGTGGAGCCCCAGCCGGGGACCTGCATTTCTCTACCCAGCACTTCCCTGCCCCTCTTCTCTATCATTTAAAGGGACCGCTCCCCACCTCCCAACACTCCCATGTCACTTGTGCCTGCTTCCAAGTCTGTGAAATGGGGATAGAGGTGTGATTGTGGATAAGATGAGGTCACCCCCAGGAAGGGCTCAGGGAGAACAAGGGCATGGGGAGGGTTCGAGGACCTCATTCCATGCCGGGACTTGCGGATGTGTGAGCCCTGTACCTTTCTGACTCTGAGCTGACCACCGGCACTCTATCTCCCCAAGATCCTCCGCTCGAAGGTCACCCACAGCAGTGACCATGCTTTGCCCCCATGGCTCGTTCGCCTGCTCAGCCCCGTCTCCCTCTTCTGGAAACCAGGCCTAGGCCTGTGTTGTAGAGGTGCCCACCCTGACCTGTGCCAGTGCCTCACCTGCTGCCTCCAACAAGCTGAACAGCTCCAGAACCATAGCCTGAGCAATGCACACCAGGTGGCTGCTAGGTCCGGGGACCCAGGCCTGGTGAGAGGCCAGGCTGAGGATGAGATTTGGTCCCTCGTCTGTAGAGTGGGCCATTGGAACCACTGTGCTCAGTGTGGGAGGATTGAACAGGACCATGTATATAAACCTCCTATCAGGACTGGGCACATAGTAGGTGCTCAAGAAAGCCACGCGTGCCTGCCTCAGCCTTCAGGTGGGCGTGGTAGCTGGCCAGGTGTACAAGGTTGTCTGCCTGTAACTCATTCTCCCCTTGCAGCCTCTGTGGTTTGGATTCGTGCCCTCGGCTTTCATGGGGCGGGGGTGAGGAGACGGTTACAAGAAACAGTTTTATGAAACTCGTCACCCCATTTGCTGTCCAGATGCTGTTGGGGACATTATCCATCTTTCATTTTAGGGCTACCTAGATGGAGCCTCATAGGAAAAGCATCTTTCAGAGCCAAGGCTGGAAAACGCTTTGCACGTTCCAGAGCACTGAGTGACTGCTGCCTGTGACAGGGCCTTTTCCTAACACCGGCATGCAGACACTGCTCTGCTCAGCTCCTGGGATGATTGTCTCCAGGATGATGACAGTGGCCCCATACATTTTCCCCAGGAGTCTCACATATTCCCTGTGTGCCCTGATGGAAAGAGAGTTGGGAAATCCTATTCTAAGGGATTGTGAAGACAGCTGAACTAATCTTATTTCCCTTTTCATTTTGGCTGCCAGGAAGCTCGGAGACAAATTCAAGACTTTAGACAAATCCACTGTGCACTTACAAGAATGTGTGTACAGGACCTATTGACCTGTATATTTGTGTTTTACTTTTCTCCTTGCTGTTCAATTCCTATTCTCATGTATATTTACTCTTGCCTGGGACCTTTTATATGATTGTATTTCACTCACTTTCACTCTATTGTGGCTGTAGGCTGAGGTGTTCCTTCATGAAGTGAGACAGGGCTTGAGTGAATGTTTACATGTATCAAGCATGAAACAGACCCCAAACCCTACAGGGTCCGCAAGTCCCAGGAGCCAACCCGCTGCTTCCACTCCTCCTGTGCTCCTCCTCCATGAGCCTCGGCCGTGGCTGCCATGGCCTTTGGACAGCAAATCCTACTAGCGAGAGCACACGGCCCCACCCTCAGGATGATATTTCCGACTCGGGATTATGGAGCCCCAACACACACCTGGCCCTGGGCCTTCCTTCTAGGGAACATTGAAGCCAAAAGAGGGTGGGTGGCAGGTCCCAGGTTACAGAGCATGTGGTGGCCTGGCCTCGAAGGTGGCTCTCCTCACTTTCACCCACCCGGGACACACACCAGCTAATCCACCCCCAGCTTCCAAACAAGGTGATTGTCTCGGGGGTGGAAGATTCCATGTCAACACGAGACTAATTTATTTTTATTGACCGAGTGTCTGTTGCCTTGGCTAGAGGTTTCGGGGCCAGGATGAAAGCTGCATGCTTTCGGCCACCAAACCTTTCAGCAATGTGGAAAACACCACCCTGCAACCAGACCACCAGACCTCCCCACAGAGCTGGTAAACACCGCTGCCAGGGCCGCCTGGAAGGGAAATGGCAAAGTCAGAGAGGCATGGCTTGGTTCTTGGGGAGGAGAGGAAAAGGGCCTTTCAAAACAAAGCTGGGACAGCCCATCAGGACTCTTTCTCTTGCTCGTTTTAAGCAGCACAGAATTATTGGTGCCGTGTTGCCAGCGTTCAAGCACACTGCACACACATGCACGCTTGCCTACACATGCCCACACACGTGCCCCATACACAGCCGTGTACACACCGTCATGCCACCCTCACAGGCGTGAGCGTGCACCCACACCGCACTCACTTGCACATGCGCAGCCACGTGCATACACCGTACACGCATTCTAAGGGCACACACGCACACCCACACGTAAGCGCACACATAGGCACACGCAAAGCCCCCACACACGGAGTGCCGTCTAGCGGTAACCGGCTCCTCCCTGCGCCATGGCCTGTGATGGATGCGGACGTTTCAGGAACGTGTTTTCCTCGGCTCCCGGCCTGTTCTCAGGCTGCTCTCCTGCCCAGGAGCTGGGGTCTGGTTAAAGCTGTGCCTTGCTGTCAAAAAATGTTGGCAGCTGGAGAGCCCAGAACTTGCAGAGCCAAAGAGAAGTGCGCAGTGCGCCGGGACCTCAGGGGCGTCCGGAAAACCTGCCCTTCCTCAGGCCCCAAAGCCGCAACACAGACAGACCACCCCGCCCCACCCTGCCCCACACCGGTCCTTCCCTTGCTCTCTTGCTCCTGCCTGGGGGCTGTTTGCAAAGGGTGCTGGCAGGCGTTACCCCAGGAAGGCCCAGGCCTCCTGCATGCGTCTCTGCAGGCCCTCCATGTGCCAAGCCACCAGGCCTCCCGCCTCCCTGAGCCCACCCAGATGGGGGCTGAGTCTTGGTGAGCAAGATTGATGGCACAGGATCAGAGCCCGGGGGTGGCTCCCGCCAGGCGGAGGCCTGCAGAACTGAAAACACCACTCAACAGCATCTCAGGACCCAGGAGCTCAGAGGCGCATCAGGAAAGAAAACCTCAGTTTGGTCACACGTTTAATAATCCAGGGCACTCAGAGTCGGCGGGGAAGGTGAGGCCTCTTAGGCTGATGGCAACAGGGACCCCTCAGGATTTCACTCCCCCTTCCCAAGGGCACTGTTGAAAGGCGCCCCTTGCCCGGTGCTTTATATAAATGGATCCTCCCAGGAACCCCAAGGGCTGGACCCCACGTCCTGGTTTTACAGAAGAGGAGGCGTGGAGGCTGAGGGGCAGTGGCTCCCCAAGCCCACACAGTGAGGGTCAGAAGCAAGGCCCACCTTCCGCCCTCACCCGCACAGACCCCAGCCTCAGACCAAGGCCCGTCAAGGCACACTGTACGTAGAAAGTCACCAAATGCATCTGTGCACAAAGCTAAACAAATGTCCCTAGAACAGGATATGGGATTGTGGCAGGCTTGTCTGGCAACTGGGAGAGCTGGACTTAGCCAGAGAATTTCTTCCATGAAAAAAGGCTGTGGGCTGGAACCTGTTCACAGCAAGTGGCGAGGACAGACCACAGCCACAGCCCCACGGCCCACGGTCCCAGGGCCCCACCACACACCCTCCCTGCTGCAGATGTGCCCTCTGCTGGGGCATCCCACGTCCCCCTCTTTGAGGTGGGGACAGTCAGGTGGCCTCCTTCACTGCACCAGCAGAAAGCCCAACATGGAAGGCACAGCCAAGGGCTCTATGTCCAGCGGGTGGGAGAGGCGGCCCCCTGGGGGAGCAGAGTAGGGAGGTCCCGGGGAGCCCCCGGGGAGCCGGGACCACTGGGGCAGACACAGCATATGGCCACAGCACTTGGCGTGAGGAAATGCTTGTTTGCAGAGAGAAGAAGGGAGTGGAGCTGGTTTGGGGTTGGGGGCTGTGTTGTTTTCATATTCACAGAGCCAGATGGAAACTGGGGGGTCTAGAGTGGGTGGGGGAGGGACTTCAGGGCATCGGTTCCCACCGTCCACCTGACAGGGGTGGGCTTGCCAAGGTCCCTCAGGGAAGCAGCTCCCTCAGCATTAAGACGGCTGTGAAAAGACACTCTTGACTTGCGTGTGACCTGCGGAAGCCACTCTTTGAGCTAGGGGCCCAGGTTTTCCTTCCCTTTGCAGGAAGACAGCTAAGGACAAAGGTGAAGGAGAGAAGGAAGCGGGAGAGGGGCGGGGAGGGCTTTCTCAGACTCCAGTCTAGTGAGGCGTCTCTGCACAGAAGAGGACGCCGCCACCCGGTGTCATCACGCAGCGCGGCAGGGCCTCGGGAGAGCAGAGAACGCCCCTCTAGGGTGGGCTTCTAGGGGACGTGGGGTCCGGCCTCCCAGAGGACACGGCTGGGCTGGGGTGCAAGCTCAGAGGGAGGGCAGGAAGCCCAGGAGCCCGGCCGTGTCCTTCTGGCAGGAGAAGGGGCTTTTGAGAAAGGCTTGGCTGTGGGGACCTAACAAGGGCTCGCCTGTTTCAGGCAGCAGGGTGTGCTCCCAGGCCCCAGCTAGGCAGCCTCGAGGGGAGAAACAGAAAATCCACAGTTCCCGCACTCCCAAGAGGGCGTTTGGTGCCTGTGCCGCCCCCCTCCCAGACCTATGTGTGTGCAGTGTGTGCAAAATAGGGTGCATGTGTGTGTGACCATGTCTCTGTGTGTTGTGTGTGACTTATAAACGTGAGAGTGCACATCTGTGTACCTGTGTATGAATGTCTCTGCATGTACATGTACATGTGTTTGTGTGTGTGCACTTGAGTGTGGATGTTTATGGGCGTGTGTGTGTTCATGTGTGCTTACATGTGTGTTCATGTGTGTGCTTATGTATGTGCTTATGTGTGTGTGTGATTGTGTATGGCTGGGGTGTGATGATGAACATCAGGGAAAAGCTCAGCACCCAAGCAGGGCCTTGACCCCTAAACCACCTCGGGCAGGAGAGCCAGGGGTTCCTGCTAGGGGCCCCTCACCACCCTGGGCCCCTCCCTCCTGGGCAGGGCCCTCTGGCAGGAAGCTCAGTGGATCCCTGCCAGGTCTGCTGGCTCGCACTGCCCCCCAGTGGCCATCCTCAGTGCCCAAGGGTCTGGGGCTGGAGTGGACAGCAAACCACAGATAAGGCCCCAGAAGGACCAAGACCACGGGCCCCCTCTATGCAGGGGCTCCATCCCCCAGCCCCCTCGAAGAAAACGGCAGATTTTCTGGCCTGAGACCTCCAGACCCACCAAGATGGTGCCTGTCCCTTCCAAGGTGGGCCACCTTGCCCAGGCTTCTGGAGGGAAGAACCAGCCCCCTTGACTAAACCAACTGCCGAGGCGCCCACCTGGAGATGCCTCCTGCCTGCCGCCAGCTCCTGGTGGCCTCTTCTGGGTCACCCCTTGGTCCCAGACCTCAGCTGCAGCATCTGGGTTAGCAGGGCTGGGGACAGTCACGCAATCAGGGGTCTTGTGAGTTTGGGACATCAAGGCCTGATCAGGAGGGTCTGGGAGCCGCCCGAATGCACACTCAGAACCCCCTACAGAGGGCATGGCATCCTCAAAGCTTCTGCCAGACTGAGCCGCACGTCCTGCTGGAGCCAGCCACCCAGACTTTCCTGTTCTGGGGAGGAAAGGAAAGAGAAGGAGCCCTTTCCGGGCCAGTGAGGACTCAGGCCGGGAAAGCGAGGGGCTGGGCCAATACCCATCCCCCGTCCCTGCCAGATGCCTCCTCAAGAGTTTCTATTTCGGACAAGAGAGTGGGCCTGGGAGAGAAAAGTACTTGTGAACGGAAGGCAAGGGGGGCTTCTCAGGGTCATGGCGATGGGTGGGGGCCACCAGGAGGTGGGGCAGGGCTGTCATCCCACCACAGAAGCCCCCCGAGCGGCAGCCTCGTGGCACTGGCAGAATTCATCTTCCTTGCACAATTTCCAGATGAAATATCTGCAAAAAAAAGAAAAAAGAAAAAAATGTCCAGTTACATCCGAGTGTCTGACAAACACGCCACATTTGAGATATGCTTATATGAAAACATGATTTATTGTTGATCTGAAACTTCAATGTAACAGAGTGCTCTGTATTTTCATTTGCTGAGTCTGGCAACAACAGAGCTGTCTCTCCTCCAGGTTCCCAGCGGATTTTCTCTTTGGCTGGCACAGGGCTGCACCTTGCCCCCCTGACGGAAGCGCATCTCGGGTGACAGGGTCTGTCCTTCTCGGGCCACCTCCCGCCCAGCCCCTGCATCAGATGGGCTCTAGCAGCTGGGCTTGCTCAGCCCACTGCCCAAGGTCCTGCAGATCAACCCCCCACTGGGGTTGTTAACACAAAAGAATGTGCCTAACGGCTCAAAGTTCAAGTGCAGTCACATGCATGGTCTCCTTCCACTGGACAGTGTCCCAACATCCTGGCACACAGGCCAGGCCCACCTTCCCTCGTTCGGGAGCCTCTGAGCACCCGTCGCCAGCAGGGCAGGAGGACGCTGTGGAGTGTGCGGATCATGGACCTTATTGTGGACCTTTGTCCCCAGGCTCTCCGGGGTGACTCTTACGGGCGCCGGGCCCAGCTCAGGCAGGTAAGCAGTGGATGTGTCAGCACTGAGTTTTGCGGCTCCTTCCCGCTGCTGACGGTAGGTGAGTGCCAGGCCCTGAGGCCTTGACGCTGGTCTTTGTGAGGGCTGCGGACTTAGCATGGGGGCCCTCGAGAAGGAGTCCGAGGCCCTGTGATGGCAGAGCCCATCCTGCTTAGAGTCTGATTTAACACAGGTTGTCTGTCGTGCAGAAACACGCACCTCACAATTGGCTGAGCAGAACCTTTGCATGGCCTCCCGCCCACCCACTCCGGCCCAGTGTGTCCTGCTCCTGGGACCTCGTGGGTGCTGTGGCCTGCTCCACATGCCCTCTCCACCTGCCAGCCCCAACCATGTCCACTGGCATACAGCACCCAGCCTCACAGAGCAGCTGCCAGGTAAGGGGACCCCGCCTCCCCTGGCCTCCTTCCCGGACGGTGTCTGAAGGAGGTGCAAGTCCTAATTTCCACACTCCTCAGTTTCTTTTTAGACAAATTTGGCTGATTTCAGAGCACTGGCCACTCCTGCCTGGACCCTTCGGCTCCATGTCCCCAGGCCTCTGCCAGGCAGGAACACGGCCCAGCCCCGCCGCCTCCTGCAGGTGCTAAGGCCCCGGCCAGGACTCTTAGTGCCCTTGCTCCACAGGACGGGCCCCAGCCACCTGCAGGGCCGTCAGGGTTCCCAAACCACTGTGGCCCCATCTGCCCTCCAGGCCCGTCCATCATGCTGCCTCCGCACCCTCTAGACCCTCGGTGGGTCTCCAGGACTTCTTGCCCCAGGTCGCCAGCATCCTGAGGGCAGGGCCCTGCTGTCTTCTCCACTATGCATCTCCAGTGCCCAGCACAGGCCTGGCACCGAGGAGGTGCTCAGTAAACACTGAATCCAAGAGTCCACGTCAGTCCTACCTGGGAAACTGCCATCCCTGACGGCCCCTCACCACTCGCCAGAGAACTCCCGTGCATGTTGCAAGACAGCTCAAATGCCACCTCCACCCGGAAGCCTTCCCTGACAGCTCAAAGCAGGCCCACAGTTTGCCCCTCTGTTTGTCCACCACCTGGGCACAGACCCCTCCTGTGGCGGGGCTTGGGAATAAAACAGATTTCTATATTTTCATAGAACATATAAAAGTATATTTGTATAGTATAACACGAAATAAAAAATAAATGAATGTCATATCATATATTATTATATTAAATTTATGGTATAATTAGTTACAATGTGTAACTTTATAATTCTATTATATCGTAATAGAATTAATTAATACGTTATATTGTTATTATTGTATAACATATAGTTTTTATCTTAAATTTATAATAGAATATATACTACATAATCATATGTCATGTACAATATTTGTAAATATGTTTATATGTAAAATATATGTATAAAGAAGAATAAAGGATATTCTGGGTGTGAGTGGGTAAATTTGGACGTGATCTGATAGTAAGTAGAATTACTACATTAAAGTTAGATCATAACATTGTGATTATGGGCTGGGCAGCGGCTTTGCTGACAATCCTGGAAGGGTTACTCTGGGAGGCCAAGACGGGTAGATTGCCTGAGTTCAGGAGTTCCAGACCAGCCTAGCCAACGTAGTGAGACCTTGTCTCTACGAAAGTTTTTTAAGAAGTAGCTGGGAATAGTGGCGAATGTCTGTGGTCCCAGCTAATTGGGAGGCTGAGGTAGAAGGATTGCTTGAGTTCAGGAGATTGAGGCTGCAGTGAGCTATGATCACACCACTGTACTCCTGCCTGGGTGACGGGACAAGACTCTATCAAAAACGATTTTTAAATTAATAAATAAAATAAATCAAATGGTAGGAAAATGGTCTCATTGGCTGGTGGTACATGCTGAGGTGTGGGCAGCTGTCTTTGCCTCTCTGAGGCCATCAGCCCCTAGGGACGGGGCCCTGTGGCACCCTCCTCTGCTGCAACGGCAAAGACCCTTGGGAAGGACTCCTGCACCATGAGCTCCCCAGCCCCCCAGGGCTCCAGACAGTCCCTCCCACACAAAGCCTCTTTGCACCAGGTTGCTCAAGAGGGCAGCTACCCAGCTGAGCTGACAGCTGTCTTCACAGGAAAGTAGATAAGAGGTGCATTTCTGGAAATGAGTGGGTGTCATTTGGCCTCTGTCCGGTGCAGAAGGTAAGATCCCAGGCTGAGATTTTGGTCTCCAGCAAAGAACAATCAGACCCTGTTGAGAGAAGATCAGGGAGGCATCTGCAACCAAAGTCGGGGGTAGGGGGAAGGAAGGGACAGCTACACCTGGGCATGGGCAGGTGAGCCAGGGAGGAGAAGGCAGAGGCCAGGCGCAGCGAGGACGGGCATTTCTGAGCGGGACCCAGCACGCTTGGAAGTAACTTACTCCCACTGTTTGGCAAACTGACCGAAAAGAGCAGGATAGGCACAGTGAGCACTAGCAAGCCTGGGTCTAAATGAGGAGCGCTGGATCCCTTGGGAAGCCCTGGAAAGGGCGGGGATGGGAATAAATGTGCGACAGACGCCAGCTCTGGCTTTGGGAAGAGTGTCTGGGGCCTGGACAGGAAGAGGATTCTCTGTGTGTGCAGAGGAGAAGGGGCACATCTTACCCCCAAGGTAAGGAGTAAAGCCAGAGACCAATATGAGCGTGCTCAGGAAGGTCATGCAGGGCCCAGGTGCCACACAGCGTGCACCCCCAAGGCTGCCAGGGCTCAGTGCAATGCAGTGTGCACCCCGAAGTCCATACAGGGCCGATGTGCCACACAGGATGCACCTGGGGGGCCCACAGGGGACAGGTGTAATGAAGGATGCACCCCAAAGGTCACACAGGCCAAGGTGCCACACAGGACTCTCTCCAGAGGCCGCACAGGCCCAGGAGTCATGCAGGACGCTCTCCGGAGGATGTACAGGCCCAGGCATCATGCAGGACGCTCCCCGGAGGATACACAGGCCCAGGCATCATGCAGGACGCTCCCTGGAGGATGTACAGGCCCGGGCATCATGCAGGACGCTCCCCGGAGGATGCACAGGCCAGGGCATCATGCAGGACGCTTCCTGGAGGATGCACAGGCCCAGGCGTCATACAGGACGCTCCCCGGAGGGTGTGCAGGCCCGAGCATCATGCAGGACGCTCCCCGGAGGGTGTGCAGGCCCGGGCATCATGCAGGACGCTCCCCGGAGGATGCACAGGCCTGGGAACCATGCAGAACGCTCCCCGGAGGGAGCTCCCTGAAGGCCCCACAGGGCCCCGGTGCACCACAGGATGTGCCCAAATGCTGCCAGGTTCCCAGCGTCGATGGTCAGAGTCCCCTCGACAAGCTTCCTGTGCCAGAGCCTGGGGGCTTAGAAGTGCAAAATGTATCGTCTCACAGTCCTAGAGGTCCAAAGTCTAAGATCACAGCATCTGCAGGTCCTGCTCTGTCTGGAACCTGCAGGGACATCCTTCCAGTTTCGGGAGGTGACCACACAGCTCCGTTGTTGGCTGCTGCTGATCGTCAGCCACGTCACTCCAGCCTCTGGCTCAGTCACCACGTGGGGCTCCACCTGTCTGACCCTTCCTCAAGGGCACCAGACACACTGGCTGTGACAAGGGCCCCCACTACTCCCGAATCTTCACTCGTCTTGACTATAATAATTATAATTGCAACAATGCTCAAGAAAGCCACATTCTGAGGTCCTGGGGGTTAGGACCTCAACAGATCTTTATTATGGGGCAAGATTCAACCCATTATACCCTCCTTATCTACCCCTTCCACCTCCACAATCTTTTTTCACTAAAAAAGTCTGTTTTGAAATCTTTACAACTCATGAATAAATTAATTATATGTTCAGCTTCCAAAAGGACCAAATTTCTAAATGGAGAAAGTGGTTCCTTCACAACAAGAGCCAACCCCAAGGACAAAGTGCCCTAAAAGGAATCTGCTGATGTTCAAAGAGCACAAATCAGCTGGTCCCAAGAACCACACCACCAGGAGAAAGTGGGTCTTCGAGCGTGCCTCCTGCCACACCAGTCTCAGTGGAGGCTGGCCATTCGCAGGGTCTCCGTACTCTCATCTGTAGGAAGAAATCCTCCCCAGCTCTCAGCACTTCGAGGCGATGGGACCGGGGAGGCCGCCAGGACTCACTCAATTACCAAGCAGATGGGTGGTTCCAGAAGTCCCAGAAGAGGTCTAGGCACTGGCTGTGGGCAGACTGGGTGGGCTCTGATCTTTCTTCTTCCCAAACCACCCACGTGCTGATGAAGTTGGGGCTGTGTCTCCATCATGCCTGCACCCCTCTGGCGCCTCCTGGGTGCCCAGTGAACTGTCAGTGAGTTCCAGAAGCCAATAGTGTCTGCTGTTGGCTGCATCTGACACCTAGTTATCAGATACAAAGTTTCAAATGAACCTTTTGGGCCTAAGAGTCTTTTCTCAACAAATGATTCTTGAGGAGCCCTTTTCACAATCGTTCAAAAGGCTTATGCCGGCTGACCACTCAGCTGGCGACATCTGACGTTTTAAATGACATGGTGTCTGCTTCTTTCGGACCCATCCCTGGTGAGCGCCCGGGTACCTACCACATAGCCAACTTGCAAGAGGTACTTGATGAATGAATGAATCCATCAACAAAGGTCCTTCGTCACAGGCTACATTGTAACAGGCGGCCTGCCAGTGTGTCTGTGTCCTCAGACTGTGAGCTCCAGGAGGGCAGGATGTATTTTGCTCTTTTATTCCCTAGAGCAGTCAGGAAGCTGCCTGCAAATTTCTTGAATGAACAAAGGGATGAATGAAGATACACTTGAAGAAACAGACACATTGCACCCTTGCTGACCAGACCACCAAGATACCAACAAGTGGCATTGACAAAGCTTTTCTGGCGATGGGGGCGGGGCAGCTCCATCCTGTTGGCTGTGCCGGGAGGCTCTGCCTGCTGCGGACACTGCCCATTGCGTACCTGCGGTTCTCAGGAGCTTATTGGGAGAAATGCAGTGCCTGTGACCTCAGCCCTTCTGCCAGGCACTGCTGGCCCAGGTGCAGGGTCAGCTGGCATTCTCCCTCCGCCATGGGTGTTAGGCAAACCCCTGGGACCACTGCTGTGTGCATGGCCCTGCCTTGTACTCCGAGAGCTCGTGCCCGTGAAAGACTCCCTTTGAACTATTGAAAGGGCACATTTCCAAGCAAAGCGGAGTGTTTGTGCTCACCATCCTCCCCTCACAATGATAAGTCTTCGGGCCAGACGGTAAGACCTGCAGGGGAACCTAGGTGGAAGGAAGGACGTGGTTAAGAGGATGGCTTTGAGGGGCTTGCTGTTGGGAGCTTGCTCGTCTCGCTGGGAGAATATTCCGGTCCCATCTTGGATTTTGAGAAGCGGCAAACTGTGTGACTTCTCAGCCACTTGCTGGCATCTGCGGAGCCGGCTTCAGAAAGACCACACAGATTTGGGGGCAGGTACAGATGTGTCACCTCCAGTCTCCAGATGCTGCACTTCATCCTGCAGCTTCTCTCTGCAGTTCGCTCCTCCTGAGAAAAAGACTCAAAGAAGGCAAATAGCTGAGCCGTTACAGTCACATCAGCAGATCCTCTCCACATCCCCCCCAACACATTTGTACTGAGAAAGTCCATCTCAGAAACCTTTACATTAATGACTAAATTGAGTATATATTCCAGTTTCCTAAAAGGACCAATTTCAAATATGCAAAATTCATAGGATTTTTAAAAACGCTCTAAAGTGGTTGCATTTTACCCAAATCACCTGCACAAACAGCAGAGCACTCCACCTGCTTCTGAGCTGGACAAACGCAGGGAGGTTCTGGGACCCCCACGCCACCCGGAGACTGCCTTTCAACCTCCTTGACGCTTGGGTCTCTCACCTGAACAGAGAAGGAGAGTGCTCTCGGAAGCCATGGGGAGTCAGAAAAACACGGGTGGAAAGGTCAAATCAAGCATTTGGCCACACAGGCACCTGTTTCAAAGATGATCCATTGATATTATGTCAGAGGCCTTGTTCCTGCTCCAATGACCTGACTCCAGGAACTGGGAAGGACCTGGAAATTACCTGGCCTGTCTTCTCCTATGGGGAAAATAAGTCTCAGATAGGCCAAGGGACTTCTGTGGTTGTCAGAATAATTCCCCCCAATCCCCCACGAAGGCATCCATGTCCCAATCCCAAGAATCTGTGAGTATGTCACCTTACATGGCAAAAGGGACTTTCCAGAGGTGATTCCGTTGAGGATTTTGAGATGGGAGAGTATCCTGGGTCAGCCAAGTGGTCTCAACCATCTAATCATTGAGTCCTTGTAGGCGGAGGGCCTTTCCCAGCTGCGGGCAGGAAAAGACATGATGGTGGGGCGGAAGAAGGACTGGAGAGCCTCTGCGGCATGGCTGGCTTTGAAGATGGAGGACAGGGCTATGAGCCAAGGAATTCAGATGGGCCTAGAAATTGGAAAAGTCAAGGAAACAGAGTCTGCTCCTAGAGCCCTAGAAGGAACGCAGCCCTGTGGGAGGCTTCATTTTATCCCCTGGGACTCGGATCAGGCTTCCAATCTGCAGAATGGCAACATGCTGCACTGTTGTGAGCCACTGGGCATGTGATGATTAGTTACAGCTGTGGCTGGAGACTCATTCGGCTTTCTGGGTAACAGAGCCCGTGTGCGAACCCTGAGGCCAGCTTCCTGACTCCCCATCTAGGGCTTGGCACCCAGAGCCTTACCCTGGCTTTTCCTCCCAAAAGTTGGCTACAGATGGCAGTTGTAGCAGCTGGGATCCCTCTCTTCCCTCTAGAAGGTCACAGCACAAATGCTCTCACTGTCACTCCTGGAAACCATGCCCAAGTGTTCATTCATTTGTTCATTATTCAGCAAATATTTCCTGAGCACCTACTCTGTACCAGGTGCTGTTCTAGGCACTCTGATGCAACCGTGAATGTCACGCGAAGTCCCTGCTGCCTGCAGGTCCCATTCACGGACGCCTCTGGGGATGAACCCTCAAGGCACCCAGATCTCCACCTCTTCGACAGATGAATGGATCAGCAAAACATGCTCTGTGCATGCAGTGGAATACTACTCAGCCACGAAAAAGGAATGATGCCACGCAGGCCCCAACGTGGAGGAACCTTGACAACATGATGCAAAGTGAAAGAAGCCACACAAAAGACCACATGTTGTGTGATTCCGTTTATCCAAAATATCCTGAATAGGCAAACCCACAGAGACGGACGGCAGCTTAGTAGTTGCCAAGGGCTGGCAGGGGCAGGGAAACAGAGTGATTGCTCTTGGGTTCAGGGTTTTCATTTGGGATGGTGAAAAAGTTTTGGAACCGGATGGTGGTGATGGTGACCCAACAATGTTAATATATTTAATGCCACCGACTTGTACACTTTAAAATGGCACATTTTAGGTGATGTGTTGTTACGAAGCTCTGTGCACCTCTCATTGGAGGCATTTGGCGAGTCCTGTTCTAACTGCAAGGAGGGGTGAGGGAGTCTTTGGGGCTGGGCCAAATGTGCACGTGCCTGAACGTCGAACGGCCCTGCTGAGGTCAGCCCCTCCGTGCCCGGCGTCACATCTGCAAAGTGGAGAAACGTAGCCTCCCCTAGGAGGATGGCAGAACCCGGTAGGCAACCTGCCGAGAGCCAGCCCCTGCCACCCTCTCAGGGGCCACCTCTTTCCAGGGCCACCTTCTAAAGGAGGCTGACCAAGCCCCTCACTCCCTGGCTTCCTGTGGTCAGCCCACTTGCCTGTCACTAGGTTACTGTTCACATCTGTTTACCATTTAAGTTCAGCCCACGTGTGAACATATCTCACAGCAGATCCTGACTTCCATGGAAGAATCAGAGGGGCAGCCCGACATGCACAGTTGCCCTGTAGGGTGGAGAGAGAGTGTGTGTGAGAGAGTGTCAGTGTGTGTGTGTGTGTGTGTGTGCGTCAGTTTGAGTGTGTGTATGAGTGTGAGTGTGCATCAGAGTTTGAGAGTGTGAGCGAGTGTGTATGAGTGTGAGTGTGTGAGAGTGTGTGTGAGTGTGCATCAGTTTGAGTGTGTGAGCGAGTGTGTATGAGTGTGAGTGTGTGAGAGTGTGTGTGAGTGTGCATCAGAGTTTGAGTGTGTGAGTGAGTGTTTATGAGTGTGTGTATGAGTGTGTGAGAGAGTGTGTGTGAGTGTGCATCAGTTTGAGTGTGTGAGCGAGTGTTTATGAGTGTGTGAGAGAGTGTGTGTGAGTGTGCATCAGTTTGAGTGTGTGAGCGAGTGTTTATGAGTGTGTGTATGAGTGTGTGTGAGAGTGTGTGTGTGTGTGTGTGTGTGTTCTGGATGCGTGTCCAGATGCATGGCTGCCTAGTCATGGGAGAAGCATTTGAGATGATTCAGTGAGCACAGGGCCTGGGCAGCCCTTCTCCTTTAGGGTCAAACCTCAGACATGTTAAGACATCATTAAGACAATATATTTCACACTGTATCCAGCATTGGGCAGTGTTGGGTACAAACACTTCCAGATTCTTTATTAATCCTTTTAATCATTTGTCCGGAAGAAGGACCGAAATGTGAAAATGAAGTATAGTTTTGGTGACCACAGGGGAAGCAACTCCACCAGCCATCTGCGTGAAAGGCCCTCTCGCTGGGGTTCGGGTGTCACCTTCACCAGGCATGAGTCCCTCCTCAGCCTGGGTCGGAGCCGACGGCTCCACCATTCGAAGAAGGACGGGGTCACCCAATGGCGGCAGCCCAGGCGGGCACCCGTGGGACCACCCCGTCCACGGTGTCTGTGCGAGCTGATTGCTTTAAATAAAGTCAGTTGCTTTTCCAGCTAATGTAAGGATGGTGGGATCAGTTGGGTACACAGAAACAGATTACCAAGCAGGTGGCTTCGGGCTAAAGATAAATTGTGTCCTCATGTAACTTGGGAAGAGTGGGTGCAGACAGCTCCTAATGTGCAAAGCGAGATCGTTTCGTTACTTCTTTCTGCTGGGAAGCCCAGGCTGTGACTGTGGCTCCGAGAAGCCCCAGAAGACCCTCCCCCGATGGAAAAGGTTATGGCTGAAAAGCGCTACCCGGGGCTCCAATGGAATCAAGTGCCGCCTTCTGCAGTGCTGGTTTTCCCCAGGGGTGGGGTGGGGGACACAAGTCCCGCCTGCCCCCGCTTGCCTGGGCACACACCTCTGTGGGCAGAGGGCTCTCTCTGCTGGGGCTGAGGGGTCGCATCCTGTTCCCAGCAGGCACCATTCTTGTGGCCCACCCTTTCCTCTTCACCTGAGTTAACCTCCCCAGATGTCTGGCCTGGCATGTCTGCCTGGGATGTTGGAGGCAACCTGCCCGCGGCATGTTTCTGCAGCTTCCCATGTCTCTGCTATGCCTGGCCCTCACCCACGCGGTGCACCCTCCAGGCATCTGCACTCTCCCTTACTTCTTTCCCCTTCTTTTTTCGGGGGGTCTGATGGTGGGGGGAATAATTATAAATTCTCAGGAAGTTGCCAAAATAGTACACAGACGTCCCATGCACTCTTCACCCCGTTCCCCCAAAAGTAGCGTCTTGCAGAGCTATAGTTCAATACCAAAATCAGGAAACTGACCTCGGTGGAATCCGCAGACCTCATTCAGATTTCACCAGTTTTACAAGCTGTCCAGGTCAGTGGGGGTTTCTGTAACAAATACTGCAGACTGGGTGATTTAAACCCTAGACATCTATTTCTCACAGATCTGGAAGCTTGGAGTCTGAGATCACGGAGCCGGCAGGCTCAGTCCCTGCCCTCTTGCTGTCTCCTCGCGAGACAGAGAGAGATCATCTCTTCCTGAGTCTCTTCTCACTCATCTCATCATGAGGGCTCCATTCTCAAGACCTCATCACCTCCCAAAGGCTCCGGCTCCTAATACCACCCCTGGGGGGTTAGAGCTTCAACACAAATTTTGGAAGAACACAGACATTCAGTCCACAGCACATGCATTCATCACGTGTGTGTATTTGGTTCTGTGCAGTTTTATCACATGTGTAGATTTAGGTAAGCACAATCAGTTCCGTCACCACAAGGGTCCCTCTTTCAACGCCTGTATGTCACATGCACGCCCCTCTTCTCCACTCCCTCATTCTCAACCCCTGGCAACCAACAGTCTGTCTCCACCTCTGTAATGTCATTTTGAGAGTGCAATACACAACTGGAGACGAGCCCCGAGGTCCCTCCACACTGGGTTTGCTCCCAGTTGCTTCCTTGTGTGTGCTGACCGGGATTCCCCAGCACGGACGCACCACGCTTTACCTGTGCACCTGCCAAAAGGCCTTTGGGTTTCTGGCTTTTGCTACTGCAAATGAAGCCACTGGGAACAGTGTGCACAGGTTTTTG
Source organism: Saguinus oedipus (assembly GCA_031835075.1). Taxonomy (NCBI): domain Eukaryota; kingdom Metazoa; phylum Chordata; class Mammalia; order Primates; family Cebidae; genus Saguinus; species Saguinus oedipus. Next base: position 143,543,093 of record CM063176.1, read on the forward strand.
TGTGAAGGAACGTTTTTGTTTCTCTGGGAACAATTCCCAGGAATGTTATTGCTGGATCACAAAGGTAAGTGTATGCCTAGTGTCTAAAGTAACTGCCACATTTCCCCAGAGTGTCTCTGCCATCTGACACTCCCACTGGCTGCGTGTGAGAGATCCCCTTACTCACCATCTTCACCAGCATTTGGTGTTATGACTGTGCTTTCTATTGTATTTTGTTTTTAAGGAATACTAGTCAGGCATTCTGCAGAATGTCTCTCAATGTGGGGTCATTTGATGATTTTCTCGTGGTTGTCGCTGGTTTTTATTTTCTTTTAGATGTTCTAACAGGCGTGCATTGGTAACCCCGGAATGATTTTCGTGTGCATTTTCTAATGACGTTGCATGCGTTCCACGAGCCGTTTGCCATCTGCCTGTTCTCTTTGGAGAAATGTCTGTGCATGCTTTTTGCCCATTTTCTAATTGGATTGTTTGTTTTGTATGTTGAGTTTTGAGAATTTGTTATTTTTCTAAAGATGAGTCCTTTGCTGGGTATAGGCTTTGCAGATCCTTCCTCCAAGTCTGACTTGCCCTTTCGTGCTCTGAACAGGGGACTTCACGGTGTGAAAGTTCTTCATGTCCGTGGACTCCAATGTCCTTTTCTTTCTTTTATGGATTGTGCTTTTGGTATCACGTCTAAAACCTTTCCACCAAGCCCTCAGGTCCCAAAGCTTGTCTCTTACGTTTTAAACAAAGTTGTATAGTTTTACATTGAAATCTCAGATCTATCTTGAGCGATTTTTTCAACAGGACATGAGGTTCAGTTAGGCTGTGAGGTTTGTTTTCCTGCCTGTGCAGTCCAATGCCCCAGCGCCACTTGTGGAAACCGTCCCGGAGTCCTCATGCCTTCCTCTTCCGCGCTCCCTCTCTAGGCTCAGAGCCCTGCACCTGTTCCCTGGAGCCCGCAGCTCTTCGCTCAGCCCACCATTCTCTTCCCAGGCAGAGCCTGCCTCCCCCACTCCCAGACGTCTCGGGGAGACAGGCCCACCACGGACCCACAGATGGCCCTCCATTCCCGGAGGCACCGCTGGCCCTTCACAAGTCGCTCCTCTTCCACCTGGCGCACCTGGAGGTGAGGACTAGGCTGTGTCTAGGAAAGGCATCTAGCCGTCCCTGTCCCCATCCTCCTCACGAGCCCACATCCTCAGACTCCTTCTCCGACCCCAGCTTCCCATCCTCCCAGCTCTCTCACTGCAAACCTCCAGCCTCCGCGGGACCCTCTGCGGTGAGCCCGTCTTCCCCACACCTGGCTCGCCAAAGCCTTTCTCCTCCTCTTCTTCCTTTGGATACAATCGTCCCTGTGGAGGAATGATGGGAAAATCCACCTCTTGAGGCCTCAGACTTCCAGATGTAAGTTCCAACTGCCAAGGGGGGACCACACAGGGTTCTCAGAGTCACGGCACGCGAATTTCATCTCTCTGCACCCCCCTGCCCCACCCCACACACCCCTGGGAGGCCCCTGTGGCGAACAGCCTGTCGGGGACACTGCCTCCCAAACAGCACCTTCCGCATCTCTCTGCTCCTGCCCTCTGGATGGCGAGCCCATCCAGGGGTGCTTCGAGTCCTCCACACTCTCCCCCGACTCTCCCTGCTGCCCCCATGACTCTGTGCCTGCCCCCCACCCAGGCCTCAGCCTCTCCTGGGCCTCTGGTTCTGACCACCCTCAGCTTGCTGCCCTCCAGCCCATTCCCTGCATCGCAGCCAGAGCGCACTCTGAGTCACCTCTTCTGTGATGAGGGCCCCCTCCTCCATCCCGGATCCAAGGCCCAGACTCTCCTCCCATCATGCGATGCTCAATCCTTCCTCAGTCTCCAGGTCTCTGCTTTGAATCCCGTTTTCTGTGAAGCTTCTGTTCAGTGCCCGGGGAGACCTTGTGTCCCCACCAGGCACTGCTAATGAACGTCTGTCTCAGGAGAAGGCTGTTGGATGCAACAGGACGGGTCTCCTCCCCGTCCAGACCTCAATTTTCCCGTCTGCTCCTCGAGGTCAGGGTCTGAGTTCTATCCAACTCTGTATCTTCGTGGGTCTCAGAACCTGGGCAGACGAGGGGCTTGGGGAACGTGTGTTAAATGAGAGGAGATGGATGGAGAGAAAAACTTGAGACCAAGAATAACGGGAGAGGGCGCAAACACAAGGCAACTCCATTCAAACAAAGCCCAGCTCGAATCTGGGAGGAACCCTGGGGACACAGGGAGATACCAAGCAAACTAGACAGGCACTACAGCACATTCCAGGCACCCAGATGAGGGCAAACAGGCCTCTCAGGGCCAGGAGCGATGAGTCCTCTGGAGGCTTCCAAGCCGTGACTCCCCTTCTCCCCGGGGCCAGGCGCTGCTTGGGCAGGTGATGAGGAGGTTCGCCTGGAACCTAACACAGGCCTGGCCACAGGGAGCAGTGGGGTGTGGAGGAAGGGGCCGGACCAATTGTAGAGGACAAGGGACAGGACCAAAGCCTGCACGGAGCTGCGTGTGACCACGAAGGGCCTCCTGGGAAGACGGGAGGCAGTGGGCAGCAGGGGCGGCCCATGCGGGCGTTGTCGTGGCTGGTCTCACGGCCCCTGGTCGGAGAGCTGGGAAACAGCAGCCCCTCCAGAAGGGCTACTTTGACTTAGGGTGATGTTGGTCAGCACCCTATAGGTCCCCCACCACTGTCCTTCCCACCGCCGACAACCAACAACCAGCAGAAAGCGTCTGCCCAGACCCTTTAAGGGGGGTCAGGAGTGGCCATCTGTGGTAGACCAGCACTCTCTGACCCGGTCGTTTTCTCAGACTGCCTCCCCTCTAATGCTTGCCAGAGACAGTTACAGGGTCAGCTGCCCTGGGTTGGCTGTGGCGGGAAGGGCTGGGACCTCAGAGCCAGTAGCAGGAGCCCTGAGACCAGGCCACAGCAGCCAGGTGGCTAGGCAGGTGAGACACCCACCCCCCCACCACGCCCTCCCAGAGGCAGAGAGCCTCTGCCTCTCCTGGTATAGGGCAGTGGTCCCTGGTGAATTGCAGGGTTAGCGTGGGCATAAAATGCCACAGGCATTGACGTGGGCTTGGAGGTGAGGAGGGGGATGCCTCCCCAGGGAACCACCAACCCTCCATCTCTGTCCTGGGCAAAAGGAAGAAGGTCGTTTGGGAGAGCTTCCGGGAGCTGTGGTCCTCACTTCCAGAGCCATGCCATGGCGGGGCTCTCCCAGGATGCAGGTGCCACGAGGGTCTGGGACCTCTTTTTAGAGAGGAAGGTGGGTGAGGCCAAGATCAGGAGAGCATTGTTAGAACTGTCTGGTGTTGGGTGGGGGTGGTGACCATGTCCTCTGCTCTGTGATCTGCTTTTAAGGGCAGGACCAGCTGTGTGATTCATGGGGCTCTGTGCAGTGTGGAATGTGGGCTCTTATCAGGAACTTCAAGACAGAGGCAGCAGAACATCCAACCCCAAGAGCCAGGCCCTGCTGCACATCCAGGAAGCCAGCCCAGCTAGGGGGCCCCAAATATAAACTTGCCTCCCTGCCCAAAGAGGTGGATGCCAATTTACAGAAGTGGCCTCCTTTTGCTGCTGTATAAATTCACACATCACCCAAATGTTCTTCATCCAGAACCACCTCCTCTTGCAGACTTAAACTTGTGGGGTGCACTGAGCAACGGAACCACCTAGAGCCTTCCAGGGCTCTCCACTCAAGGGCAATGTCAAGGGTTCTGGCCTCTGCTCTCTCCTTTATAAAGTGGGGGTGCTGTACCCAAACAGCGCTGCTCCGCTCTGTGGACCAGCTGGGGTCTGAGTCAGCATCACCCTGCCTGCTTCCGAGGGCAGGGCTGGGAGGCCACGAGCACCCACCCCGCCCTGGCGCTGTCCTCCCATCCTTCTGGCCCTAACAGCGAGCTCTGTTTTTCTTCCCTGGCGTGGTGTTTTAAACAAGAATCCCACATCTTTGGACCAAACCAGGCTGTTACCCTGAAGGCCACCAATAAATTTCTTAGGCAAATAAAATTGACTGAAAATTAGCATAAGAAGTCTTAAATTAACAGGATGTAATTTTATGAGTATTTCACAAACCAGTCAAAGATGTATGTCAGCCCGGGGTGAGTCAACACTTTCAAGTGTCTTTCATTATATAATGCTGCTAACTTTTTTCAAATGTAAGCAATGTGCTTTCTTCCTAAACATCGTGTTCTTTGTTCTGCAATTTGGAAAAATAAATTCCTTTAAAGCACTGCTTTGCTCAACCACAAAACAAGGTAGGGAGGCCAGATCAGAGGTGCCCTGGCCCCCCTCTGTCTAGGTAGCCCCCAGCCACACAGCGGAGGCGCTTGCTGCCTGCAGAGGAGACTCCACACTCGGGGTCACGGGAGCTGGGGCTGGGAAGTTTCCAGATGGAGGCTGCACACAAGGTGCCGACTCCTACAGCAACTGGCGTTCGCTGGGAAAAGGCGAGCACTTTGCCTTCTGTCTGCCATGCAAGGCAGCATGCAGGATTCCTGTCACCCAGGGGCTCAGCCACAGGCACAGGCAGTGAATGTCCCACATCTGTGGAGCTCCTGCAGGCACCATGCTCTGTGCTAGGTGCTGGGGGTGCAGAGGCAAGTAAACCCTGGCCCCACCCGCAAGAGCTCACAGTCTAGGTCAGGAGATGAGCAGTAGGTAGTTGCCACACATGTGATCAGGGTGGACGGGGTGACCTGCCGGGACCACTGTGGAGCACTTCCCGGCCCACGGCCTGAGAAGCCTGCAGATGGGGCAAGCTTGAAGGAAGTCTTCGAGAAGGAGCCAGCACTCGCTCATGGCATGATGAGGGCACGAGGATCCTGCAAACAGAGCTGACCCCGCTCCACACCGACGCTCACCCTGAGTGTTCCCCCGTGTGCCAAGAAGAGCGGTGGTGGCAGCTTCCTCGGGCAGTGGCTGTCTGAGGTGCCCAGGTTCCTGAGTGACACTTAGAAGGTTCTGACTCAGCTCTACAGTGCCACATTGAGTGTGCCAAGGAGGCGGGCTGGCACGTGAAGTCGAGAGGTCAGATGTGGTCCCAGGAGATCCTCAGCGTTCAGACGGTGGTGGGGGCTTGGGACCAGGTGAAGCTCTGCAGGGCGACGCAGAGATGCAGGGAGAGTGCCCAGGACGAAGCCCTGGGAAATCTAACCTCCGGGCCCAGGGGGAGGGCGGGCAGCAAAGAGGCTGGAAAGGTGTGGCCAGTGTCAGGCGGGGAGGACCCAGGACCAGAAGAAGGCAGGAGCTCAAGCAGGGAAGGAACGAGAAGCTGCAATCTGACAGCATGGAGGCCCCCAGGACCGCGGCCATAGGACGCTGAGGTGTGGGGGCAGGAGCCCACGGGTGTGGGTCAAGGAGGAGCTGGAGAACAAGGAAGCGCACTGCTCATCAGCTCCCGTCTCCCTCCTTTTCGGGCCATGATCCTGGGCCCTCATCTGTGCCCTGGGCCAAGGGCTGGAAACAGAGCAGTGGGTTCAGCCCACGGCCCTTGGAGCTCCCGGGGCAGAGCACCTGAGCCCGGTCGAATCCTGATGTGGTTGAATATCCATGACCAGGAGCATGTGGCCACCTTGAAGCCCATCCAGCTGGCCTTGGGCCTGCCCGGGTCTGCATGTGCCTTCCACCGTCTCACCTGCCTTCCACCAGCAGACAGCGCGAAGCCCCCACCAAAAGTGGCCAAGCTAAACAAGGGGGTCGCCTGGGCTGTGGTGTTTAGATTTGCAGAGGCCAAGCAAGAGGGCAGAACTGGGCCTCTTCCTGCCTCCCCATCCACAGCTTGCCCACTCATCCCCCTGATCTGATGCCCCCGGCACCAAGTGGAACCTCGTGTCCCACTGTGAGCAGAGCTGCCGAGGACCCATGGGCTCTGGCCACACCGCATGTCCTCTCTGCCTGCCGCATGGTGTGGACAGAACGCCCGCTGCACCGGTCAGGTGAAGGAGCGTGAGAGACATCGCCCCAGTACTGCAGAGGTCCGGGTGACCTACACTCCGGTGAGAGAGGCAGGAAGTACATCAGAAGTGTCAGAGCTTCCTGTGCAGAGGAAATGGACCCCTCTTCTTGTACCAATGTCCCCTTAAAGGAGGGAAGTCCCTTCCCTGACAACAGGCAGCTTCTGGGAACAGGCGAGAAGTGGGTTGGAAGCCACAGGCTCTGCATGCTGACCACCCCTCTGCTTTTATCACACCATGTGCTAAACAGTCTTTTCCTCTGGCCTCCCTGCCTCAGTTTCCCCTTCTGTGCTAAGCAGAGGCGTGACCTCAATGGGATCTGCCCACTCTAACCATTCCAGAGCTCCCTGAAATCCTCACAGGATGAGGACTGGTAAATGTCCGTTCCTTTGCTCCTGCCACTGAAATCTTAGCTGAAATTCTCTGCAGGACATTCAGGTTCCATCCATTCATCCTAGTGGCCACTGTCACCCTCTGTGAGGCCCTTTGCAGGGCAGCAGACAGAGTGGATGAGCTTCTTCTCAAGTTCAGCAGCCAAAGAGGTGAGAGCAAATGGGGGGACCCGATTCATCCTAAACCTGGCCAGCTGCAATGTCGTGTGTACCTGGCTGTGTGTGCTCAGGTCACTTCCACATGCTGCCCATTGCCAGGGCCCTCCTGTGACAAGGGCACCACCATCCACACCCAACAGAAGAGAAAGACGGGCCTCCTGGGAGCTGGCTGACCTGCTGTGGGACAGAGGAGCCTTCATTCAGTCCCACTTGCTCTTCTCTTAAATTCTCCCTTTTAGCCCCTGAGCTCGGGCCCTTGGGGAGACCTCTCAAATATGGAAATAAGGGGAACAAAATCGCCTTCTGAGAGTGTAGCATCAACCCAGCGCAGAGAGGCTTGGAGGGCGGAGATGCAGGTCACTGCATGGGTACAATTGGCGCCCTCAGGGTTAAATGTTGACTCAAATCAGACTAGAACAAGACTGCGTCATCAAAGCCAGCCCGGGTCCCGGGGGAGGTCTCAAGGAGGCAGGGGCAGGCTGACAGCATTGGCCACCCCCATCTAGGGAGACGGAGTGGGTGGATTTCTGGGGTGTGCAGTCAACATGGAACAGTCTCCACGTGGCTCCCGTCCCGTCACACCAGCAGGTCTGGACGCCTGTGCTGTTCTCCCAGTCCAGGGCAAGTAAACAGCCGCCCGCCTGGCTCCCCGTCTTCGCTCTGGCACCCTGCCCGCCCCAGGCCTGGCCCTGTCGAGCCATCACGCAGACGCCCAGCCACTGAGTGCACCAGTCGTGCCACACGCACCCAGGCCACATGACAGCCTGCGCTGCCCGCTGAACACGAGCTCGTTGGGACCTGGCTTTACGAACCTGGCACTGAAGCGTCCACCCGAGGTGCCGAGGCGGGGTGCAAGCCAGGCTCCGGACACAGGAAATCCCCCAGGCCGTGAGAGACAAGCCACAAGCCCCCAGTGTTGCCGTGGGTCAGAAACACATGCTCCTCAGCTGCTTCGTGCCAGCTCACACCATTACTTCCCGTTCCTTTTCCCTCTTGTTCCTACTGTGTTTTTTGTTTCTTTGTTTTTGTTGTTTTTGAGACTGAGCTTTGCTCTGCTACCCAAGCCAGAGTCTAATGGCGTAATCTTGGCTCACTGCCACCTCCTCCTCCTGGGTTCAGGTGATGCTCCTGCCTCAGCCTCTCAAGTAGCTGGGGTTACAGGCGCGTGGCACCATGACCAGCTAATTTTGTATTTTTAGCAGAGACGGGGTTTCACCATGTTGGCCAGGCTGGTGTCAAACGCCTGACGTCTGGTGATCCGCCCAGCCTCCCAAAGTGCTGGGATGACAGGCGTGAGCCACGGCGCCCGGCCTCTTGTTCCTGTTGTGGATACTTCTGTCCTCGCAAGCCCCTGTCACATTCGGCCTTCTCGGTACCTGCTGGAGCATTTTTTAGATGTACCGTTTTGAGTTGTTGCGTTCTTTTGTAATCCTTTGAACAGCATTTGGCGGTGAGATGGAGGAGGGATCAGGGAAGAAGGATGCAAAGTGCAAACGTAGACCCAGCAGGGCGGACGGCGGGGACGGGGCAGTGATTTATGTGGTAATCAGATGTTCGTTCTTGACACTTCAGTATTTGGCATCAAAATGTCTTTTAGCCTGACTGAGGGAATTTTTTTGAATACTTGAAAATTTTCAATGAAAACAAAGTTGTGTTGGTCTCTCTTGGCCTTGAGATGAATGAATAAAAGAAGTAAATATGGCGTATGTCTCATTCTAAGAAAGGAAGGGGGAAAAGCAACAAGTTCAGCCGGGGGTGGGAGGGCACAGCCTGACTTGGGCACGTGGGACATCGAATGGCCTACTGTGCACAGAGGCTGAACAGGTTGCCTCCAGAGGAGGGGAGCTCCTCATATTTTTGAACCTCCAATTAGAACACAGACTACAGCTATTTGAGGGGATAAAGGAATTCGGGTAAGACTGGTAATAGATGTTTCAATAGCCCCAAAGGCCAGTGTTGGGAAATGGGAGGATGAAGAGCTGTGGGTGGATGCTGAACAGGGAGCGTGCACCCTCCAGGGCTCCCGGATGCTGAACAGGGATTCCTGCACCTGCCAGGGCTCCCGGATGCTGAACAGGGATGCCTGCACCCGCCAGGGCTCCCGGATGCTGAACAGGGATTCCTGCACCCGCCAGGGCTCCCGGATGCTGAACAGGGAGCCTGCACCCACCAGGGCTCCCGGATGCTGAACAGGGATGTGTGCACCTGCCAGGGCTCCCGGATACTGAACAGGGATGCCTGCACCCACCAGAGCTCCCGGATGCTGAACAGGGATGTGTGCACCTGCCAGGGCTCCCGGATGCTGAACAGGGAGCCTGCACCCACCAGGGCTCCCGGATGCTGAACAGGGATGCCTGCACCCACCAGGGCTCCCATCACAACTGCAGGGGGCTTCAACAGCAGAGCCAAAAATCCAGATCAGGGTATCAGTGGGCTGGTTTTTCTGTGTCCTTTATCCTTGGCTTGTAGATGCCATCTTCTCTGTGTCCTCACATGGTCTTCTCCCTGTGCGTGTGTGCATCCTAATCTCCCCTCCTGATGAGGAAGACGCCGGTCATAGGGGCTGAGGGCCCTCCCTAAGGACCTGGTTCTAATTTATCACCTCTCAAAGACACTGCCTCCACACTGTCACATTCTGAGGCCCGAGGTTTTAGGAATTCAACTCAGGGATCTTAGGAAAGACACAATTCGGCCTGTAACGGGAGATCAAAGTTTTCTTTAAATAATTTGAAAAGGAAGAAATGGAACATAAAGTTGAAAATTGCCCTTCCCCCCACGTCCTTTGGTCTGGGAGGGCTGGGGGCTGTGAGCGAGCTGGCCGGGAGAGCTGGCCCTGGCTGATTAAGCAGTATGAGCTCTCAGCAAGACAAGGCCAGTGATAAATGGGGATACACTTCATATCAAGTGCATTAATCTGCCCTGAAATCAGCCAAGTATTCATCATGATGATGCCATTTTTCCAAGAAAATGAAATAATTGCAGTCCAGGTGGGAGGACCTTAGTCATCACCTCATTATCCTGCCCTCAGTACATCCTTAAGGGCCCCCGCCAGCCTCGCAGCCCTCAGGCGGGATGGATTCCATGGCGATGGGCACTCCACAAGCCTCTTTTTCATGTCTAGGGACTGCGGGACTCTGACAGCTCCACGCTGGTGGGCGGCATCTCAGTTCCCTTCTCTGGACGGGAGCTTCCTCTCCAGTCTTCTGTGGTAATGACCCGCTTTGAAGGACTGTCGGGGCAGTTGAAAAGTTGATCAGATCTTCTCACGCTCCAGCCTGTGACCAGATCTTAGAACTTCTAGAATTACGAAGAAGAGGATAAGCAGGGCGGGTTCCCCCACTGAAGCCCTTCCTATGTCAGCTCGAGCGGGGCCACGCTCCCCACACAGGCAGCCCCCACAGTTCAGGGGTTTCCAAGCATTTCTGTTGCTTTCTCACTCAACTCACAATCCACATTACTGGCCTGTGGTCCCTGTCCGGATCTGGGTGGCCCCGCACTTCTGGCCTTGAGGCCACGGAAAGCACACACTGGCTCTGGGAGCTGCTCCCTCAAAGTGAAACACAGTGTTCCCACCCACACGTCGTTGGCCCAGCCAAGTCCTGTGGCCAGCCTTGACGTCAACGGCACGGAGAACGTAAGCTTCCTGCAGAGAACAGCAGAGAGTTGGAACAGTATAACCACCTGCACAGGCTGGGAGCCTGCCTCCCCCACCTTCCTCTTGCACCCCCCAGGGGAGGTCCCTTCCCTAGAGTCCTCTGTGAGGCACCTTACCCAGCCTGCTGGTTCCAGCATGGAGGAATGCTCATCGGGAAACTGGCTTAGAGAGCCAGAGATGGCTTTCTCAGAGCAGTTGCCCAGACCTCTGCAAGGAGCAGCGTCCGGGGACGCTTCCACCCTTCACATTTCCTTTGTTTATATATGTTTAAAATGTGCACCTTAAGTTCAGACAGTTGAGTTCACCCTACTCCTTACTTTATGGGCCATAATTACCAATTGCCTATCATGTTTTCTATCACTAATTCTCACTTTCTGTTCCCCATCCTCACCCCCACTTCCCCTGTGCTCCCAAAGACACCCGCGGAGAGGTTTCATGCGTGTTCCTGAACGGGCGTTTGACTCTGAAACACATACAGCTTGTTTTTGGAAGTGCCGCTTCCAATGTGAGTATGTTTTGTTGTACCATCGAGCTCCTGCTTCTCACTTTTTTCATTCAACAATATGCCTTAAAAATCTGTCTGTGCTGCTTGTGGCTGTGTAGACTTCTCGTTCCGGGATTTTGACAATTTCACAGAATGGCGCACTATGCATCTTCATGTACTTACCCGTACCCCTGGAGTGGACACTCAAGTTGTCATCTCTGTAAAAGGAGCTGGGATGGTGATGCTTGTGGCGTCCCCTGGACCTGGGCTCGAGTTTCTCAGGGGCATGTTTTAAGGAGGGGGATTGTTGAGTCCAGAGCCCCAGTAGTGTGTCAGGTGCCGCCAGATCACCATCCGCTGCTCCCAGCAGCGATGCCTTCGGCTCTGGTTTCCTCACAGCTCCCTCAACAGCAGCTTACCCAACAGCGCTTTGTTTTTCGCTAAATTGCTATCTTATTTTTGCCTCTCCCTCCCAAATTGCTGTTGAAATTGAGTGTCGCGTCGCGTACTTGTTCTGTTAGCTTTTCAGGTGTCCCCTCTCCGGATTGCCCACTGTTTTCTGCGGGTCCCCCCATCTCTTCCCAGCTGACTTCTGCAGTCCCTCGTATGTTCTAGACAGCAATCCTTTATCAATGCCAGCGTTGTAAATACAATATTACAGTCCGTCACCCTCCATTAACTTCGAGTCTATTTTCTGCTGGCCAGATCTTTAATTCTGACGTAGTCAAACACATTAGCATTTTATTCCGTAGGCCGCGCTTTGTCAAAGACCCTATTTAAGAAGCCTCACCTCCATCTGAAAATCAGAGTATTGTGCACTTTCTAATTAATGTTACAGCTTTATACTCACACATAGTATTTTCATCCATTTATATTTAACCCATCCAGAGTCTCTATGTGTGTGGTATGAGGTGTTAGGAAATCAATCTAATTCTCTGTACAGTGAGTCAGTCTTCACTATGTAGACAATTAAATAATGTACCCCCTCCTCCTGGCTGCTGACTGCACCTCTATCACACTATGTTTCCTATGTGAGGGAAGTGGCTTTCAGCCCTCGATTCTGTTTTCATTACTGTGATGTGGTGGGTGGAATTCTAAGATGCCCCCTGCAATGCATCTGATCTCTGCTCCTTGAGCACAAGGACGCCCTGTGTCCTCTGGAGGGGTATCCTCCTTTGATCCGGTGACTAATCAGGTGACTTGGAGTTAATCAAAAAGGAGACAAGCCCCGGAACCTGAATCAGGTGAGGTCTGAGCCCTCCCTGAAAGCGATTCAAGGTGTGAGAGGGCTCAGATAAGAGGAAGTGTCCCCATGTTTGGCTTTTGGGTTTTGAAGATGAAGGGACCACCTAACAGGATGCAGGTGACCTCCAGGGGCTGAGGGTCAGCAAGGAAAGAGGGTCTCATGCCTGTAGCCACAAGGAGCTCAATGCAGCCAGCATATGAATGGGCTGGGAAGAGCATTTTTCCCTGGGGCTGTCACATAGGGAACAATCCCTGGGAACCTGAACCACCTCGTAAGGGGGTGGCTGATACCTGCCGTATGAAGCATCCCTGATCCTGCCCCACCATAGAGAGCCAGCCAATTTAGGCACCCGCTTTGCAAGATGTCTTCAGATCATGCAGGGTAAGTCCACTCCTCACCCCCAAACCATGTGCTCTTCTTTGTCAAAATAGACTTAGCAATTTGTGGACATTATGGCTTATATATATTTTAGAAGAGTTTGTCAAGTCCCTCAAAAAAATCCAGCTGGTATTTTGAACAAAATTACATGAAATTTATAGATTAATGTGGGAAGATTTGACATTTTTACAACTTAAAGCATCCATAAAAATGGTCTATCTCTCCATTTGTTCATGTTTTCTTTTATGTCCTTTTGATGCTTTCAATTTCATCTCTCCATTTTTGTCTTCTTTTATGTCCTTTAGGGTTTTTTAATTTTAATTTTTTTTTTCCTCTATAAAGGTCTTCGGCATGTATTTGTGGCTTAATTTCTAGATAATTCATCATTTGGGTTCCTCTCGCGGATGGATTTCTTTTCCTATTATATTTCTAATTGGTTAATGCTGGTGTAGGGAAGCCACTAATTTTAGCAAGTTGATCTTGTATTCTGCAATCTTGCTAAACTCTATTATTAGTTCCAATCAATTTTCTGTTCGTTCTGTTGGGTTATGTAGATGATATATAATCTGTGCGTGATGACAGCTGCGTCTCTTCCCTCCCTCTTCTCTTCCTCTCTTTTCATTTTCTCATCTTATGGCACTAGCCAGAGCCTCTCATGTGAGGGTGAGTAGCTGCCGCGCTTCCGCTTGTCCTGGTTCCAACGCCCAAGGGAATGAATTAAAGTTCATCTGCAGACTCGTAGGCTTTCTACACACTTCTTAATATGCAAAGCTTTATCGCATGAAGGGTGTGCACTTCCATTCAGAGTTTTCTGAGAAATTTAAAATATCAGAAAGAGACGCTGAACTTGTCAAATCCCTTTCGGCATCTTCGAGAGTTACTTTGCTCCTTTATTCCCATAATATGGTAGATAAATTGACAGAATTTCTAGTGTCAAATTGTGCTTAACTCCTAGAATAAACCCAGCTGGATTATTTTCCAAACTACACTGTAGGGTTAATTAGCTAGTAGCTTATTTGGAATTTTGCATCTATTTTTATAAATGAAGTAGACCTTTTTTTTTTTTTTTCCTGGTATTGGCTAAATCAGTATTTGGAATCGAGGTTATGTTAGCCTCACAAAATGGGTTGGGCAGATTTCCCTTGCTTTCTACTTTCTAAAACAACTTCTCTAAAAGTATTTGACCCTTAAATACTTGGTGGAATTCTTATCTAAAGCTATCTATGCCTGAACATTTTTTGAGGGGAATGTCTTTGCCATTTCCATTTCTTAAGAGCTCAAATTCATTGTTATTCAATTTTCTCTATCTTTGCTTTCTGTTTCTGATGGCTTGATCGGCCAACCTCACAGTTTCCAAGAGTTTTATTTTTAATAACAATTATAATTATTCACGTATCTAGTTTTCTCTGTGGTTTCATTGGCTGCAGCTTCATGTATTTCATTGTTACTTTTTTGGGAGAACATATGTTCATGGTTATTTTTTTCCATAATACTCTTTTCATTGAGGCATAATTTACATATAACAAAATGCACAGATTATACGTACACGGTATAATGTGTTTTGACAAATGTGTACACTCATGTGCCCAACTCCCAAATCAAGATGTAGAGCATTTTTATCAAGCAAGATAGCTGCCACATGCCCACTCTGGCCACCGTTCTGACTTCACTCCCATAGCTTAGTTTGCCTGCTGCAGAACGTCATGTAAATGGAATTGTACAGCGTGTGCTCCTGAGTATTTAGACTTATTCACTCAGCACAGAGCTTCGGATTATTCATTCATGTTGTCACACATATCACTCATACGTTCCTTTTGCTGCAAAGTCATTTCCCACCGTATGAACAGAGCACAATTTCTTGCTCTGATTTTCCAACTGATGGACATTTGGGCTTTTTCCAGTTTTTAGCTATTATGATTAAAACTGCTATGCATGATTTAATACAAGTATTTTATGGATTTGTGCTTTCATTTCTCTCAGGCAATTACCTAAGAGTGGGATTGCTTGATGATCAACTAAGTATATATTTACTTCTTTAACGTTGCCAAATAATTTTCCAAAGTGGTTGTGGCACTTGACACTTTAACAGCAAGTTATGAGAGTCCACATTGTTCCATATCCTCATCGGCACTTGGTATTTTCAATTTTCAAGTTTAGCCATTCTGTGGCTATGAAATGGATTCTCATTGTGGTGTTCAATGGCATTTCTCTGATAACTAATAATGCTAACTACTTTTTCATGTACTTATTGGCCATTTCATATCTTCTTTTGTAAAGTATGCAAATACTTTTCTCATATATATATTATTGCACTTTAGGTTCTGGGGTACATGTGTAGAACATGCAGGATTGTTGCATAGGTACCTACATAGCAATATGGTTTGCTGCCTCCATCCCCCCATCACCTATGTCTGGCATTTATCCCCATGTTATCCCTCCCCAACCTCCCCATACCCCACTGTCCCTCTCCTATTCCCCCCAACAGACCCCAGTGTGTGATGCTCCCCTCCCTGTGTCCATGTGTTCTCATTGTTCAACACCACCTATGAGTGAGAACATGTGGTGTGTGATTTTCTGTTCTTGTGTCAATTTGCTGAGAAAGATGGTTTCCAGATTCATCCATGTCCCTACAAAGGACACAAACTCATCGTTTTTTATGGCTGCATAGTATTCCATGGTGTATATTTGCCACATTTTCCCTGTCCAGTCTATCATCGTTGGGCATTTGGGTTGGTTCCAGGTCTTTGCTATTGTAAACAGTGCCACAATGAACATACATGTGCATGTGTCTTTATAATAGAACAATTTATAACCTTTGAAATATATGTAGTAATGGGATTGCTGGGTCATACTGAATTTCTATTTCTAGGTCCTTGAGGGAGCACCACACTGTCTTCCACAATGGCTGAACTAATTTACACTCCTACCAACATTGTAAGAGTGTTCCTATTTCTCCACATCCTCTCCAGCATCTGTTGTCTACAGAATCTTTAATGATCGCCATTCTAACTGGTGTGAGATGGTATCTCAATGTGGTTTTGATTTGCATCTCTCTAATGACCAGTGATGATGAGAATTTTCTCATATGTTTGTTGGCCTCATGTATGTCTTCTTTTGAAAAGTGTCTGTTCATATCCTTTGCCCACTTTTGAATGGGTTTGTCTGTTTTTTTTCTTGTAAATCTGTTTTAGTTCTTTGTAGATTCTGGATATTAGCCCTTTGTCAGATGGGTAGATTGCAAAAAATTTTTCCCATTCTGTTGGTTGGTTGCTGGTTCACTCTAACGATTGTTTCTTTTGCTGTGCAGAAGCTGTGGAGTTTGATTAGATCCCATTTGTCTATTTTGGCTTTTGTTGCCAATGCTCTTGGTATTTTAGTCATAAAGTCCTTGCCTATGCCTATGTCCTGAATGGTTTTGCCTAGAATTTCTTCTAGGGTTTTTACGGTGTTAGGTCTTATGTTTAAGTCTTTAATCCATCTGTAGTTAATTTCAGTGTAAGATGTCAGGAAGGGGTCCAGTTTCTGCTTTCTGCACATGGCTAGCCAGTTTTCCCAACACCATTTATTAAACAGGGAATCCTTTCCCCATTGTTTGTTTTTGTCAGGTTTGTCAAAGATCAGATGGTTGCAGACGTGTGATGTTGCCTCCTAGGCCTCTGTTCTGTTCCATTTGTCTATATCTCTCTTTTGGTACGAGTATCATGCTGTTTTGATTACTGTAGCCTTGTAGCATAGTTTGAAGTCACATAGCGTGATGCCTCCACCTTTGTTCTTTTTGCTTAGAATTGACTTGGCTATGTGGGCTCTCTTTTGGTTCCATATGAAGTTTAAGGTGTTTTTTTTCCCAGTTCTGTAAAGAGGGTCACAGGCAGCTTGATGGGGATAGTATTGAATCTACAAATTACTTTAGGCAGTATGGCCATTTTTACAATATCGAATTTTTCTAACCATGAGCGTGGAATGTTTTTCTACCTGTTTGTGTCCTCTCTTATTTCGTTGAGCAGTGGTTTGTAGTTCTCCTTGAAGAGGTCCTTTACATCCTTTGTTAGTTGTATTCCTAGGTATTTTATTCTCTTTGTAGCAATTGTGAATAGCAGTTCGTTCTTGATTTGGCTCTCTTTAAGTCTGTTATTGGTGTATAGGAGTGTTTGTGATTTCTGCACATTGATTTTGTATCCTGAGACTTTGCTGAAGTTGCTTATCAGTTTCAGGAGATTTTAGGCTGAGACAATGGGGTCCTCTAGATATACAATCATGTCATCTGCAAATAGAGATGATTTGGCTTCCTCCTTTCCTATTTGAATACCCTTTGTTTCTTTTTCTTGCCCAATTGCTCTGGCTAGAACTTCCAATACTATACGGAATAGGAGTGGTGAGAGAGGACATCCCGGTCTAGTGCCAGATTTCAAAGGGAATGCTTCCAGTTTTTGCCCATTCAGTATGATATTGGCTGTGGGTTTGTTGTAAATAGCTTTTATTATTTTGAGATATGTCCTGTCAATACCTAGTTTATTGAGAGTTTTTAGCATAAAGAACTACTGAATTTTGTCAAAGGCCTTCTCTGTATCTATTGAGATAATCATGTGGTTTTTGTCTTTGTTCTGTTCATGCGGTGGATTACATTTAAATACTTGCAAATATTGAACTAGCCTTGCATCCCTGGGATGAAGCCTACTTGATCACTATGGATGAACCTTTTGATGTGCTGTTGCAATCAGTTTGCCAGTATTTTATTGAAGATTTTTGCATCTATGTTCATCATGGATATCGGCCTAAAGTTTTCTTTTCTTGTTGAGTCTTTGCTGGGTTTTGGTATCAGGATGATGTTGGTCCCATAAAATGATCTGGGAAGGATTCCCTCTTTTTAGATTGTTTGGAATAGTTTCAAAAGGAACGGTACCAGATCCTCTTTGTATGTCTGGTAGAATTTGGCTGTGAACCCATCTGGACCTGGGCTTTTTTTGGGTGGTAGGCTCTTAATTGCTGCCTCAACTTCAGCACCTATTATTGGTCTATTCAGGGTTTTGACTTCTTCCTGGTTTAGGCTTGGGAGGGTGCAAGTGTCCAGGAATTTTTCCATTTCTTGCAGGTTTACTATTTTATGTGCATAGAGTTGTTTGTAGTAATCTCTGATGGTAGTTTGTATTTCTGTGGAATCAGTGTTGATTTCCCCTTTATCATTTTTTTATTGCATCTATTTGATTCTTCTCTCTTTTCTTTTTGATTAATCTGGCTAGTGGTCTGTCTACTTGTTAATCTTTAAAAAAAAAACCAGCTCCTGGATTTATTGATATTTTAAAGGGCTTTTTGTGTCTCTATCTCCTTCAGTTCTGCTGTGATCTTAGTTATTTCTTGTCTTCTGCTAGCTTTTGAATTTTTTTGACCTTGCTCCTGTAGCTCTTTCAATTTTGATGATAGGGTGTTGATTTTATATCTTTCCTTTCTTCTCATGTGCGCATTTATTGCTATAAATTTTCCTCTAGACACTGCTTTAAATATTTCCCAGAGATTCTGGTACATTGTGTCTTCATTCTCATTGGTTTTGAAGAACATCTTTATTTCTGCTTTCATTTTATTATTTATCCAGTCAACACTCAAGAGCCAGTTGTTCAGTTTCCATGAAGTTGTGCAGTTCTGAGTTACTTTCTTAATCCTGAGTTCTAATTTGATTGCAGTATGGTCTGAGAGACTGTCTGCTTTGATTTCCATTCTTTTGCATTTTGCCGAGGAGTGCTTTACTTCCAATTATGTGGTCAATTTTAGAGTAGGTGTGATGTGGTGCTGAGAAGAATGTATATTCTGTGGATTTGGGGTGGAGAGTTCTGTAAATGTCTATCAGGTTTGCTTGTTCCAGGTCTGAGTTCAAGTCCTGGATATCCTTGTTAATTTTCTGTCTCATTGATCTAATATTGACAGTGGAGTGTTTCCTTTCCTGATGGAATTACATTGGAACTTTCATCACGTACCACTTTGCTAAATGTGTGTGGATGCGTTTCTAGGCTCTGGATTCTGTCTCATTGATTTAGCTGCCTAACTCTTTAAAGAGTGTTAAAGTCTCCCACTATTATTGTGTGGGAGTCTAAGTCTCTTTGTAACTTGTTAAGAACTTGCCTTATGTATCTGGGTGCTCCTGTATTGGGTGCGTATATATTTAGGATCGTTAGCTCTTCTTGTTGCATTGATCCTTTTACCATTATGTAATGACCTTCTTTGTCTTTTTTTTTGATCTTTGTTGGTTTAAAGTCTATTTTATCAGAGACTAGGATTCAACTCCTCCTTTTTTTTTTTCCTCTCCCTTTGCTTGGGAAATCTTCCTCCATCTCTTTATTTTGAGCCTATGTGTGTCCTTGCATGTGAGATGGGTTTCCTGGATACAGCACACTGATGGGTTTTGACTTTTTATCCAATTTGCCAGTCTGTGTCTTCTGATTGGGGCATTTAGCCCATTTACATTTAAGGTTAATGTTATCTGTGAATTTGATCCTGCCATTTCGATGCTAGCTGGCTGTTTTATCCATTAGTTGATGCAGTTTCTTCATTGTGTTGATGCTCTTTTTCATTTGGTATGTTTTTGCAGTGGCTGGTACTGGTTGTTCCTTTCCATGTTTAGTGCTTCTTTTAGGAGCTCTTGTAAAGCAGGCCTGGTGGTGACAGAATCTCTCAGCAATTGCTTGTTCAGAAAGGAGTTTATTTCTCCTACGCTTATGAAGCTTAGTTTGGCTGGATATGAAATTCTAGGTTGAAAGTTCTTTACTTTAAGGTTGTTGAATATTGGCCCCCACTCTCTTCTGGCTTATAGGGTTTCTGCCAAGAGATCTGCTGTGAGTCTGATGGGCTTCCCTTTGTGGGTGACCCGACCTTTCTCTCTGGCTGTTGTTAGCATTTTGTCCTTTGTTTCAACCCTGGTGAATCTGAAAATTATGTGCCTTGGGGTTGCTTTTCTTGAGGAATATCTTTGTGGTGTTCTCTGTATTTCCTGGACTTGAATATTGGCCTGCCTTGCTAGGTTGGGGAAGTTCTCCTGAATAATATCCTGAAGAGTGTTTTCCAGCTTTTATTCATTCTCTCCATCACATTGAGGTGCACCTACCAAAGGTAGATTAGGTCTTTTCACATAATCCCGTATTTCTTGGAGGCTTTGTTCATTTCTTTTCACTCTCTTTTGTGTAATCTTGCCTTCTTGTTGTATTTCATTGAGTTGATCTTCAATCTCTGATATCCTTTCTTCTGCTTGGTCAGTTCAGCTATTGAAACTTGTGTATGCTTCTCAAAGTTCTCATATTGTGTTTTTCAGCTCCATCAGATCATTTATATTCTTCTCTAAGCTGTTGATTCTTGTTAGCATTTTGTCAAACCTTTTTTCAAGGTTCTTAGTTTCTTTGCATTGGGTTAGACTTTGAGCTCAGAGAAGTTTGTTATTACCCACCTTCTGAAGCCTGTTTCTGTCAATTCATCAGACTCATTCTTCATCCAGCCTTGTTCCCTCACTGGTGAGGAGTTGTGATCCTTTAGAGGAGGAGAGATGTTCTGTTTTGGGGTATTTTCATCCTTTTTTTGCACTGGTTTCTTCCCATCTTTGTGTATTTATCTACCTGTGGTCTTTGCAGTTGGTGACTTTCAGATGGGGTCTCTGAGTGGACGTCCTTTTTGTTGATGATAAAGTTATTTCTTTCTGTTCTTTAGTTTTCCTTCTAATGGTCAGGCCCCACTGCTGTAGGACTGCAAGGTCCACTCCAGACCCTGCTTGCCTGGGGATCACCTGCAGCGGCTGCAGAACAGTAAGGGTTGCTTCCGGTTTCTTCTTCTGTTCATCTGTTCATCCCAGAAGGATACCTGCCAGATGTCAGCCCAAGCTCTCCTTTATGAGGTGTCTCTTTGGATAATATACAGAGGTCAGGGAGCTGCTTGAGTAGACAGTCTGACT
This sequence comes from Saguinus oedipus, assembly GCA_031835075.1. NCBI lineage: Eukaryota > Metazoa > Chordata > Mammalia > Primates > Cebidae > Saguinus > Saguinus oedipus. Next base: position 143,563,282 of record CM063176.1, read on the forward strand.
CTTATAGGAGCTCAAGTGCTGAGCTGTGAGCTCTGTTGTTTCGTTCAGAGCTTCTGGGCAGGTATGTTTAAGTCTGCTGCAGTGGAACTCATAACAGCCTTTTTTTTCCAGGTGCTCTGTCCTGGGAAGGTGGGTCTTTATTTATAAGTTCCTGACATGCTCCTGCCTTTTTTCAGAGATGTCCTACCCAGTTAGGAGGTAGCCTAGTCACAGTCTGCCAGCAGAGGCATTGCTCAGCAGCCATGGGCTCTGCTCAGCTGCTGTGTGAACTTCCTTGCAGTTTTGTTTATAGAGGTATAGTTAGAACTGCCGGCCGGGCAGGGTGGCTCAAACCTGTAATCCCAGCACTTTGGGAGGCCGAGGTGGGTGGATCACGAGGTCAAGAGATCGAGACCATCCTGGTCAACAAGGTGAAACCCCGTCTCTACTAAAAAAAATATAAAAAATTAGCTGGGCATGGTGGCGCATGCCTGTAATCCCAGCTACTCAGGAAGCTGAGGCAGGAGAATTGCCAGAACCCAGAAGGCGGAGGTTGCGGTGAGCCGAGATCGCGCCATTGCACTCCAGACTGGGTAAGAAGAGTGAAACTCCGTCTCAAAAAAAAAAAAAAAAAAAAAAAGAACTGCCTCTGTAATAGTGGACTGCTTCAGTAATGGCAGACTGCGTCAGTAATGGTGGGCTGCCTCAGTAGTGGCAGACGCTCTTCCCTCTACAGAGCTGGACCATCCAGGGTCCAGTTGTGCTTGCTGTGAAACTCTGAATCTGGAGTGTTTCAGATTGCTGGTCTTTGTGGGGGTGGGACCCGCTGAGCCAGATCACCCGGCTCCCTGTTTCAGCCTCCTTTTCTTCAGTTGAATGGGCGGCTCTGTCTCCCAGGCATTCCAGGTGCCAGTTGAAATGGCCACCCAGATTTGTGTGAGTTTTTGTGCAGAGACCCACTGTGCCAGTTGAAACAGCCGTACTGGAAACTCATGGTGCTTTTCAGCCCGGGAATCTCCTGGTCTGAAAACCTCTCTAAGGAGTTTTGTTTACACCAAAGTCTCAAAGATATTCTCCAGTGATTTAATGTTTAATTTTAGCCCTATGATCTACATTAAAATAATTTTTATATAATATTGGAGTCAAGATTTGTTTCTTTTCCGTATGGATATCCAGTTGTCCTAGTATTGTTTGTTGGAAAGTTTCCTTTCCCGATGGAATTACATTGGAACTTTCATCAAATGCCACTTGGCTAGATGTGTGTGGATGTGTTTCTAGGCTCTGGATTCTGTCTCATTGATTCAGCTGCCTAACAACATGCTGGTCCCCTTTGTCCATTCTTTCACTTTTCCAGGTTTGAGTGACACATGGTCTGAAAATATTAAATGGGAAATTCCAGAAATAAACAATTCCTAAGTTTAAAATTGGTGGCAGGATGAACTCTCATGGTCTCCCACCCCATCCTCTGCCCAGCACATCCATGGTGTCTGCACCACCACTCACTTATTAGCCACTTAGCAGTTAGCAGCCAGCAGCCATCTCAACTCTCAGATCAACTGTCCCAATATCACGGCACCTGTGTTCAAATCACCCTTATTTTACTTGATAATGGCCCCAAAGCACAAGAGTAGTGATGCTGGTATATTTTTATAATTGTTCTATTTTAGGATCATTTATTTCTGTTAATCTCTTACTGTGCCTGATTTGTAGGTTAAACTTCCTTACGTGTATGTAGGTACAAGAAAAAGCAGAGTATATATAGGGTTTGGTAATATCATGGTTTCTGGCACCCACTGGGGGTCTTGGAATGTATTTTCTGTGGATAAAGGGGGATCACAGTCTCATAATAAAATAATTCCAGTTGCTTTGCTCGAAGTCAAGTAGCCCAAGTCAGCAACAGTGTTTATCTTTAGCATGCCTGGGATGCCTTACATTTCCATGTAATTTCTTAAACAGCTTTATTAAGATATAACAATTGACATACAATAAAGTTATTTATTGTATCTTAAGTGTACAGTTTGGTAAGATCCAACATATGTGTACAACTGTGAAACCATCACCTTTATCGGGATAGTGAATATATCCATCATCCTCGAACATTTACAAGTGCCTCTTTCTAATCTCTACTTTCCTCCCTTCTCCTTTTCTCTAGGCAAACACTGATCTGCTTTCTATGCTACATATTAGTTTGTCTTTCTTGAGTTTATATAAATTGAATCATACTGTCTCTCTTTTTTCGGTCTGATATCTCACACCCAGGTATTTTGAGATCCACACATGTTGTTGAATATATCAATAGTATATTCCTTTCATTGCTGAGTAATATTCCATTATAGCACTGTGATAAAATTTATTTATTCACTGGTTGGTGGAGATTTGGGTTGTTTCCCAGGTGAGGATATTATAAGTAAAACTGCTAAAAGCATTGACATACTCACGCTTTTGCATTCTGCTGACGTATGCTTCCTGCTATAGTTTGAATATCTGTGTTTTCCCAAAATTGCTATGTTGAAATGCTATTTCCTAAGGTGATGGTATTAGGAGGTGGAGTCTGTAGAAGTGATTATGTCGTGAGCATGGAGCCCTCATTATGGGATTAGTGCCCTTACCAAGAAAATCAGAGAGAGCTCCCTCACTCCTTTTATCACATGAGGACAGGAAAGTGGCATCTATGAGGAAGAGAGCTCTCCCCAGGCACCACAGCTGCCAGCTTCTTCTTCTTGGACTTCCCAGCCTCCAGGGCAGTGAGAAATGAATGCTTGTTGTTGATAAGTCACCCAGTTTGTGGCATTTTATTACATCAGCCCAAGTGAACACTTTCTTTTCTCTTGGGCAAACACCGCAGGGTAGAATGACTGATACATATGGTAAGTATATGTTTAGCTTCTTAGGGAACTGGAAAACGGTTTTACAGAGTGGTTACACCAGCTTACATTCCCACAGTGTACGAGAGTTCCAGTGGCTCCACGTTCTTGCCAACACTTGGCATGGTTCATCTTTTTAGCTTAGCATTCTAGTGGGTATGCAGTGGTATCTCATTGTGGTTTTTATTTGTAGTTCACTGAGGCCTAATTCTGTTGGGCATACTTTCCTGTGCTTGTTTGCTATCTATATGTCTTATATGATTAAGTATATGTTCAAATATTTTGTCCATTAAAAATTAGGTTCTCTTATAATTGAGTTTTGAGAGTTTTTTATGTATGCTAGATAAAAGTTCTTTATCAGATACATGTCTTAAAAATATTTTCTCCAAATCTGTGACTTGTCCTGGTTTACCCAACGGCACCTTTTTAAGAACAGTAGTTTTTATTTTAAGGAAGTACAATTTATCTATTTGTCCTTTTATGGATCATGTTTTAATGTCACATCTTGGGAGGCTGAGGCAGTTGGATCATGAGGTCGAGATCAAAATCATCCTGGCCAAGATGGTGAAACCTCATCTCCACTAAAAATACAAAAATTAACTTGGCATGGTGGAACGTGCCTGTAGTCCCAGCTATTCAGGAGACTGAGGCAGGAGAATCGCTCGATCCCGGGAGGTAGAGGTTGCAATGAGCCGAGATCTCATCACTGCACTCCAGCCTGGTGACAGAGCAAGACTCTGTCTCAAAAAGAAAATGCCATCTTCCATTCCCTCACCTTTGCACCTTTGCATGCCTTTGTGGATATAACTCTGAGCTCATGATTCTCACTCCCTTAACCTATTTGTCTATCTTGCAGTCGATATGACATGATAGCTTTTTTTTTTCACAGCTTTTTAATAAGCCTTGAAATCAGGAAGAACCAGCCCTCCGACTATATTTTTTAAGTTGTTTTGGCTATTTTAGCTTCTCTGCATTTCCATATAGATTTTAGAATCAGCTTTTCAATTTCTACCAAAAAAGTCTGCTGGAATTTTGATGGGGATTGCATTGAATCTACAGATCAATCTGTGGCAAATTCAAATTTTAATAATTTTGAGTTTTCTGATCCCTGAACAAGGGGATACCGCTCGTTCAGGGTCTCCAATTACATGTACATGAGACCGTTTGAAGTTGTCCTATAGCACATGGATACCTTTTCCATTTAAATCTTTTCTCTGTGTGTTTCATTTGGGTATTTCCTATTGCTGTATCTGAAAGTTCACTCTTCTTTTCTTCTGTAAAGTCTAATATGCTGTTAATCCAATCCAGAATATTTTACATCACAGACACTGTAGTTTTCATCTCTGGGTGTTTCATTGGTTCTTTTTTATATTCTCCATGACTGTACTTAACTTTGGAACATAATGAACACAGTTATCATAGTGGCTTCAATGTCCTTTCTTTTGATTTTAACATCTGTGAAACTTCTGGGTGTGTTTCAATTGATCATTCTCCTCATTATGGGACTTACTTCTCTGCTTCTTTGCATGCCTGGGAATCTTTGATTGGATTCCAGACATTGTGGATTTTATAGTTAGGTACTGGATTTCTATGAATATTCTTGTGCTGTGCCCTGAGATGCAGTTAAATTGTTTAAAAATAGTTTGATCTTTTGGGCTTTCTCTCTAGGACTTGACAGACAAGGCCAGCAAAGCGTTTGAGCTAGGGCCAGGGCTGGTACAAAGGGAAAGACAGCGAGGTGCCTGCGGTGCAAAATTTAGGGAAACCGTTGTCCTCAGGGTCATATGAGTGCAGGATTCTCCTTAAGCTTTTCTGCCAGAGAGGTCTCATTTGCCTTACCCTAGTTCTGGCTCTGATTAGGCCTAATTATTTTTCATTACTGAAGCAAAACCTTTATAAGTATTCTACCCAAAGCTCCGTAAATTAAGAGGTTTTCCAGCCTGGCTGCTGGAACAGGCGATATTCCTGGCCCTGAGTGAGCAGCAGGCATGGTTACCTCTCATCTGTTCAAGTCATTCTCTCTTCGGCCTTGTATAGATTTCTCATATTAATTCTCTACATGAATATGCAGATCAGTGTCAATGGAATTTTCCAGGGGTGCCTCTGCTGCTATCTGGGGCTCCTTCTCTGTACTACTTTCTCTTCCCTGACACTCTGCCCTGTGAATCCTAGCTGCCCTGGTCTCCCTGGACCCTCGTCTTGAAATCCTCAATTCAGGGAGTCTGCCCCACTCTGCCCGGGGTCCCCAGTATGGCACCACAGCCTGCAAATTCTCTAGGCAATAACCTGGGGCAGTTGTAGAGATCCCCTTGTGTTTCTCATCTCCAGGATCACTGTCCTTCGTTAAGGGTCTTGAAAAAAGTCATTTCATGTGTTTTGTCTTTTTAAAACTGTGTTGTATCAGATTAAAGAAGCTGCTCCCTGTTACTTAATCTTAGCTGGAAGTAGAAGTCTATGTCTACACACATTTCAAACTCAGCTTATCAATTTCTATAAGAAAGCCTGCTGAGGTATTGATTGAATTGAGATTGTGTTGACTCTGTTGATCAAAGCCTGCTTGTGTGAATTACCATTTTAATAACACCAAGTCTCCCAATCTGTGAACCTGGCTCCCTATGTACTGGAATCTTCTATAAGACCAGAGCATTTTGAATTTTTAGCTTTAAAAATCTATGGCTAAAAAGTTAATTTTTATACTATCTTAAGTAGTATCGTGATTGAGTTTCATTTTCCAACCGTTTTTTGGCTAGCATATAGAAATAAATTGATTTTAGTATACTGACCTTGGATCCTGTAACCTTGCTAAATTCACTTATTATTTCTAGTAAGGTTTTGTTTTTGTAGATTGCTTTGTTTTTCATACACAAAATCATGTCCTCTGATAATAAACAGAGTGCATGTCTCTTCTTCCTTTCCAGTTTCTCTTTTTTTGAGTCTGAGTCTTGCTCTGTTGCCCAGGCTGAAGTGCAATGGTGCAATCTTGGTTCACCGCAACCTCTGCCTCCTGGGTTCAAGCGATTCTCCAACCTCAACCACCCAAGTAGCTGGGATTACAGGCAAGCACCACCACGCTAAGCTAATTTTTATTTTAGTAGAGATGGGGTTTCACCATCTCTTTTTTTTTTGTAAAGATACAAAAAAATTAGCCAGGCGTGGTGGCAGGTGCCTGTAATCCCAGCTACTTGGGAGGCTGTGGCAGGAGAATCACTTGAACCTGGGAGGTGGAGGTTGCAGTGAGCCAAGATCCTACCACTGCACTACCGCCTGAGCAACAAGAGTGGGACTTTGTCGCCCCCCCCCCCAAAAAAAAAAGAATAATGATAACTGTAGATTTCTGATACCATCTCTTATCAGTGAGAGAAAATTCTCTTCTATTACTAGTTCACTGAGATGTTTCTTCTTAATTCTAAGTCATAGATAAGCATTAAATATCATAGAGGTTTTTTCTGCATTTATCAAAATGATCATACGATTTTTCTCCTTAATCTGTTAATGTGATGACTATTTTTTCAAACGTTAAACCAAACTCACATTTATGAGATAAACTTAACCTGGTCATTATGAATTATTATTTTATAAACTGTTGGATTTGATTTACTCACGTTTTTTTAAGAAGTTTTGCATCGATTTCCTGAGCAATATTGATCTATAATTTCCTTTTTCAGGTTTTGGTATCAGCTTATATGGCCTCATAAAATGAGTTGAGACATTTTCATTCCTGTTTTTGAAAAAAGTTTGTATAGCATTGGTATTATTTTCCCCTTAAATGTTTGATAGAAATAAGAATTGAAGCCATCTGGGCCTGGAGTTTTCTTGGTGGGCTTTAAATTATAATTCAAGTTCCATAATAGATGAAGATAGGGATTTTCATATTTTCTGTTTCTCCTTGTCTTCATTTCAGTAAGTTGGGTTTTCCAAGGGAATTTTCCATTTCATATAAATTGTTGAATTTATTTCCATAAATTTGCTTATAATATTTCCGTATTATCCTAGTAATGTCTCTAAAACTGTAGTGATGGTCCCTCTTTCATTCTTGATATTGGAGATTTGGGTTTTTTTTCTATTTTCAAGTCAGTCTTGCTAGATTTTTTATTAATTTTATTAACATTTTTAAAGAACCAACTTTTGGGTTTGTTGATTTCGTTTTGTTTGACCGTGTGCTAGTTAATTACTGTACTTATCTTTAGATTCTTCATTTTATTTACTGTGGGTTTGATTTGCCTTTTTTCTAGCTCTTTAATATAAAACATATGGTTATTGATATGAATTTATATTATTTTCTAGTGTAAATATTTAAAGGTGTAATTTTCCCCTAAAATTGATTTAGAATTCTATACTTCTTTAAGAAACTTATTAATTTTAAGAATAGCTTTAAATTTACAGAAAAGTTACAAAGATACTATAGAGTTCTCATACACCCAATACCTAGTATCTCCTATGTGTACATAAACACACATCTGTATGCATATCATAACTAATGAACCAACACTGGTATATTATTCATAACTAAGTCCATACTTTATGTGAATTTCCTTAGTTTTTACCTAATATCTTTTTTTTGGCCCAGCATCCCAGCCAGGAACACATTGTATCTAGTCACAATATCTTCTGAGGCTTCTCTAAACTGTGACAAGTTTTTAGACTTGCTTATTTTGATGATCTTGACAGTTTTGCAGACTGCTGGTTAGGTATATGGTAAACGTCTGTCCCCTCGAGTTTTGATATATTGTGTTTTCATTCTGATTGAGTTTGAGAGCTTTTCTAATTTCTCTTGTCATTTTTCTACCCATTGGTTATTTAGAAGTACGTTGCTTAATTTCCTCCAAGGTGAGGATTTCTAGTTACCTTTCTGGTACTGATTTCCAGTTTAATTCCATTATAATCGGAGAATGTGCTCTTCCAGAAATTTGACAGTTTCAGTCCTTGATCCATCTTGAGTGGATTTTTGTATCAGGTGAAGAGATGAGGATCCAGGTTTATTCTCCTACATGGGGCTTGCTCATTAGCCCAATTTTCCCTACTTTATGTTTTCATTTGCTTTGTCGAAAATCAGTACAGTTACTTGCTTTATAGCACAGTGGAGATTCTACCTTCATGAAGTTCCATGGGCACAGAAAAAAAAAAGTGCATTCTGCACATTTTGGGTATAATCACATGTAAATGCCAATTATAACAATAAGTTTGACAGTGTTATTCAAATGTTCTATATCTTACAGATTTTTGGTCTACGTTTTCCCTCTTTTTTTTATTTTTTATTTTTTGTGATGGAGTCTCGCTCTGCTCCCCAGGTTGGAGTACAATGGCATGATCTCAGCTCACTGCAACCTCCACCTCCGGGGTTGAAGGGATTCTCCTGCCTCAGCCTCCTGAGTAGCTGGGATTACAGGCGCCCGCCACTACATCCAGCTAATTTTTGTATTTTTAATAGAGACAGTGTTTCACCATGTCGGTCAGGCTGGTCTCAAACTCCTGACCTCTGGTGATCCTCCCGCCTCAGCCTCCCACAGAGCTGGGATTACAGGTGTGAGCCGCTGCGCCCGGCCTGTTGCGAAAGTTTTTGAAAGAGGAATGTTACAGCCCCAACTAGGGTTTTGTATGTATCTATTTCTCCTTTCAGTGTGCCAATTTTTGCTTTATGTATTTTAAAGCTCTATTATAAGGTGCAAAGACATTTAGGGTTAGTATGTCTTCTCAATAAATGACTACTTCAAGTATAAAATGTCCGTTTCTATCTCTGGTAGAAACCATTTACATCTAATGTAACTACTAAGGTGGTTGGGTTTAAAGTCATCAGGCTATTTGTTTTCAGTTTGCCCTTTTTGCTCTTTTTCCTTTGTTCCTCCTTTCCTGCCTTAATCAAATACATTTTAGCAACTGATGAATCGCCTCTTTTGGATATTTAGGCACATCTCTTTGCATTATTCTTAATATTCTAATCGTTATTCTTTTAGTGATTACTTTAAGGATTGCAACATGCGTCGAGTTGTCACATTTACCTTGAATTAAAATTGCACCACTTAGGGCCAGGTGCGGTGGCTCAAGCCTGTAATCCCAGCACTTTGGGAGGCCGAGGCGGGTGGATCACGAGCTCAAGAGATTGAGACCATCCTGGTCAACATGGTGAAACCCCGTCTCTACTAAAGATACAAAAAATTAGCTGGGCACGGTGGCGCATGCCTGTAATCCCAGCTACTCAGGAGGCTGAGGCAGGAGAATTGCCTAAACCCAGGAGGCGGAGGTTGCAGTGAGCGCCATTGCACTCCAGCCCCTGGGTAAACAAGAGCGAAACTCCGTCTTAAAAAAGAAAAATTACACCACTTAATATAGAATAATCTTACAATAGTGTATTTTAACTTAATGCTCTCCCATCCCCTTTGCAATTCTTGTATATATTTGTTTCCACATGTAATAAACTCCACGTTACATTGTTGTATAAACAACCTCTTACTTTAAATAAATTAAAAAGAAAATAGCCTATTTACTATGTACTCACCATTTCAATGCTCGCCATTTCCTCCAGGTTTCTTTCTTTTCCTTCCTTCTGTCCTTCCTCGCTCCCTCCCTCCCTCCCTCCCTTTCTTCCTTCTTCCTTTTTTTCTTCCTTGACATAGTCTGGCCTCTGTCTCCCAGGCTGGAGTGGTGCAGTGGTGCAATCTTGGCTCACCAAACCTCTGCCTCCAGGACTCAAGCGATTCTTCAGCCTCACCCTCCCAAGTAGCTGGAACTACAGGCGCCTGTCACTACACCTGGCTAATTTTTGTATTATCAGTAGAGACGGGGTTTCACCATGTTGGCCAGGCTAGTCTTGATCTCCTGACCTCAAGTGATCCGCACACCTCAGCCTCCCACAGTATTGAGAATTTGGGTGACAGCCACTGCGCCCAGCCTACAGGTGTGTTTCCATCACGTCTTACACACCTTCATCCTAAAGAACGTTCTTTTGCATTCCCTGTAATGCATATCTGATGCCAGTTCTTTCCACTTCAACTTAAAGACAGTGTGTTATTTTATCTTCGTCTTTAAAATATTCCATGTTGACTGTTTTTTCTCTTTCGGTATTTTACAGATACTTTCTTGCTGCCTTCCAGCTCACCTTGTTTTTCATGAGGAGCACAGTGTCATTGTGGGATTATGTCCTTATATTTCATGTGTCTTGGTTTTTTCCTTTTTGATGTTAAGCTTCAGCAGCTGAAATCAAAGAGTAAATCTGTGCCGCACTCCGAGGTGCCTGCGTATGCTTTTCTTTGCATTTATCCTGCTGGAGTTTCTCAGAGGACTTTAGATCTGTGGCTGGATAGGCTGGGCGTGGTGGCTCACACCTGTTATCCCAGCACTTTGGGAGGCCGAGGCAGGTGGATCACGAGGTCAAGAGATCGAGACCATCCTGGTCAACATGGTGAAACCCCGTCTCTACTAAAAATACAAAAAAATTAGCTGGGCACGGTGGCGCGTGCCTGTAATCCCAGCTACTCAGGAGGCTGAGGCAGGAGAATTGCCTGAACCCAGGAGGTGGAGGTTGCAGTGAGCCAAGATCGCGACATTGCACTCCAGCCTGGGTAACAAGAGCGAAACTCCGTCTCAAAAAAAAAAAAAAAAAAAAGATCTGCAGCTGGATGTTTTTAATAAAATTTGGGGAAGTTTTGGCGACGATTCCTTCACTTTTTTTCTTGCTGCTTCTCTCTTACGTACTTCTGAGATTCCAGTTCCACCCATGTCCGACTGTTTAATGCTGTTCCATCAGCCATTGAGTCCCTGTTCATTGTTTTTGCCTTTTAACATTCTCTCTGTGCTTTGGTTTAGGAAATTCTTTTGACATTTCTTCATTTTTGCTAATCATTTGTCTCCAATATCAAGTTAATCATGTCCAGTAAATACCTGGTTTCAGAGAGTGGTGTACATTTAGCTCCTTTTCCTGATTTCTCCACCTCTCTTAAAATTCCTCATCTCTTCACCTGTTACAGTCTGTGACCTAAAATGATTCAACTTATGTTTTTGTTTTTTACTTTTTAATGGGTTTATAAGGATATTAAGTGCATTTTGACTTATAATCTTTTTGACTCACTGAGTTTATTGGGACATAACCTCACTGTACGTTAGAGAACATTTGCATATTCATCTTCATCTGTGAATTATCTACATACTATAATAGCTATTTTAAAGTGATTCATCTCTAATTCTAAGATCTGGGTTTGTTAATGCAGTCTGCTTCTATTAAGAACAAACTATTTTTTTTCTCTTCATTGTAGGTCAAACGTTTCTGCTTTTTATATGACTATTAATTTTTTATTGTATGCTGGACACCTTGAATGATACATTTCAGACCTTTTGACTCTGTGTCTTCCTGTGAAGAATGTTGATTTAAGTAACTAGTGGATCACCTGACTCCTGCAGAGACTTGGTTTTAAGCTTCCTTTGTCAGGGAAGGTCAATTTATATTCCTGCCTTAGTCCTGGAATGTAGCCCTTGAACCTGGGATGTGGCCCTTGTGGGTTTCTCATGGAATTCCAAAATGCTTATAAAGAAACAAAGATAAACTCTGAAAAGCAGAAAATGAAGAACAACTAATCATGTACAGGGGAGAAGTGATTAATGGCTGACTTCTTATCAGAACTAATGATAACAAGAAGACAGTAAAATGGCATTCAATGTGGAAAAATAAAAACTCAGCCAAAAATTCTATAGCTAATAAATCTTTGAATTGAATAAGCAGTAAAAACATTCTTAGACAAACAAAAATAAAGAATGAGTCTCTAGAAGATCTGCTCTATAAGAATTAGTAAAGGAAATCTCTCAGGCTAACAGGAAATGGACCTACAGTAACAGAGGAAGAACAGTGGAAATGGCAAATATGTAGATAAATTTAAAAGACTGAGGACACACACATGCTTAATGTTTTCTAAATACCAGAAAGAAAGATTGTCTAAGGCAACACCCGTAACACTGTATCATTTGGTTCATTAAATACAACAGGGAACTTCCACTTCTGGAAGATGGAGTAGGTGCGTTTTCTATTCGCTCTTGCCAAGTTCAGCTAAATGCCTTGGCCATTATATATAAAACAAACAGAAGAAATTCAAAAAAGTGAAAAGAAGAAAGCAAGCCGGCTCGGGATCTCAGGATCACAAGAACGACACGCAGTTGAGTTCCCTGGGTTTTCTTTTTGCCTTAAATACCCCAGACTTGGTGCAAGATAATCTGGCGACATGGGAAGGCCGTGTGCAGATGGGAAAAGCCCCAACCAAAGCCCGTTCTCTCTCGGCACAGGATGAGGAAATGGGCAATCTAGTCACATAAAAAAGTTTTAGACAAGAACCTCTCCACAGCTGCCAAATCCTACAGAAAAGGCTGCAGCCTTAACTCCACCCTTGCCCTTTAAAACTGCAGGGCGCGCGTAGCTCTCCACCCTTGCGGGGTTGTAAGAAGGCACACCAGCCCCTCCACTGGGGAGCGTCAAAGAAGGCTGAATGAGGAGTAAGGACTTCCATCCATGCCAGGAGGCAGTGGGACGCTACACCCCAGTGTCAGGGGAGACCCCGTGGAGAGCCTAGATGTCCATTCTCACCCATCGGTAATGAGTGACCCCTGCCCATCCCTACTGAAGTGGAATCAAGGCATAAAGGTCAGCAGTAGGAAGGTCACCCCAAGGTCAATGGAAGCAACGTGAGAATGAATGATGAGGCATCCCTGGGCCTTTCAGCCAAGGTTTCACCAGTGCAGCCCTAGCAGGGGATTTTAACTGCTGGGAGGAGTCTCTCCTTTCCCTGTCTCAGTGGAGGCACAGTGGAGACTGAACCTTGACTGCCGCCTCCATCTGGCCATCACAAAGCAGTGTCCCTCGCTCTCCAGTGGGGCAGTGTCAGAGGAGGCCTGATGCAATAGGTTTAAATATATTCTAGGATCCGAAAATATAACACCCAAAATGTCAGGTTTACCATTTAAAAATTACTAATTATACCAAGAAACAAGAAAATAACAGCTTGAATGAAGAAAGACAATCAACAGATGCTTAAACCGAGATTCCATTGAAATTATCAGATGAAGGCTTTACAGCAGCTATACTAAAAATGCCTGGAAAAACACACTCAACACAAATAAAAAACAGAAAGAAGATCCAAATGAAAATTACAGAATAGAAAAAAAACAATAACAAAAGTGGAGAACTCAGTAGATGTGCTCAGCAGCAGAATTTGAAGTGCAGAGGAAAGAATCCCTGAAGTTCAAAATAAAACAACGGGGGAGAACGGACTGAAAACACGAAGACAGCTTCAGAAGACTGTGGGACATAACGTGATACTTAGCATTCAGGCCATTGAAGTCCAGAATGAGAGGAGAAAGAAGGTGGGACTGGAAAAGTATTTGAAGAAGGCATGGCTGAAAATTTCCCAAATTGGCAAAGACATAAACTTGCAGTATTCGTCTGTCCTCGCACTGCTAATCAAGACACACCCAAGACTGGGTAATTGTAAAGGAAAGAGGTTTAATGGACTCACGGTTCCACATGGCTGGGGAGGCTTCACAATCATGGTGGAAGGCAAATGGGGAGCAAAGTCACGTCCTACATGAGGCAGGTAAGACAGCTTGTGCCGGAACTCCCATCTACAAAACCGTGAGATCTCATGAGACGTGCTCACTACCACGAGAACAGTGTGGGGAAAACCTCCCCATGATTCAATTATCTCCACCTGGTCCTGCCCTTGACACATGGTGATTATCACAATTCAGGGTGAGATGAGGATGGGGAAACAGCCGAACCGTATCACCTACACATTTAAGAAGCTGAGTGAATCTCAAACATGGAGAAACCCAAGTGAGACAGTTTTCTGAAGCTGTCTTCATTTTCTAAGTCCGTTTTCCCCCCATTGTTTTATTGTAACTTCAGGGATTCTTTCCTCTGCCCTTCATATCCTGCTGCTGAGCACATCTATCGAGTTCTCCACTTTTGTTATTGTTTTTTCCATTCTGTAATTTTCATTTGGATCTTCTTTCTGTTTTTTATTTGTGTTCAATGTGTTTTTCCAGGCATTTTTAGTATAGCTGCTGTAAAGCCTTCATCTGATACCAAGACACATCAAACTTCTGAATACTAAAGATAATTTTTAAAATAAATAAAATGTTTAAAGCAAGGAGAGAGAAACAGCACTTCACTTACAGAGGAGAACAGTTAAAATGACAATGAATTTTGTGTCCAAAACCATGGAGGCCAGAAATAAGTGACAAAGCTTTTTTTTTTCCAAGTCCCGAAAGAAAAGAATTGTCAACCCAGAATTCCATAGTGAAAGAAAATATTCTTTAGTAATTAAGAAGAAGTCAGAGAATTCTGAGATGAAGAAAAACTAAGAATTTGCCACCAGCCACCCTACCCCAAAGAATGGTTAAAGGAAGTTCTCTAAGCATAAAGGAAATGATTAAAATACAGGAACCCTGGAACATAAGGAAAGGAGGCTTCACAAAAGAGAGCAACAGCCTAATTAGACACAATATGCCTTCCTTCTCCCCTGGAGTTTTCTAAACCATGTTTGACAGTTGAAGCCAAAATTATAACGCTGTCTGATCTCAATGTATGCAGAAGAGATATTTAAGACAACTATATTATAAACCAGAGAGAGTAAAGAGATGTAGAGAGAGGTGATTTTTAAAAACTTCACTTGAACTACAAAAATGACACCAGTCGACTGTGACCGGTTATATATGTACAGTCAGGTGTTGCTAATGATGGAAACGTGTCATTAGGTGGCTCCGTCATTGTAAGCACATCCTAGAGTGCACTCACACAGACCTGGATGGTGGCGCCTAATTCAAACCCAGGCTACACAGCTTAAACTATTGCTTCTAGGCTACGGGAAGTGATGCTGTGCTGAACTCTGCAGGCAACCGTAAATCAAGGGGTCTGTGTATCTAAACAGAGAAAAGCAAGAGTAGAAACACAGTCTAAAAATAGGAAAGGGGACCCCTGTGAAGGGCACTAGCCATACATGGAGCCTGCAGGACTGCAAGCTGCTCTAGGTGAGGCAGGGAGAGAGTGGGGCGTGAACGTGAAGGCCAGGACATCGCTGTGCACTCCTGTGGGCTTCACAAATCACCTACCCCAGAAGGAAATCAGAGATGGGCTCATATATTTGGAAATTAAACATTAAACACTTAGGCTACGGTAAGTTTATTAAAAGGATTTTTCTTTCTTGAATAAATGAATCTTAGCTTACAGTAACATTTTTCTTTATAAACTTCCCGATGTTTTTGACTTTTTGACTGTTTTGTGATAACATTCAGCTCAAAACACAAACACAGGGTATAGTTGTACAAAAATATATGCTTTTTTTATATCCTTATTCTATAAGGGTTTGTTCTATTATCATTATTATTATTATTTTGCTTTTAAACTTGTTTCTTAAAAACAAAGATGCAAACACACACATTAGCCTAAGCCCACACAGGGTCAGGGTCATCAGTATCACTATCTTCCACCTCCACATCTTGCCTTGCTGGGAGCTCTTCAGGGACAGTAACACAAATGGAGCCTGGGTGCAGTGACTCATGCCTGTAATCCCAGCACTTTGGGAGGCCAAGGTGAGTGGATCACTTGAGGTCAGGAGTTTAAGGCCAGCCTAGCCAATATGGTGAAATCCTGTCCCTACTGAGAATACAAAAATTAGCTGGGCGCGGCGGTGCGTGCCAAGAGTCCCAGCCGCTCAGGAGGCTGATGCATGAGAATCGCTTGAAGCCAGGAGGAGGAGGCTGCAGTGAGCCAAGATCATTACACTGAACTCCAGCCTGGCGACAGAGTGAGACGCTGTCTCAAAAAAAAGAAAGAAAATGGAGCTCTCACCTCCCATGATAACAATGCCTTCTTCTGGGTACCTCCTGAAAGACCCGCCTGAGGCTATTTGATAATTAAACGATTTTTTAAAAATAAGTGGAAGGCTTACACTCTAAAATAACAGAAGTCTAGTACATTGAACCCATAGCCCAGTAGCCAAGATGTTTATTGTCATGATGAAGTATTAGGAACTGTACATCATCGTTCGTGCTGGGCCTCCCTGTGACTGGAAGCACAGTAGGTCTGTTTACATCAGCATGGCCACAGACGGGTGGGTTGTACATTGCACTGTGAGGTTAGGACAGCTATGATGTCGCCAGGTAATAAAAGTTTCTCAGCTCCACTATGGGAGCACCACGATAAATGTACACCACTGATGACCGAAATGTCATTTTGCAGTGCATGGAAGTACATATAACACAGAAAATCTGTGAGATAGATAAGGCCCGGAAAACATTATCAAATAACTACATTCAACTAACGCATATAGAACAACTGACCCAGCAACAGTAAGATGTCCTTTTTGCCAAGCACATCTGCAACATTCTCCAAGACAGATCATGTTGTAGGCGTTAGAAAAATTCTCAATAAATTTAAAATAATTGAAATAATCTAAAATATCTTCTCCCACCCCAACAGAGTTAATTAGAAGTCAACACCAGAAGGAAATCAGAGAAGTGCTTGTATATTTGGAAATTAAACATCACCTCTAAATAATGCATGGGTGAAGGAAGAAATTAAATGAAAAGTATACTAAACAAAATGGAAAAAAGGACATTAAATTGATTAATAAAGCAAAGGCAATGTTTACAGTGAAGTTTTAGCTTTAAAATCTGATAACTACGCCACTTGACTTCAAAACTTATTACAAAGGTGCATAAACCAGACAATTTGGTATCGGGATAAGGGTAGGCAAATAAAGCAACGCAAAGGAAGGGGGAAAATGTGAAACGACCCGCACAGATGCGTCAGTTATCTCTTAATGAAGGTCCCAAGGCAATTTAATGAGGGAAGAGATCATCTCTTTAACAAATGCCGAAACAAGGAGCTGTTCATATGCGGAAAAAGAGAATAATGTAGCTCAAGCTCTGGCTCGTACCTTATTACTCCAAATGAACCACAGACTTAAACAAAATATCTAAATGACAAAAAATCGAGTAGAAAATAGAGAAGAAAATCTCTGTGACCTTGGATTAAGAAAAGACTTCTTAAATCGGATGCAAAAAGTACAACCTATTTAAAAAAAGATAAATTGGATTTCATTAAAATTAAAAACTTTTGCTTCTCACAAGTCGTTGTTAGGGAGCTGAAGAGGAAAGCCACAGACTGAGACAATACTTGCCACACACTTATTTGAAAACAGACTTGTAGCCAGACTAAACGATCTTTACACTGCAATTGTAAGACAAACAGCCTCATTAAAAACGGGCAAAACATTTAAATGAATGAATACTTCACAGAGTAATATATACAGATGGCCAGTAAGCACTCGAAAAGATGCTAACATCATTTTTAATTGGGACAGGCAAATTAAAACCACAATGAAATTCCCCCACTACATGCCCACTAAAATGGCTAAAATGAAGTTTGACAATATTAAGTGTTGACAAGTATGTGGTAACAGCTAGAACTTTCACATATTACTGGTAAAAATGCAAAATTACACAGGCACTTTGGAAAACAGTTTGGTCCTTTTTGTTAAAGTTAAACACTTACCATATGATCCATAAATTCTGTTCTGAGGTGTTTGCCCAAGACAACTGAAAACATGTTTGCAAAAAGACTTATACATGAATGTTCATAGTAGCCTTATTCATAATCAACAGAAACTGAAAACAACAAAAATGTTTGTCAGAAGCAAATTAAAAAATTGAGGCATAACCATACAGTAGCTATCACTCTGCAGTAAAAATGAATATATTTCTAATACATGCAATGAAGTGGATGAAACTGAAAAGCAGTACACCAAATGGTCAGACAGAAACCACTAAAACCTATACCCTTTATGATTTCAATTATATGAAGTTCTAGAACAGTCAAAACTGTAGTGATGAAAATCAGAGCAGCAGTTTCTGGGGTTAGGGGATTGAGAAGGGATTGATTACAAAAGGGCAAGAGACAGATTTGGGGGCTGACAGGTTCTAGATCACGATTGTGTTTGTGTTTACATGAATACACATTTTTCAAAATATATATTATTGAATTCGAGCCTTAAATAGGGAATTTTGCTGGGTGTGAACTACATTAGGTTGGTGCAAAAGTAATTGCAGTTCTTGGGGATACTTTTAATGGCAAAAACTTCAATTACTTTTGCACCAACCTAACACTTTAAGAAAGACAACAAAAAGAGTTTCTAGCTTCTTGCAGTCTTGGTTTCTCACTGAAATGTTTCAGCTGATAGGACTTCACTTTCTACTTGAGCTCAATCCCTCCTATGCCCCAGGGACTGGGCACACCTTCCCTAGAAAATTGAGTTGAACTGAAAAAAATGTATGACTCAGACAGTAGGTTTTTTCCCATCCGGCCAGGTCACATCCTCTCTGGGTTCTTCTTGCCCTTGGCTGTACAGCAGTGCCATAAAGCAGTTGCTTTTTCAGTTGGTCACAATTTTGTATTTGTTATTGGCCAAGGGTTGGTCTGATACAATCTACTCCGCCATTTCTAAAACCCAAGTTTGTTCTCTCTCTCTTTTTTTTTTTTTTTTTTTTTTGAGATGGAGCTTCACTCTTGTCGCCCAGGCTGGAGTGCAATGGCGCGATCTCGGCTCACTGCAACTTCTGCCTCCCAGGTTCAAGTGATTCTCCTGCCTCAGCCTCCCCAGTAACTCAAACTACAGGCATGCACCACCATGCCTGGCTAATTTTTGTAGTTTTAGTGGAGATGGGGTTTCACCATGTTGACCAGGCTGCTCTCAAACTCCTAACCTCGTGATCCACCCGCCTCGGCCTCCCAAAGTGCTGGGATTACAGGCGTGAGCCACCGCGCCCGGCCCTCTGATGTCTTTTTATGTTTACTGTTCCCTTCCATTACTATGTAGTATCTCTTTTTTGACCAACATGATATTTTCAACGGTAAAATCTATTTTGGAAGACCTTTAAAAAATTGTTAGCTTAGACTTATTTTGATTCCTGTATGCCTGCGATATATATTTTTGTCTCGTTATTTTCAACCTTTAGACATTCTTTTATTTTAAGTGCATATCTTGGAAACAATCGATTGTTGAAACTTTTTTAAAAATCCAGCACAAAAGTCTCTTTCTTTTAATTGATTCAACCAATTTGCATTCACTGTAATTACCTTCATAATTCAATTTATTTCAGCTGTTTTATTCCATTTTTTTCTATTTAACTTTCATTTTGTTTTCCCTCTTCTTTTCCTACCTTGCATTAGGAAGATGGAATTGTTTTCACATGGTAGAAACATATGCATTCTGTATTTGTTTTAATGGCATTTGTAGTTACATTATTATGACCTCAAATCAAGCTTATCTCACTATCCACACTTTCGCTCCACAGACCCTCCTGAAATCACGTGGGTATCATTTAGAATTTTAGTTTAAGACTCTTACAGGTTTGTGTTTTGGCTTCATTTTGTTTTGGGTCTTGCCCTGCAGTGTTAATATTGAGTATCAACTTGATTGGATTTTATACTTTGTAGGATGCAAAGTTCATGGGTGTGTCTGTGAGGGTGTTGTCAAAGCAGACTCACAGTTGAGTCAGTGGGCTGGGAGAGGGGGACCACCCTCGGTCTGGGTGGGCAGCATCTAATCAGCTGCTATGGCAGCTGGAGTAAAGCAGGCAAAGGAACATGGAAGGACCAGTCTGGCTGAGTCTTCCAGCCTTCATTTTTCTCCCATGCTGGATGCTTCCTGCCCTCAAACATCGGACTCCCACGTTTTTTGGCTTTTGGACTCTTGGACCTACTGGGGGCTCTTGGACCTCCAGCCACAGATCGAAGGCTGCACTGTCGGCCTCCCTACTTTTGAGGTTTTGGAACTCAGATTGGCTTCCTTGCTCCTTATCTTGCAGATGGCCTATTGTGGGACTCCACCTTGTGATCGTGTGAGTCAGATCTCCTAATCAACTCCCCTCCATATGTTCATCTGTGAGTCCTGTCCTTCTAGAGAACTGTGACTAATCCATGCCTGCTTAGGTTAACTGTACATTTTACTAAATTAAATTGCTCTCCTTTACCTCTGTGTTGTAGCGTCTTACTGGCTTTAAGTCTCTTCTGCTCCGAGTCACATTTTCCCATCCACCTTCATTTGCCCCAGAGACTTCTCAAAGCTGGCCAGGCCCGTTGCCCTCCCTTCCTCCCTCTTCCTCGGCATCAGCAGGCGTGGTTCAGGGCAGGGGGCCAGCAGCCCACAATTGTTCACTATCTTGTAAGGAACCAGAAGTGGCGCAGAGGATAGGGCTTAACGACATTATTAGCCCACTTACTCTTTAACAAGAAAGGAAACTTTTAAAAATAACTTTTCTACTTCCCATAGACATCCATGAACATGTATTGAACGGAAGAATCGAGTGTCCCCCTGTCGCCAACAGAAGGGAGCAGGACGACTTCTGGTTCCTGACAAGACAGTGAACTATCTCAGGCTGCAGGCTCCCTGCCCTGAACCACACCTGGAGATGGCACGAAAGAGAGATGGAGGTGGACGGGCCTGGCTAGCTTTGAGGGGAGCAGCGGTGAGCCCTGACTTGAGGCCCTGTGGTCCTGAAGTCCAGGAGGAGCCGAGCTGGTCCTGGAACCTACCTGCCCTCTGGGTCCTCCACACACCTCACTGCCTCCTGTGAGGGCATCCAGGGCCCTGGTCACTCAGCTACTGGAGGCTGAGGGCAGGGGAGTGGCGGGGTAGGGGCAGGGTTAGGGGAGACGGGTCCGAGTTCCTGCATGGAATTCGTTCTGGTGTGGCAGTCAGAGGGAAGCCTGCTGTCGTGGCAGGGGTTCAGGTCAACAAGGGGAGTGAAAACGGAGAAGGCGCGGAGGCCCCCAAAGCACAGGCTGTAGGAAGACCAGCTCCCTGCCCGGCCAACTAAACGGGGCTTTGGGGAGGAGAAGCTTCCAGGAGTAAACAAACACAGGCCTCCTACCTGTGCGGCAGGACAAGATGGAAAACACACGAAGGGATGAAACCCTGTTTAGGGGGCACAAGGCAAAACAAATAAATTCATTTTGCATGATGTGAAAAATTACAACAATCCCCGCTGTCCTCGCCCCACCCCCACCCCCAGCTCTCACTAGAGGTCCTCCTTCTGGCTTGAACCCGGGAGTTTGGGCAGCATTTGAAATGGCCTCGGAGTGCAGTGCGTGCCTTTGGACTGAGCACCACTGGCTTTATTATGTGCACGGTCTCCATCAGCTCAGACATCTGGCCGCCTTCCCCGAATCCTCTCTTGTGCCTAGAAACAGAATGGGGGCAAGCCTTCTCTGCCCTGCAGGCTGCTGCCCTGAGGCATTTGTGGGGTTGAGCCCACTGCAAACTGTGCCAACGTAATGGGCATGGTAGGGACTGGGCAGTCACTGTAGTGCCCCCAGCTCATGCTGGTCTCTACCGAGTCTTGTCTCCTTCTCAAAAAACCACCCCATTTCTAATCTCTCCCCACCCCACCCCACCCGTCTTTCTAAATGTCCAAGATGACACCTGAGAGATCTGCTCCGTTAGTGGTAAGAGCCCTTATGCTGCCCCAGCAGAACCTGGCAAGCTCCTGTGTGCCCTTCCAGGATCAGCTTAGATGCCAGACCCTCTGGGAAGCCATCGTGGGCAAAATAATGTCCCTGCAAAGGTGTCTGCGTTCTGATTCCTGGAACCTGTGGCTATGTTGCTTTTAGGTCAAGGGGTGGAGTTAATGGTGCTGATGGAATTAAGGTCACTAATCAGCTGACCTTAAAATAGGGGGATTATCCTGGATTACCCAAGTAGGTCCCTGTGTCATCAGAGGGCCCCTAAATGTGAAAGAGGGAGGCAGGAGGGGATGTGAGAAAGACTCAAACCCCTGGACTCAGTAGCCACTCTGAAGATGAAGGAAGAGGCCACAAGCCCAGGGGTGCAGCCCAGACTGGCTGTGTGCTCCTTGCTCAGGGCAGGGCCGGTGGCTAGTCACTGTGTCCCCAGTTCTGCATCAGACACATGCGGGGGTCTCCATGGAGAAATGGTAAAAATTAGCAAACACCAAAACGACGGTATCTGCAGACATTCTTCGGTCCACAGCATCCCATTTTCTCTTCGGGTGATGCCCCCAGCCTCCCAGTTTCTCTCCTAAAGGCATGGCTACCTCATAGCTCACTTCAACCCTCCCAGGCTGGCTCTGGATTCATCCTTCCCCCAGCCTGGGCTAGGCGGCCCCTCATCAGCTCCAGGAACACCCCAGCATGCCTGAAACACAGCTGCTTCTGGGAACGTCCACTCCAAGTCCCAGCCTCCGTGTCCCTGGCATCCAACTTTGGAGGATAGAGGCCTGTGAAGCTTTGCTGAGCAGAGTTACCTGCGGCAAGGAGGTGGCCAGGAAGAGTCACGCACTCTGCTGGCGTGCGTGGGAAGCGGGGCGGGTTTGGTGCTATTACATTTGCATGATCTGTCCTCATTTTCTCTCCACTTTTCCCGTGTGGGCCTGTTTTTGCTGAATTAATGAAAAGAGTCTGTTTCTGTTTCTGCTGAATTAATGAAAAGGGCGTGTGTCTGAGCTTGCCTCTCGTGCAGGGCACTCTACAGTGTACTGGGACTCTGTTCATGTGGCTCCCTCCCTGGAGCCAGGCTGGAGCATGGAAGGGACACAGGGTCCCCAGGAGTCAGTGGTGGGGACAAGAAGTGGAAGCCAGGGGTCTAGGGTGCTCTCCTGGGAGGGACACTGATGGGTGTGGTCCCTGCTACGGGAGGGATGCCCCACCCTGAAGCTGTGTTCTGCTCTCCGGGAGAGGAGATGGAAGCCTCATTATTAGAGGAATGACCATTCCTGTAACTATCTGAAGAGTTAGCACCACCCTCCCACACTGCAGGAGGAGCCGCTGTGAGTCTGGGGCGGGAGATGGCAGAACAGACTCTTCAATCAAGTGCAGCAAACTCCCCAAGGACCCTGTTGCTTGAGACCAAAGTCTGGGCAATAATTACACAACACGGAGAGTGATTTGCTTCCGGCGCCTTTCCGGCCTCTCCTCTGTTCACAGCCACCCCCAGCAGCGGGAGGGAATGTCTGTGATTACCCAATTCTGATGTCAAGGCCAGCTCCCAATTCATTCACGCTGAAGATGGGCCTGGCCTCTCTACCTCTCCCCTCTCCCCGGCAGACTCGGCCTTGACTCCTTAGTGATTTTAAAACTGGACAGTGGCATTCTCCACTTCCCCTCATTGCAGACCCCAGACCGTGAAATTAACAGACCCTCCAAGGAATGGCGAGGAGGTCCCAGGACCCACAGAGCAGGTGTGGGGCAGGTGCAGGACCCTCCCAAGAGCAAGTGGCAGTTCTCGCTGACGCCGGCAAACCCAGACCCCAGGAGTGGCGTCAGCAGGGGGGCAGGACAGGTCTCTGAGCAGGGGAGTGAACTGTCCCTGAGGAGCAGCCACCGAAGGACCGCCTGCCCAGGACGCCTTCCTCAGGGGGAGGCGGGATGTCGGCAAGAGGCGAATGTGTCCTGCGAAACACTGCAAGAACAGCCAGCACCTTCACCAGAATCTACCAGAAACAGCCCGCAGCCGGCGGGATGCTGAAGGTGAGGAGAGGGCCGCAGAGGACAGCCACACTCTCAGCGCGCCTCGTTTTTCATTTACCCATGCGGTTCCCAGGCCGGGAATTGCACAAGTGTGCCTTGTCCCCTGGCAGTGAAACGGATTCCCTGAGGAGTGACGGCGGTAAACACACCTGCACTTTGCCCCCGTAATCTCACCTGAGTTCGTCAGCCGTGTGGCAAAGAGGGAAGGTAGCCTGGAACACCGCAGTTAATTTTTACCAAGTCACCTTTGGTTAAGTCGGGGACTTAGGACAGTTTTCTTTCTTTCTTTCTTTTTTCCCCCAGCACATTCAGCCTCAATGTATTTGTAGTGTAACAAATAAAAGTGTGTTCTTGGAACCTCCAGGAAATTAATGGCTCATTTTTCCTGGCAGGCTGATGTGAGGGGTATGAAATTGCCTTACGCTGATTAAAGACAAGCGTTGTTGCCTCTAGGCAAGGAGAAAAAGAAAAGGAGAAACCAAAGCCCATTAGCAAAAGGAGGTGGTGGCATAAGACATGTAAACAAGTGGGGTCTGCGCTCTGCCTATGTGTCGGTTCCAGACGCCGTGAAATGGAGCACGATGGTGCTGAGACCACCTTGTCACCAGCTGCCCTTGGAGAGTTCTTATGTGAGATGGAAAGGGATATTTACCAAGGACCTACTATGTGCGTGACCCCGTCATGTAATTATCCATTTTCAAAAAATGCCCCACAAGGTGGATACTATTGGCCTCATTTTGCAGCTACAGAAACAGACTTGGAGCGCCCTGGCCACGCTCCTCCTGGGGTGCAGGGGGTGAAGGAGAACGTGCACTGAGCTCTGCTGCGGCCGTGACTGTGTCACCGCCAGGCACAGACAGACTCATGAGGTCCCCGAAGGCCGCGGACTTGGGAGTGGGTGCCCAAGGAGGTCACTAGCCACTTATTTTCTGTCCTTACACTGGCAAACACACACGTCTGCACACACACGCACACGTACACACAAAGGCACAACTGTGCACAAACTGGAAATATCAAGGGTCACCGCCCCCAACTCGTAGGGAAGAGAAGGGAGGCTGGGGTATTAATGGAAAGAAGATGGGGTTTGGGAGGCCCGAGGCTGACTGCTGAGTCCAGCGCTGCGTCTCAGCAGGCTGGTCCCGTGGACTTCATCACCCCGTGTTCGCCTGGGCAAAGGAGGCTGTGGGGATCATTTCCAAGGTCTTTTCCAGTTTTATGCTCTGTGAGTCTATGAGTGCTGAGAATGGATTTTAAATGCTAAATGGAATCTATGAAGGTTGAATGTTTTTCGAGGTTTAAAATGTCTCTCTGCTAATTGAAACTAAGTCTCCAAACTGTGCATTAAAAGCCCCAGGCTGATTTTTCTATGTGATGGGCCCTGACAAAGTGGTGCATGGTGGCGGAAGGGCCCCGAGCTGCTCTCTCCCAGCCCCTCTGCCGCGCCCTCCCCAGCAAGGCTTCCAGTTTCTATCAATCCATTTTTGCCTTCCCGGCCGTCATCACTTCCTACACCACTGAAATGGCACAATGCAGTGCCTCCCCTCTCTCTTTCTCTCTTCTCACTTACAGCTTGGTGGACTAATGGCCATCGTCATTATGGTGAGCATTTAACACCGATGGGCGCTGCTCCGAATACAACGCAGTTCCTCCTCAACAGAAGAAAAATTTAAATCCTTTTGCCTGCACAAGGTGGGTAGAGAATGTCGTTGGCCTCAGTCCTGGATGTCTGGCAGAGAGGCCAGAACCAGCAGCGGAGTGTGAAGTTAAAACTCCAGTCATGAGAAGAGCAAGAGGTGGAGAGAAGACGGGAGGGTCTGTCTTCAGCCCTCCTGAGCCCTCATTGCCACAGAGCCTTCTAAAAATGGTCTTGTCCATCCCAGAGGGTTTTGAGTTTCCAGTGATTTAAGTCCATGAAAAGGAAAGGTTCGTGAAACAAGTTACACTTGCTCCCTGCCATGCACTTTTTCCATTGTGCAAAAATGCGCGTCATGTAAAATGTACCATTTTGACCCTTTTTCAGCGTGCAGTTCAATGCCATTCAGTGCACTCACTCACACTGTTGACTCTCAGCACCAGCACCTGCTTCCAGAACCTCTTCATCATCCCAAAGGGCAGCTCTGTACCCGTTAAACACTAACTCCCCAGTCCCCTCTCCCAGCCCATGCGGCTGATGCATTCATGTTTTCTCATGTATTCTAGTCTGTACCATTAAACAAGCCCTGACCAGGACTCAGTGGCAACATCCACTTCAAAATACACTCCTCATGCCACAGCTGGGGGCACTGACGGGCAGAGAGGGCCAGGGGTCGCACAGAGAGCCAGGGACCAGCCAGGCAGCCCGGCAAATTGCCTGACACAGTCACCACCGTCCTTGGCCTCACACTGCACTTGTATGGACAGCCCAATCGGGTTTCTCTCTTCCTTTCACAGGAAATTAAGAAAACAGAGAGCAAAGAGAACAGCAAAGCAAATGCTTGTGGGGCCTCCATCTCGAACTGACAAGTTTTAATGTTTCGTCACAGTTGCTTGACATTTTTATAAAAGGAACACAATATTACAGTTGAGGCTGCCTCCCTGTCCTGGCTCTCAGGGGACTCTCCCTGTAGGTAGCATGAATTTCACCCTCCCGAATTTGTCGTGGGTTTCTGCAGTCCACTGTTTTCATGTTTACACCTACAGAACGAGATATCTATGAATTATTCATAGTGTTGTTTGCAGCGTGTTTTTAAACATTTTCATAAATGATATTACACAGTGAGCTTGCTTTTGCACTCAACATTATGTTTTTGAGATGTAACCATGTTGATATGAGTGAGTGTGTGTATACTTAAGTTGCTTCTAATTTATTTTCCTGTGATAATGCCACACTCATGTACGAGTCTCTCTAGATAATAGATCTAGAAGTGGAATAGCTGAGTCTTTGTGAACATGCATTTTCAATTCCAATTTTGCTTTGGATATTGACAAATTACTTTCCAAAGTGGCTGAATTAATTTACACTCCTACCAGCAGAGTGAGAATGGCCGTTTCTCTTTATCTCCACTAACTCATGATATTGTCGGTCTTTTAACGTTTTACCCATCTGATTAGTGTGAAATGTCCTCTTGCTTGCTTTCAGTCTATTTACCTGATCATTAGGGAAGCTAAGTCTCTTTTCATACATGCATTAGCAATTTTCTTTTTCTTCTTCTGTGAATGGCTTATTCTATTATTCCATCGTAAGGGTTAGCAAACTCCAGCCAGTTGGCCAAATTCAGCCTGTACTGCTTTTCTATTGCCTGTGAGCTAAGAATAGTTTTTACAAAGAGTCATAAAAGAAGATGTGACAGAGATTATATGTGCCCTGCAAAGCCTAAAACATTTACTACTGGGTGTTTATAGAAATAAAGTTTAGTGATCCTGTTCTATTGGAGTGCTTTCTTTTTATTGATCTATATTCTGGATAATAGTAATTTGTCTAAACTAGACCTCCTCTGCCTCTCCAATCATTCTGCTGGTGGAGTGTGGCAAGCCTCTGCTGTCCCAGGGCCATGCTCTAACGCATGTTTCATTAGAAAAAAACGGTTTTTCCACATTCTGTTAAGTCTCTATTACATCCAGAAGGTGTCATCTAACTTTTACTCACTCTGAGGTTCTGTGATTGGAGTCCACTGAGTTCTGTGCCCTGTGGAAGGCAGGCTGTAGTGTTCCGCCTCTGGGCCTGATGGAGGGACTGGTACTGAACCTGCTCTCCTGGCATAAACAACCAGAAAACAGGACAATGTCTGTGTCACAACTGCTTCCAGATATGGGAAAACAAGCAGCGAGGATTGTCATCTCCAAGAGAAGAGGGAACAGGGAGGGGGACCCAAGCACAGGATGAGTTGTCATTGAGGTGAGGATGCAGAGTGTGGAGTCTGGGGAAGCGGAGGCAGGTGGTCCTTGGGGGTCAGGGTACCCGCAAGGAGGGGGCTACCCAGAGAGGGCGGGTCTGGATTCTGCAAGGTGGTTCCCTTCAGACACTGACTGAAGACGGAGCCATATATGTGCAGAGTGAGACTCCATGAAGCTGGGTGAAGAACTTCAGAGCCGGACGTGGAACAATTCCTCGAGTTCACTCAGGACAGGGATAAATTTGCATTCCAACTACCCAGAGGGGAGAGACCTCAGGAGCACCGAGGACATTCAGGAGACCTCAGAACGGTTATGACTAACTAGTCAGGCTGAATTAGCTCTAGAGGGAGCCTTCCTTAAACACGCTTTCACAAAGACTAAAAACAAACCTCAGAAGGGTCTGATCTGCAGGCAACTTAGTTGAGGGCTAAAACGAACTTCAACATTCTTTGGAGAACAACAGAAACTATACACTCAGTACTGTGTTCACCTACGAGGAAAAGTTTGAGGCGAACAATCAGAGAGTTTATCTGGGTCAAGTCTGAGAACTGCAACCTGGGAGCACGGATTCAAATTGCCCTGAATATATACTCTGATTAGCAACAGTTGCTAGTAGATTTTTAAAGAAAAAGAAGACACAGTTCCTAAGTTGTTTACCAAGAATTCATATTAAAATAACATAAGCAGTTGAATGGTTGTATATTATTCTTTGTACCACAGATTCCAGGAACATGAAGACAGTGAGTGAGGCAGCTCGTCAGGAACAAAATGCCTTTGAACGGTTGCCCCTGGGCACAGGTGTGGAAGGTGTGACTGAAGTCCCCCCACACACTCGTGACTTGTGGGGCCAGACACATTTTGCATACCTCAAATAGCCCAGACTGCTCTGAGCTATTTTTCTTTTCTCAAATGTATCATGCATAAGGTCCAGCATCCAACTTAAAAATTACTAGACATAGAAACTATCAGAAAAAGTTGGCCCATAACCAGGAGAAAAATTGATCAAGTGAAACAGACACCAACGTCAGAGACGATGGAAGTAGTAGATAATCGCTTCATAAAATAGCCATTTGTGTTAGTCCATTTTCGCACTGCTGATAAAGACACACCGGAAACTGGGTAATTTAAAAAGAAAAAGAGGTTTAATGTACTCACAGTTCCACATGGCTGAGGAGGGCTCACAATCATGGTGGAAGGTGAAAGCCACATCTTACATGGCGGGAAGCAAGAGAGAACTGAAAGCCAAGTGAAAGGAGTTTCACCTTCTAAAACCGTCAGGTCTCATAAGCCTTATTCATTACCATGAGAATAGTGTGGGGGAAACTGCCTCCATGATTCAATGCGTCCCTCCCACAACATGTGGGAATTGTGGGAGCTAGAATTCAAGATGAGATTTAGGTGGGGACACAGCTAACCCATATCATTCTGCCCCTGGCCCCTACCAAAATCTCATGTCCTCAAATTTCAAAATCAATCATGCCTTCCCAACAGTCCCCCAAAGTCTTATTTCAGCATTAACTCAAAAGTTCACAGTTGAAAGTTGCAGCTGAGACAAAGCAAGTGCCTTCCGCCTATGAACCTATGAAATCAAAAGCAAGTTAGTTACTTTCTAGATACAATCAGGGTACAGGCATGGGGTAAACACAGCCATTCCAAATGGAAATGGGCCAAAACAAAGGGGCTAATGGCCCAATGCAAGTCCAAGATACAGCAGGACAGTCAAATCTTAAAGCTTCAAAATGATTTCCTTTGACTCCATGTCTCACATTCAGGTCACACTAATGCAAGAGGTTGGTTCTTATGGTCTTGGGCAGCTCCACCCCTGTGGCATTGCAGGGTACCACCTCCCTCCCAGATGGCGCATTGTGCAAACTGTGGGTTTGCACAAAAATCTACCATTCTGGGGTCTGGAGGATGGTGGCCCTCTTCTCACAGCTACACTAAGCAGTACCCCAGTGGTGACTCTGTGTGGGGGCTTCAAATCCACATTTCTCTTCCACACTGTCCTAGCAGAGGTTTTCCACGAGGGCCCCACCCCTGCAGCAAACTTTTGCCTGGACATCCAGGTGTTTCTATACGGCCTCTGAAATCTAGGCAGAGGTTCTGAAACCTCAATTCTTGACTTATGTGCATCTGCAGGCTCAACACCATGTGGATATTGCAAAGGTTTGGTGCTTGCACCTTCTGAAGCCACAGCCCAAGTTGTACCTTGTCCCCTTTTAGCCATGGCTAGAGTGGCTGGGATGCAGGACAGCAAGTCCCTAGGCTGCACAAGCAGGGGGTGCCCTGGGCCCAAGAAACCATCTTTTTCTCCTTGGCCTCTGGGCCTGTGATAGGAGGGGCTGTGATGAAGACTTCTGACATACCCTGGAAACATTTTCCTCTTGTCTTGGCAATTAATATTTCGCTTTTCATGACTATGCAAATTTGTGTAGCCATCTTGAATTTCTCCCTGGAAAATGGGCTTTTCTTTTTTATTGCATTGTCGGGCTGAAAATTTTCCAAACTTTTATGCTCTCTTTTCCTTTAAAACATAATGCCTTTAATAGCACTCAATTACCTCTTGAATGCTTTGCTGCTTAGATATTTCTTCTGCCAGATACTTTAAATCATCTCACTCAAGTTCAAAGTTCCACAAATCTTTAGGACAGGGGCAAAAAGCCACCAATCTCTTTCCTAAACCCCAGCAAGAATCACGTTCACTCCAGTTTCCAGCAAGTTCCTCTTCTCCATCTGAGGTCACCTCAGTCTGGATTTTATTGTCCATATCATTATCTTCATTTTGGTCAAAGCCATTCAACAAGTTTCTAGAAAGTTCCAAACTTTCTCACATTTCCCTGTCATCTTCTGAGCCCTCCAAACTGTTCCAACTTCTTCCTGTTACCCAGTTCCAAAGTTGCTTCCACATTTTTGGGTATCTTTACAGCAGCATTCCACTCTGCTGGTACTGATTTACTGTATTAGTCCATTTTCACACTACTGATAAAGACATGCCTGAGACTGTTTAATTCAAAAAGATATTTAATGGACTGACACTTCCACATGGCTGGGGAGGCCTCACAATCATGGCAGAAGGTGAAAGGCATGTCTTACATGGCAGCAGGCAAGAGAGAAATGAGAGTCAAGCTAAAGGGGTTTCCCCTTATTAAAAAAAAACCACCATTAGATCTCATGAGACTTATTCAATACCGTGAGAACAGTATGGGAAAACCGCTCCCATGGTTCAATGGGGTCCCTCCCACAATACATGGGAATTATGGGAGCTACAATTCAAGATGACATTTGGGTGGGGATATAGCTAAAGCTTATCACCATTATGTGGCTATTAAAAAGTCAAAAAATAATAGATGCTGGCAAGGATGTGGAGAAAGGAGAAAGCTGACATACTGTTGGTGGGAGTGTAAATTAGTTCAACCATTGTGAAAAGCAGTATGGCAAGTCCTCAAAGAGCTAAAAACAGAAATTCCATTGGACCCAGCAATCTCATCACTGGGTATATATCCAGAGGAATATAAATCACTCTACCATAAAGACACATGAATGCAAATATTAATTGCAGCACTAGTCACAATAGCAAAGAGATGGAATCAATCTAAATGCCCATCAATGACAGATTGAATAAAGAAAATATGGTACATATACACCATGGAATACTATGTAGCCCTAAAAAAGAACAAGACCACAACTTTTGGGGGAACACGAATGGAGCTAGGGGCCATTATCCTTAGCAAATGAACACAGGAACAGAAAACCAAATACCACATATTCTCACTTAGAAGTGGGAGCTAAATGATGAGAACTAATGAACACAAAGAAAGGAACAACAGACACTGGGGTCTACTTGAGAATAGAGGGTGGGAGAAGGGAAAGGATCAGAAATATGACTATCGATACTAGACTTAGTACCTGGGTGATCAAATAATCTGTACAACAAACTCCCATGACACGAGTTTACCTATCCAAGAAACCTGCACATGTAACCTTGAACCTAAAAGTTAAAAATAAAAAAAAATTAAATGGCTATTATAAATATGCTCAAGGATTTAAAGGAAAACATAAACATAATGAAGAAAGATATGAAATCTATAAAAATGAGCCCAATGCAAGCAATAAACATATTTACCTCAGTAAAGCTAAGGGAAGGAAAGGGAAATGGAGGAGGGGAAGCCTTAAAAGGATCCAGTAAATCAAAAAGAAGCAACACATACAAGAGCATGAAGATAAAATGGCCTCTGATTTATCATTAGAAATAGTGCAAGACAAAAGACAATACAAAACATCTTTTAAATAATGTAACACAAATGGGTTCACCTTGTCCGCTGCCTAGATAGAGCCAATTTGTCAAGACAAGGGAATTACAATAGGAAAAGAGTAATTCATGTAGATCTTGCTGTATGGGAGACCACGGTTTTATTATTACTCAAATCAGTCTCTCTAAGCATTCAGGGATCAGAGTTTTTAAGGACAAGCTAGTGTGTGAGGAGAAGCCAGTGACCCAGGAGTGCTGACTGGTCAGGTCAGAGATGAAATCATAAGGGGTCAAAGCTGTCTTCTTGTGCTGAGTCCATTCATGGGTTCAGGGGTCACAAGATTATATGAGCCAATTTATTGATCTGGGTGGTGCCAGCTGATCCATCAAGCACAGGGTCTGCAATCTCAAACACTGATCTTAGGAGCCATTTAGGGAGGATCAGAATCTTGTAGCCTCCAGCTGCATGACTTCTAAACTATAATTTCTAATCTTGTAGCTAATTTCTTAGCTCTAAAAAGGCAATCTAGTCCCCAGGCAAGAAGGAGGTCTGCTTTGGGAAAGGGTTGTTATTGCCTCTGTTTTAAACTATAAACTAAGTTTCTCCCAAAGTGAGTTCAGTCTGTGCCCAGGAATGAACAAGGACAGCCTGGAGGTTAGAAGGAAGATAGAGCCGGTTAGGTCAGAGCTCTTTCACTGTCTCAATCATAATCATAATTTTGCAAATGCAGTTTTGATATCCTCATAGAATTTTACATTCATTGAAAGTATCCTTCAAAAATCAAGCTGAAGCTCAGGCGTGGTGACTCACACCCGTCATCCCAGCACTTTGGGAGGTCGAGGCCGGTGGATCACCTGAGCTTAGGAGTTTGAGACCAGCCTGGCCAACATGCTGAAACCCTGTCTCTACTAAAACTATAGAAATTATCTGGGCATGGTGATGCGTACCTGTAATTCCAGCTACTTGGGAGCCTGAGGCAGGAGAATCGCTTGAACTCAGGAGGCGGAGGTTAGAGTGAGCCAAAATCATACCACTGCACTCCAGCCTGGGTGATGGGTTGAGACTGTGTCTCAGAAAAAAAAAAAATCAAGCTGAAGTAAAGGCTCTTTCAAGTAAACAAAATCTGAGAAAATTGACAATGAGCAAATCTACACTATAAGAAATGATAAAGGAAGATTTCTAAACTGAAAGAAAAGTATAGGAGATGGAGATTCAGATCAACACAAAGAAATGAACAGCATAAAAAAACAAAAATGTGAATAAATCTAAAAGACATTGTTTCTCATTTTAAAATTTCTTTTAAAAATAATGACTGTTACTGGATGCGGTGGCTCATGCCTGTGATCCCAGCACTTTAGGTGGCCGAGGTGGGCAGATCACTTGAGGTCAGGCATTCAAGACCAGCCTACCCAACATGGAAAAACCCTGTCTCTACTAAAAATACAAAAATTAGCTGGGCGTGGTAGCGCACACCTGTAATCCCTGCTACTTGGGAGACCGAGACAGGAGAATTACTTGAACCCAGGGAGCGGAGGTTACAGTGAGCCAAGATCACGCCACTGCACTCCGGCCTTGACAACAGAGCAAGACTCCGTCTCGAAACAAACATTAAATAATAATAATAATGAGTGTTTAAAACAAAATTAATGGTAATGTCTTAAGAGTCTGTAATATCTGTAGAATAATACACAGGACAACAGTGCACAGAGGACAGGAGGGGAAAATGGAAATATACAGCTTATACGTTTTACAGGATATGCTGTAGAAGGAAATGAAATCTTGGGACCCCAAACTCATACACCAAAGGGAAGAGTCAGGCTGGTAACCGGGTCATGCGAACTGCCTCTCCGTTTTGTTCCTAAATAAGATGGCTACCAGATGAAAAGCTACATACCTCCCCCGTACTTTACCCACAAGGAAATTCCTAGTGAGCTGCAAAATCTTTTAAGGTGTTTCTGTTAAAATTTCACCATGACAATGTAAACTGATAGCTTATCTTTAAGGTGCAGTCACCCACCCACCAGACACAACGTATCTGATTGTTCCCCTGCCCCTAGTGTCTGTTATCTTGTGTACAATGCAGAGTCCCTGCATTTTTCCTTTGCTCCATTTGTCTGTGTCATCTAATGTAAAAAAAATGCAGATTCAGTGAGTCAGACAAAGGCATGAATGACTATTTTTCCCTACCTGCTTTTTCCTTGAAAATTGTATACTTCTCAATGGTTCGCCCTTTCCCCTTTAAATTTGGAGCCCTCAAAATTATCTTCAAAGAAAGACATAGGCCAGTGTGGTGGTTCATGCCTGTAATCCCAACACTTCGGGAGGCCGAGGCAGGTGGATCATGAGGTCAGGAGTTCGAGACCAGCCTGACCAACATGGTGAAACCCCGACTCTACTAAAAATACAAAAACTAGCTCCTGTAATCCCAGCTACTGAGGACCCTGAAGCAGGAGAATTGCTTCAAACCGGGAGATGGAGGATGCCGTGATTTGAGATAGTGGAAACAGTACCACTGCACTCCAGCCTGGGCGACAGAGCGAGACTCTGTCTCAAAAAAAAAAAAAATGACATAGACCTCTCTCCCGGGTTTACATCTTTAACTTTGGCAAATAAACCTCCCAAAATGCTTGAGACTTGTTTCATCATTTTTCTCAACTGACATCACACAATAGTAACTTTGTTTAAACAGAAACTGCAATCAATTACGCATACATATCATAAATCTTAGAATGAGCTTTAAAAACCATCAAGTGAAGAGGTATAACTGCTAAGCCTATAGAGGAGAGAAAATGGAATGCTCAATGAATTCCGGAGAATACAGGAGAAAAGGGAAACAGAAACGAAGGACGTGGAACGAGATACAATGAGGTGGAGAAGGAGAAAACAAACAGCAGGATTCTAGAATTAAATTTAAAATGTAAATGATCTAAATTAAAAGCAAAGATTATTCGACTTAATAAAAAAGCAATATGGGAGACTTCCAATTTTAGCTCTGACACATAAGGTATTTGCAAATAATCGCTCCCATCTTTACTACAAAAAAAAAAAAAAAAAGCTGAACAAAGTGAAAATCAGTGACTTTGTTGGACCCATCAGAGAACTGAGGTCCCAGGGAAACCTCCACCCAGAAATGAGAGACAGGAGAACACAGAGACTCCCAGCTCAGTTCTACTTACCTGGAGCAAAAGCCACTGGAGTCATAAATTAGCAGGAATATTTTAATGGTAATTGTGACAAATTTCCAGCAGTTGAATGTGGAGTGGCAAAAGAGCAAGAAATTTCTGGGGGTCGTATTCCTAGCCACCCCTCCTCCACTTGATTAGGTTTTATTTTTAATCCCACTAGGTTTTCACTCTAAATAGCCAAGAAAATATCCCCTCACATCTCAGTCACGGAGAGAGGAAAATTAACCATTTTGAAATAGTCTCAGAGCATGTCCACAACAAAGACCTACTCAGCAGGAGAAAGAACTTTATCAGAGCCTTATTTCAGGAGGAAGGCCAATTACCCAACTCCTACCCGCTCTGGTCTTCCAGTCTCACCTAAGGTGGGGAGAAAAGCTCAAACCTAAAAGACGCTTGTGAAAGTCACAACCTAGGGACACAAACTCATTAAAAGCCTAAAGCATAATCATAAGACGATAGAATGTCTCCCCTTCCCATACCCGACGACCACATCAACAGGGCTAGAGCGCAGTAACAGCTAATTACAGGTGAAAGAGCTAGAAAGCACAGGCTGTATTTAAGAAACAGTTCTTAGAGAAACAGAAAGACAATGAGAGAGATCAAAACAAAAACACGAGATGAATGTGAAGCCTCTGGAATGTACAACTACATCAAACACTGAACACGGTTCAACTCTAGCCAGATTGACATAAAACTTCACACTAAAGGCTGAATGCCTCAGTTATTATAACCAGATACATTGTGCTGGGCTTTTATTTTTTTTTAATTAAAAGATATTCTAAAAGGTAAGAAAAAACAAGACCAAACTATACGCTGTCTGTAACGATCCCAGTTTAAGTGTGAAGCCACACATAATGACAATAAAGGAATGGGAAGGGAAATACCACACGGACACTAATAACAATAAAACTGGGGTGTTTGTGTGAATAGTACACAAAAAACCTTCAGGACGAGGTATAGCCCCAGAAAAAAATAAGGACAGTTTACAATGACAACATGTTCAGTTTAAAATACGTACAACTAAAACACATATGCTTCTAATAACAGAAATTTAGAATATATAGCAAAAACACAGCAAAACTAAAGAAATGAAAATGCACAGTTAAGTTGAGATTTCCATCCACTAAGAGAAAAGTGTAAAGTAACTGAGAGAAAAAGTGTAAAGAAAAGTATAATGAGAGAAAAGTATACAGAAAATTATCAAAGATTAAGAATTACACTAGGCTTTTCTTCAGAAACCACATTAGCAAGAAGAGTGTGGAGTAAAACATTTTAAATTTGAAAGAAAAAATCCAGAAACCTAAAATTTTGTATCTAGTGAGGTTATCCTCCACGAGTACAGAAAAAGTGAGTCAGACAAACGGAAACTGAGAGATTTGCCGTCATTAGACTTGCCTTGAAAGAAATGTTAAAAAGTTCTTTAGAGAGAAGGAAAATAAAATAGGTCAGAAACTTGAGTCAACATACAGAAGAGTGTTAGAGAATGAATACATAATGGTAAAATACAATCTCTTGGCTCACACCTGTAATCCCAGTACTTTGGGAGGCCGAGGCAGGTGGATCACAGGGTCAAGAGGTCGAGACCATCCTGGTCAACATGGTGAAACCCCGTCTCTACTAAAAACAAAAAAATGAGCTGGGCATGGTGGCGCTTGCCTGTGATCCCAGCTACTCAGGAGGCTGAGGCAGGAGAATTGCCTGAACTCAGGAGGTGGAGGTTGCGGTGAGCCGAGATGGCACCATTGCACTCCAGCCTGGGTAACAGAGTGAAACTCTGTCTCAAAAAAAAAATTTTTTTTTCTTATTCTTAATTGATCTAGCAAACAACAATTCATTCAAAATAATAGCAACAATGTACTAAGTGATTATACTTTAGGACAAGCGAAATAAACGGCAGCAAGAGGGACAGGAGGGGGTGATTGGAGTGGTGTATTATAAAGTCCCTGCACTTCCTATCAAACGGTACAACATTATTTGAAGAAAAATTTGGATTAGTTGCAAATGTACATTGCAAACTCTAGAACAACCATTTTTAAAAGTAAAAGAAATAAAGATACAGTAGTCCCCCCTTATCCGTGGGAGACACATTGCAAGACCCCCAGTGCATGCCTAAAACGTGGATAGTACTGAACCCTATACAGACTGTAGTTATTTTCCCTAGACATATATATCTATTGTTAAGTACAGTAAGTTCTGAGTTCCTCTTCAAAGAACCAGTATGTCAGTATGTTCAGCTTCCTTATTGTTTTCCATTTTAAAGTTTGACTTCCTTGTTCTTTACACCTCCTTGCCCCTAGTTTTGGTAAACAACCCTCTTCTAGCCTCTGTACTCACATATTTAGAGTCCTTAGTCATTTTTAGTCACTTGCTCTGTCCTTAGTCATCCTTGGTCAACTGCTCTGTAACTCTCCTTCCTGCTGAAAGTGCTCATCCCACCACTCCAGCTCATACCCCTGCTCTCTTTAAAATAGCCAATTGGAATTAGCTTAGACTGGGTGGTTCAACCCTAGCCAATGGGAATGACACAGCAGTAGGGACTAGCTGCACCAGACTAAGCTGCAGACCTTGTCTGGTGTGCTCCTGTGATCGTGAGCAGAGCAAGCTGCACTCTTCTGCAGAAGTAAATTTGCCTTGCTGAGAAAATTTCTGTTCAAGTGCTATTTCTTTTGCAGCACCGAAAACTTGTTTCTAACAAATTTGGGGCCCCGCTCGGGATTCCCATTCTCCTCTAATGAACAGTCTCTGGTCCTCTCTCATGAGGAGGTACACCCTGCTGCCTCATGGTGGTGGCCTCAGGGTAAGAAACTCAGTATGATGAATAAACCCAGGCTGTCAGCAGTGCAGGAAGAAACAGACCAACAACTTAGGGAAAAAGATCATCACATACCGTGCAACCAGGTAACTCTGTGCACAGACCAAGGTAAGAAATGTCACAAAAGCAACAAAGTATTCCCTTGGTGGTTGGGGTGTCTTGAAGGTAGAAAGTGTGTGAATGAGACACACAGTTGAATGTGAAGCAAGTGTAGAGTCCGTATCTGCACCTCTCTGGCTACGGCAGCCCTCCTGTACAGGAGTCCAGTGGGGGTTTACACCAACCTGCCAATGCCAAGAGGGACCTCATGTTCCTGCAAGGGAAGCAGTCAGAGAAGGGCTAAGCGAAAGGAGAAGAGTGTGAGAAGCCTTTCCTACAGGCTCAGTGGAGGCTGAGCCTGTAGGAAAGGAAGGCAAGAAATTTCCATTAGAGGGGATTAAGCCTCACTCAAACCTCCAGTAGTAGGGAAGGCAAGAAATTTCCAATAGGGGAAACTGCACCCCATCCCAAAAGGTGAGGTCTCCAGAGGGGAGGTTAAGCCTCACCCCAAAACCATCAAGATGGGAAATACTCCAAGTAAGGTAAGGGATAAAAACAGATAAAACTAGCAACAATAATATTCCCCTGACAGTCCCCTGGGCCTAATGTTAAAATATTAGAAATGATAATTAAAGGAATTCAAGAATCCACACCCCATATCCAAAACATTACAAAAGCTTTCAACATACAACATGAAAAAGACAAAAGACCTATAAAATTCCTAGAAAGACTCAAAGAGCCAATGAAGAAATATGCAGGTCCAGAATTAGAAGACCCCCTTGAATGAGGGATGTTAAAGCTTCATTTTGTAACTCATAGTTGGCCAGATATTAACAAGAAATTACAAAAGATAGAGAACTGGAAAGATCTACCTTTAGAAGAGCTTCTAAGAGAAGTCCAAAAAGTATACGTAAGAAGAGATAAAGCAAAACAAAACCAGAAAGCAAAAGTTCTGCTGTCCACCATGCAGCAAAGTACCCGGAGGCCACAGGTTCTGCTGTCCACCATGCAGCAAAGTACCCGGGGCCCAGAGGTTCTGCTGTCCACCATGCAGCAAAGTACCCGGGGCCCAGAGGTTCTGCTGTCCACCATGCAGCAAAGTACCCGGGGCCCGGAGGTTCTGCTGTCCACCATGCAGCAAAGTACCCGGGGCCCGGAGGTTCTGCTGTCCACCATGCAGCAAAGTACCCGGGGCCTGGAGGTTCTGCTGTCCACCATGCAGCAAAGTACCCGGGGCCCGGAGGTTCTGCTGTCCACCATGCAGCAAAGTACCCGGGGCCCGGAGGTTCTGCTGTCCACCATGCAGCAAAGTACCCGGGGCCGGAGGTTCTGCTGTCCACCATGCAGCAAAGTACCCGGGGCCGGAGGTTCTGCTGTCCACCATGCAGCAAAGTACCCGGAGGCCACAGGTTCTGCTGTCCACCATGCAGCAAAGTACCTGGAGGCCACAGGTTCTGCTGTCCACCATGCAGCAAAGTACCCGGGGCCCAGAGGTTCTCCTGTCCACCATGCAGCAAAGTACCCGGAGGCCACAGGTTCTGCTGTCCACCATGCAGCAAAGTACCCGGAGGCCACAGGTTCTGCTGTCCACCATGCAGCAAAGTACCCGGAGGCCACAGGTTCTGCTGTCCACCATGCAGCAAAGTACCCGGAGGCCACAGGTTCTGCTGTCCACCATGCAGCAAAGTACCCGGGGCCCGGAGGTTCTGCTGTCCACCATGCAGCAAAGTACCCGGGGACCGGAGGTTCTGCTGTCCACCATGCAGCAAAGTACCCGGGGCCCGGAGGTTCTGCTGTCCACCATGCAGCAAAGTACCCGGGGCCCGGAGGTTCTGCTGTCCACCATGCAGCAAAGTACCCGGGGCCGGAGGTTCTGCTGTCCACCATGCAGCAAAGTACCCGGGGCCGGAGGTTCTGCTGTCCACCATGCAGCAAAGTACCCGGAGGCCACAGGTTCTGCTGTCCACCATGCAGCAAAGTACCTGGAGGCCACAGGTTCTGCTGTCCACCATGCAGCAAAGTACCCGGGGCCCAGAGGTTCTCCTGTCCACCATGCAGCAAAGTACCCGGAGGCCACAGGTTCTGCTGTCCACCATGCAGCAAAGTACCCGGAGGCCACAGGTTCTGCTGTCCACCATGCAGCAAAGTACCCGGAGGCCACAGGTTCTGCTGTCCACCATGCAGCAAAGTACCCGGAGGCCACAGGTTCTGCTGTCCACCATGCAGCAAAGTACCCGGGGCCCGGAGGTTCTGCTGTCCACCATGCAGCAAAGTACCCGGGGACCGGAGGTTCTGCTGTCCACCATGCAGCAAAGTACCCGGAGGCCACAGGTTCTGCTGTCCACCATGCAGCAAAGTACCCGGGGACCGGAGGTTCTGCTGTCCACCATGCAGCAAAGTACCCGGGGCCCGGAGGTTCTGCTGTCCACCATGCATCAAAGTACCCGGGGCCCAGAGGTTCTGCTGTCCACCATGCAGCAAAGTACCCGGGGGCCGGAGGTTCTGCTGTCCACCATGCAGCAAAGTACCCGGAGGCCACAGGTTCTGCTGTCCACCATGCAGCAAAGTACCCGGGGCCCGGAGGTTCTGCTGTCCACCATGCAGCAAAGTACCCGGAGGCCACAGGTTCTGCTGTCCACCATGCAGCAAAGTACCCGGAGGCCACAGGTTCTGCTGTCCACCATGCAGCAAAGTACCCGGAGGCCACAGGTTCTGCTGTCCACCATGCAGCAAAGTACCCGGGGCCCAGAGGTTCTGCTGTCCACCATGCAGCAAAGTACCCGGAGGCCACAGGTTCTGCTGTCCACCATGCAGCAAAGTACCCGGGGCCCGGAGGTTCTGCTGTCCACCATGCAGCAAAGTACCCGGGGCCCGGAGGTTCTGCTGTCCACCATGCAGCAAAGTACCCGGAGCCCAGAGGTTCTGCTGTCCACCATGCAGCAAAGTACCCGGAGGCCACAGGTTCTGCTGTCCACCATGCAGCAAAGTACCCGGGGCCCAGAGGTTCTGCTGTCCACCATGCAGCAAAGTACCCGGGGCCACAGGTTCTGCTGTCCACCATGCAGCAAAGTACCCGGGGACCGGAGGTTCTGCTGTCCACCATGCAGCAAAGTACCCGGAGGCCACAGGTTCTGCTGTCCACCATGCAGCAAAGTACCCAGGGGCCGGAGCCAGTAAAGAACCCAGACCCCTCTCCAGGAAAGAATAAAGCCAGGACACTCAAAGATAGGGGAAAAAGGGCAGAATGAATGTTTCAAATGTGGAAAAGTAGGTAACTTTAAAATACAATGTCCCAAATCAGAAAAGGAAGAAAAAGTCATCCTTCTTTTTTTTTTTTTAGACAGAGTCTTGCTCTGTCACCAGGTGCCAGCCTGGAGTGTAGTGACACGATCTTGGCTCACTGCAACTTCCACCTCTGGGTTCAAGCAATTGTGCCTCAGCGTCCCAGGTAGCTAGGACTACAGGCACATGCCAACATGCCCGGCTCATATTTTTGTATTTTCAGTAGAGACGGGGTTTCACCATGTTGGCCAGGATGGTCTCAATCAATCTCTTGACCTCGTGATCCGCCTGCCTCAGCCTCCCAAAGTGCGGGGATTACAGGCTTGAGCCACAGCACCTGGCCATCATCCTTCTTCAAAAGTCAGCTTTTGAAGAAGACTAGGCTAGGGAAGTCAGGGGCTCTATCTTTTTTTTACCATGAGTCTCACCAAGATCTCTTGATACATTTAGAAGTGGGACCTAAACATGAGCTTACTACCTTTTTAATCAACTCAGGAGCAGCTCACACCTCAGTTTATTATCTTCCATCTAATATAACTTGTTTACAAGAAAACCTTTTTATCTCAGTGGTAAAAAGAGAAGGGTTTAGAGCAAAAATCTTAGCGGAGACAAAAGTGAAATATAAAAACTGATCAGCTCGTACCAAATTTCTGTTAATTCTGGAAGAAGGGAGAAATCTATTTAAGAGATTTAATACTTAAATTAGGCTTAGGCCTCCTAATCCATTGTGGAAAACTCCTCTCCTCCCGAAACTTGCTCACCACCACAAACGAAGAACAGATTTATCCTGAGGTATGGTCAGAAGGTGGGAATTGAGGAAAATTACAGATTCCTCCAATTCATGTAAAATGAAAGACCCCTAGGGAAGCAGTAAAGAGAAAGCAATACCCTATTCCTTTAAAGTCCAGGGTACGTTAAAAACCTGTTATTAAAGGTCTTCTCCATGATGGGCTTCCTGAACCCTGCGTGCCTCCCTGTGACGCTCTGATACAGCCTGTAAAGAAGCCACGTGGGTCATGCCGGTTAGGGTGAGACCTTAGAGCTGTTAATCAGATAGTCCAAAGCACCCTCCTTGTTTTTACTGGTAACTGCCCAGGTCCTAGCTTTACCCTCCCTAGAACTGCCCTTCCGTTTCTTTGTCAATGTAAACAAAACGGTTGCCCTGGGAGTACTGAC
This sequence comes from Saguinus oedipus, assembly GCA_031835075.1. Taxonomy (NCBI): domain Eukaryota; kingdom Metazoa; phylum Chordata; class Mammalia; order Primates; family Cebidae; genus Saguinus; species Saguinus oedipus. The sequence continues at coordinate 143,605,263 of CM063176.1, forward strand.
TCAAAAACACAGGGGCCACCAGCAGCCCATAGCCTTTTGTCAAAATTTCTTGACCCTGTAACCCAAGGGTGGCCTGAATGTATTCCATCTGTAGCAGCAACACCCCTACTAACAGAGGAAAAGCAGGAAATTAACTTTCAGAAGAAACCTCATTGTCAGTACACCTCACCAAGTCGAAACTATCCTTAATCAGAAGGCCAAAAGGTAGCTTACCGACTCAAGAATTTTAAAGTACGAAGCTATCTCTTTTTTTTTTTTTTTTTTTTTGAGACGGAGTTTTGCTCTTGTTACCCAGGCTGGAGTGCAATGGCGCGATCTCGGCTCACTGCAGTCTCCGCCTCCTGGGTTCAGGCAATTCTCCTGCCTCAGCCTCCTGAGTAGCTGGGATTACAGGCACGCGCCACCGTGCCCAGCTGATTTTTTGTATTTTTAGTAGAGACGGGGTTTCACTGTGTTGACCAGGATGGTCTCGATCTCTTGACCTTGTGATCCACCTGCCTCGGCCTTCCAAAGTGCTGGGATTACAGGTGTGAGCCACCACGCCTGGCCAAAGCTATCTTATTAGAGAGAGACAATGTAACACTAATGACTGATAATTCACTTAACCCAGCAGGTTTCCCGACTGGGAATCCAAATTTAAAGAAAGCTGAGCATGAGTGTTTAGATTTAACTGATTATCATACTAAAGTCAGACCCTATTTAAGAGAGACCCCTTTCAAATGGGGCAGCACTTATTTATAAATCATTCTTCCTGGGTAATGGAAGGAAAAAGGCACAGCGGGTAGTTGATGGGGAAGCCCTTGCAGAAGTACCTTCAGGAAGACTACCCAGTAATTGGTCTGCCCAACATGTGAACTGTCTGCATTAAATGAAGCCTTATAGCACCTGCAGAGCCAAGAAGGGACTATTCATACCGATGCCAAATATGCCTTCAGCGTAGCTCACACCTTTGGAAAAATTTGGACTGAACGAGGTCTTATTAATAGCAAAGCCCAAGGCCTGGTCCACAATGAATTAGTCATCCAAGTATTAGAAAACCTCCAGTTTTCAGAAGAAATAGCTACTGTCCATGTCCCAGGACATCAAAAAGGCATCTCTTCCAAAAGCCAGGGAAACAACCTTGTAGATCAATAGCCAATAGCCAAACCAGCTGCCGTTTCCTCTGACACACCAGCTCAACTAACCCCTTGCCTTCCTCCCCCAACTGCAGTTCCCATCTTCTCTCCCACTGAAAAAGAAAAATTAATAAAAATAGGGGCCAAAGAAAATTTGGAAGGGAAATGGGTGTTACCAGACCAAAGAGAAATATTATCCAAACGCTTCATGAGAGAAGTCCTCTCTCATCTGCATGGAGGGACTCACTGAGGGCCTGAAGCCACATGTGATGAGTCCTCAGGGTTGATGGATGCAGAGGAATTTGCACTTTGGCAAGACGGGTTACAGATAGCTGCCTGGAATGTAGTAAGACTAGTAAGAAGGCTTCAAAAACCACCTCTTGGGGGAGGGGATCAGGATGAAGACTGTTCCTAAGTACCAAGCTGATTATACCAAGATGTCCCCAATTGGTCATCGGAAGTATTTATTAGTAAGAGAGGATCGCCTTACTCCCTGGGTAGAAACTATTCCCTTTTCGAGTACAACTGCTAATAATGTAGTCAAGGCATTAGTTGAAAATATTTTACCCAGATTTGAATTTATAGAAAACATTAATTTAGATAATGGGACTCATTTCACTGCACGTATCATTAAGAAATCAGTCCAGATACCGGATATAATGTGGGAATATCATACTCCCTGACATCCACCTTCATCGATAAGAGTAGAAAAAATGAACCAAACTCTGAAAAGCTACCTAAGCAAATTAGTCTTAGAGACTTGGTTACCATGCACTACGTGCCTTCCCATCGTTTTGCTGAGAATCCGAACTGCTCCTCAGAGGGATGCTGGCTTATCCCCTTATGAAATGTTGTGGAGGTTGTCCTGTTTCCACTCCTCTGCTGACATTCTTATGCTCAAAACAAAAGATCAGTTTCTCAGAAATTATGTACTTGGTTTATCTTCCGCTCCCTCTTTCCTCGGAACTAAAGGTCTTTTAGGACAGGCACACCCCTAGAGTTTCCAGGACATCGGCATCAGCATGAGTACCATGTCCTTGTCAAAAGTCGGAGGGAAGAAAGACTCGAACCAGCTTGGGAAGGACCCTGCCTAGTGCTTCGAACCAGCAAGGCTGCAGTTCGATCAGCAGAAAGAGGACTGGCTCATCACGTGCGGGTCGAAAGAGCACCACGCCCTCCAGAATCATGGACAGCTATTCCAGGGCCAACTCCAACCAAGCTGAAGCTAAAATGGGTGTGACCTTCTCATGTGGAATCTCTCTCTTTCCCTCTGCTATTGCTAGTCCTCTGGTTGTTAATGTAACGGGGTTGAGTTCACCGCAAACTGTTACTTCTAGTGCTTGCCTTGTGATGCCCTGTGGAGGTTTGTCAGGTCAGAGGCAGCCCTCCACTTCAGAAAAGTATCTTCGTCCTTCCTAGCGCTCCTCAGACTGGAAGTCTGTTACCTGGGATAAATTGTTCGGGAAGAGTTTGATGAAGATTCCAGTATAAGGGGAGAATCTTGTCCTCCTAGGGCAGAGCTTCTCTGCCGAAGTTGGCCCAATGCTCTGTGAAATACTAGAGAGCGAGGATGGACTGCTCCTACTAGCCCTTGCGGTTTTTTAAAACCATGTTGATTTTACTGAAGGAGCTACCCCTGTCAGTGGTCAGCTGATCCAGTGCAACCCAGTACAGATGACCATTTCTGCTCCCGAGTCCTTCCCCTTCATTAAGCTGTTTCTGTAGTACAGGAGCAGAAGTCTCAGGGAAGAACCCCATAGGACCCTTTGACATGCACTTCACAGCTCACCCACCTTCTGCACCCCCTTCTTCCTCTCCTAAGTTCTTCGCTAACCAAACCTTTTCTCTTTATATACCCAATGATAAAACCGAAGTAGCTGTTGTAGAGGTTAAAGATTTAAAACCAACTATAGCAACTGAAACAGGGTATCAGGACACAAATGCTCAGCTGGAATGGATAAAATATTCTGTTCACACGCTAAACAAAAGTGACTGTTATCCTTGTGCAACAGGCAGGCTGGAGACCCAAACTGTCCCCTGTCCACTTGGGTGGTCTTCTCACGAACCAGGCATGAGCTGTGTGGTAGCTCTCTTCCGGAACCCCACAGCCTGGGGCAATGACTCATGCAAGACTCTCACTGCCGTTCCCTGAGGTCGAGAGCCCTGTGGGTCAGCTCTTGAGGGTCATCCGGCCTCCAGTACCTGATGTTAACTTTACCTCATGCCTTTCTCGGCAGGGGGAATAGTTAGCATTTCTTGGAGACTTTTCAAGAGCTTACCAATCAGTCTGCCCTTTTCATCCACGAGCAGATGTGCAGTGGAATTGTGAGGGACTATCGCTGGGTACTCTGCCAGGTAACTGGAGTGGCACTCGTGCTCTAGTCCCTTTCACCCTAGCATTCCTTCAACATGACAGAAAAGAAAACCGTAAAAGAAGTGCCCCTTATGGGTCCTTTGACCCTCATATTTATACAGATGCTATTGGAGTTCCACAAGGAACACCAGATGAATTTAAGACCCAAGATCAAATAGCTGCAGGCTTTAAGTCAAAATTTTGCTGGGTGACAATTAATAAAAATATAGATTAGATAAATTACATCGATTACAACCAACAGCAGTTTATTAACTACAGTAGAGGTGCTTTGAAAGGAATAGCTGAGCAATTGAGGCCTACTAGCCAGAGGGCTTGGGAAAGTAGAATAACCTTAAACATGATACCAACAGAAAAAGGGGCGTTTACATCATGAGTAAAACTCAATGTTATACTTCCATCCCAAACAATACCACCCCGATGCAAACACAAGAAAGGCATCACACGGTCTAACTGCTCTGTCCAATGAGTGAGCCAAAAACTCAGGAGTAGATGATCCCTTCACAAGATGCCTAGAAAAAAACAGTTTGGCAAATGGAAAAGATCATAGCTTCCATCCTCACTTCCCTTCTTATTGTAACAGGAGTACTTGTCCTTGTTAGATGCCACATCATACCTTGTATCCATGGGCTAGTCCAAAGACTTATAGAAACAGCCCTTACTAAAATTCTCTCAGTTCCCGTCCACCATATTCCAACAAGCTCTTTCTTTTAGAGAACCAAGCAGAACAACTACGCCAAGACACGTTAAAGAAGTTTGAAGAGGAAGACCTGTAAAATTCAAGAAGGGAAAATTGTTAAATACAATACATGCTGAGTTCCTCTTCAAAGAACCAGTATGTCAGTATGTTCAGCTCCTTATTCTTTGTTCTCCATTTTAAAGTTTAACTTTCTCATTCTTCACACCTCCTTGCCCCTAGTTTTGGTAAACAACCCCCTTCTAGCCTCCATACTCACATATTTAGAGTCCTTAGTCATCCTTAGTCACCTGCTCTGTAACCATGCTTCCTGTTGAAACTGCTCACTCCCATACTCCATCTCATACCCCTGCTCTTTTTAATACAGCCTGTTGGAATTAGCTTAGCCTGTGTGGTCTGACCCTAGCCAATAGGGCAACAACACAGCAGTAGGGACTAGCTGCATTAGGGATAAGAACTCCTTCTCCTTCCTTGTCCGGTGTGCACTTGCGATCATGACTGACACAAGCTGCATTCGTTTGCAGAAGTAAATTTTTCTTGCTGAGAAAATTTCTCTTCAGGTGCCGTTTCTTTTGCAGCACTGAAAACTTATTTCTAACAGTTATGATAAAGTTTAATTTATACATTAGGCACAGTAAGAGATTAACAACAACTCTAATAAAATAGAACAATTATAACAATATGCTGGAATAAAAGTTATGTGAATGTGGTCTGTCTCTCAAAATATTTTATTGTACTATACTCACGTACTTTTAGACTGTGGTTTAGCGTGACTGAAAGTACAGAAAGCAAACCTGTGGATAAGTGGGGGACCAATGCCATTCATAAGCTAAGAGAGGAGAGGAAACAGAACCACATAAAATGCTCGGTTAAAACTAGAGAAGGCAGAAGAAGAATTAAATAAATTTAAAAAAAAAAAACAAGGGCAAGGAATAGAAAACAGTAACGCATATGATAGATATTAGTCCAGACATCACTACTCACTTCAAATGCTAGTAGTCCAAACACTTCAGCTAAAAGGCAGACTGTCAGAGTGGATTTAAAAAAGAAATCAAGAAACCTGCCTTTAAAGACTCAGATAGATTAAAAGTAACAGGATGCAGAAAGTTATATCATGCTAATACTATTCAAAGGAAAGCTGGAGCTGCTGTATTCATTTTAGTCAAAGCAGCCTTCAGAGCAAGGAAAATTGTTGGAGATAGAGAAAGACACTGGATGATGACAAAGGAGTAAATTCTCTAAGAACAGCAATCCCTAATACGTAAGAACAGAGCACCATATACTTGAAGCAAAATCTGATAGAACAGCAAGAAGATACTGAAGAATCCAATGTCATATTTGGAGACGTCAACATCACTCAGTAATGGACAGATCCAGCAGACAAATCGGTGCGGACATAGGAACTGAACAGTGGTACCATTCCGCCAGTTTACATGATATCTACGGAATATTTTGTTAAGCAACAGCAAAATACGTTCTTCTCAAGCTCGCATGGAACATTCAAGATAGACCAAATTTTAAGTCCTAACACACCCCAGCAAGTTAAAAGAATGGAAAAACAGATCCAAGATGGCTGATCGTTAACAGCTCGGGATTGTAGCTCCCAGTGAAAGCCCAGAAAACGAGAGGACGCCACACTTTCAGACGAATTTTCGTCACTCACGGACCAGAAGATTTCCAGTGGAGGAGCCCCGCGGGTCGCCAGCGTGACTCTTGTGGCCAGCGCAGCGGTTTTGCCGTCGCCTCGGTGCGGCAGCTCTTCGTGCAGAGTAAAAGGGACTGGTTCCCCTACTGACTGGTGTTTGGAGCTCCGGGAAGGCAGAGCCGCTTGTTGCGGACTCAAGAAGGAATCCAGACCGGAGATTCCCAGGCAGAAGAGCACCATCAGTCTTATCGCTGCTGTTTTGGCTGGCGCAGTGGGTTGCTCGGATTCCAGCACTGGGAATCAATAAATTGGACGTCCACTCGGAAACCTAATTAGGAAAGGTGGTAATTATAAAGACAACAGATGGATAAATTCATAATAAAGGGAAAAAAACAGCCTAAAAAGGCCAAGAATACCCAAAATCAGAACCCCTCTCCCTCTACAGGGGATTGCAATTCCTCATCAGCAATGGAACAAGCCCTGATGGAAAAGGACTGTGTTCCATTATCTGAAGTAGACTTCAGAAGGTGGATGATAAGAAACTTTTGGGAGTTGAAAGAACTTGTTCTAACCCAATGTAAAGAAACTAAGAACTTTGAAAAAAGGTTTGATGAAATGCTAAAAAGAATGGACAATATAGAGAGGAATATAAATGAACTAACGGAGTTGAAAAATACAACACAAGAACTTAGTGAAATATGCACAAGTTTGAATAGCCGAATTGATCAAGCAGAAGAAAGGATATCAGAGGTCGAAGACCAACTTAATGAAATAAAACGAGAAGACAAGAATAGAGATAAAGGATAAAAAGGAATGAGCAAAGTCTCCAAGAAATATGGGACTATGTGAAAAGACCTAATCTACGTTTGATAGGTGTACCTGAATGTGATGGAGAAAATGAATCCAAGCTGGAAAATACTCTTCAGGATATTATCCAGGAGAATTTTCCCAATCTAGCAAAGCAGGACACTATTCAACCCCAGGTTATACAGAGAACACCACAAAGACATTCCTCAAGAAGAGCAACTCCAAGGCACATAATTGTTAGATTCACCAGGGTTGAAACGAAGGAGAAAATACTAAGGGCAGCCAGAGAGAAAGGTCAGGTTACCCACAAAGGGAAGCCTATTAGACTTACAGCTGATCTCTCAGCAGAAACCCTACAAGCCAGAAGAGAGTGGGGGCCGATATTTAACACCCTTAAAGAACAGAACTTTCAGCCTAGAATTTCATATCCTGCCAAATTAAGCTTCACAATTGAAAGAAGAATAAAATCTTTTATGAACAAGCAAGTACTCAGAGATTTTATTACCACCAGGCCTGCTTTACAAAAACTTCTGAAAGAAGCATTACACACAGAAAGGAACAACCAGTATTAGCCTTTCTAAAAATATACCAAAAAATAAAGAGCATCAATATAAAGAAGAATTTACATCAACGAATGGATAAAATAGCCAGTTAACATCAAATGGCAGTAACCCTAAATTTAAATCGACTAAATCCCCCAATCAAAAGATACAGCCAAAACCTAACGGTATGCTACATCCAGACCCATTTTATTCCAAAGATACACAAAGACTCAAAACAAAGGGTTGGAGAAAGATTTACCAACCAAATGGAGAGCAAAAATAAATAAATAAACAAAAAGCAGGAGTTGCAATTCACGCATTTGATAAAACAGATTTCAAAGCAACAAAGATACAGTAGTAAAAGGATCAATGCAATAATAAGAGCTAAGGATCCTAACACCCAGATACGTAAGACCCATAAAGAGATTTAGACTCAACGAGACAGAAAATTAATAAGGATATCCAGAACTTGAACTCAGATCCAGAACAAGTAAACTTAATAAGTATTTATAGAGCTCTCCACTTTAAATACACAAAATATTGATTGGCCATTATTAATACCCATTCATAGAATAAAGCAATATTCCTGTTCTCTCTCACTCTTTTTCTTCCTCTTTCTTCCTCTCCCTCTCTCCTTTTTTTCAAAAAAAAAAAAAAAAAGTGTGTGGTCATCTCATAATCTGTCCCCAACTTACACCCCAGCCCTCCAGCACCTTCCATCACTTTCCCTCCTCCACTCCCCAAATCACTGCACTTTTCCAATCCTTCTCTTCCAAGCCCAAATGCCTTTACCTTAAGAAAAAAAAAAAAAAATGGAAAAATAAAATACGCTCTCTGAACACAATAAAACTGGAAATCAATAGCAGAAAGACAATTGGAAAATTAAAAAATACCTGGAGATTAAACAACACGTTTCAAAATAACACAAGTCAAAGAAAAATTCTCCAGAGAAATTAAGCAATATTTTGAAATAGAAAATGAAAATACAACTTATCAAAACGTGGGAGATGCAACAAAATTAGTGCTTAGAGGCAAGTTTATTGCATCAAAGTAAGGCATTTTAGGAAAGAAGAAAAAAATCTGAAACAAATTATCTAAGGTTCCACCTCAATAAACCAGAAAAGAAGAACTAATTAAAAACATAGTAGGCAGACAAAAAATATTAATAAAAACTAAAGCAGACATCAACGAAACTGAAATTAGGAACCTACTAGAGAAAATCAACAAAACCAAAAGTTGTTTTAAAAAAAAAATCAATGGAATTGATAACCTGTAGCTAAATTAACAAAGAAAGAAAGAGACACAAATTATTAACATTAGAAATAAAATAGAGGCCACTGCTACTGAACCTACAGGAATATTGTAAAGAATAATAACAGGATATTATTACTATAACAACTCTATGCCCAGAAATATGGTAACCCAGATGAAATAAATCAATTTCTTAAAGACACAATCTACCAAAACTTACACAAGAAAGAGTAGATAATAGGAATAGGTATGTCTGCATTAAGGGATTTGAACCAATAAATCATTACCTTCCTTCAGACAAGGAAGCAGCAGGTCTGAATGGGTTCACTGATGAATGCGACCAAACATTTAAGGAAGAAATGATAGTAATTTTTGATGATGTTTTCTAGTAATTGAAGCAAAAGGAATGTTTCCTAATTCATTCTATAAAGCCAGCATTATCCTAAAACCAAAACCAGACAAAGACACAAGAAGGGAAAGCTTTCATAAACATAGATGCAAAAATCTGCAATGAAATATTAGCAAGTCAAATTCAACAATGATAAAAAGAATTACATATCACAACCCAGTGGGATTTATCTCAGGTATGCAAAACCGGTTTAGCATTTGAAAATCTAGTCATGTAATCCATCAACTCAACAGGCTGAAGAAGAAAAATCACATGATCATATGAACAGATTCAGAAAGAGCATCTAACAAAATCCAACACCCATCTGTGATAAAAGCTCTCAGCAAATGAGGAATAAACGGGAACTTGGTAAGAAATCAGAAGCTGTCAAAAATCAACAAAAAGCCAACAGTGGCCACACTTAAGGGTGAGGAACTTGAAGGTTCCCTGCTAAGATCAGGAGCATGATACGGATGCCCCTCTCAACACTGCTTTCCTTATTTGTTAATTTAAATTTCTGTTTTCAGTTGATAATATGAACGCCCCAAAATCTGAGACAGGTCTTAGTTAATTTAGAAAATTTACTTTGCCAAGTTTGAGAACAGGAGGTCCCGACGAAGTGTGCCCAAGGTGGTCAGAGCACAGCTTGGTCTTATACATTTTAGGGAGGCATGAGACATCAATCAACTTATGTAAAATAAACATTGGTTTGGTCCAGAATCAAGCAAAAGCGGGACTACTCAAAGTGGGGAGAGGGCTTCCAGGTCATAGGCAGGTGACAGACAAACGGTTGCATTCTTTTGAGATTCTGATTAGCCTTTCTACACGAGGCAATCAGACATGCATTTATCTCAGTGAGCAGAGGGATGACTTTGAATAGAATGAGAGGCAGGTTTGCCCCAGGTAGTTCTCCCACCTTAAATTTCCCCGTTAGCTTAGTGATTGGGTAGGGGAGGGGGCTAAGATATTTTTCTTTCACAATAAATAGTAATTATTTACATGCATACCACTGATTTTTAACTTGTACTGAAAGTCCTAGCTAATGCAATAGGACAAGGAAAGAAAATAACAGGTGCGCAGATTAGAAAGGAAGAAATGAAACTGTCATTCTTTTAAGATGACATGATTGTGTACACAGAAAATCCCCGAAATCAACAACAAAAAAAACCGTCCTGAGACTAATAAATAATTATAACAAGGTTGCAAGACACAGATTAATATATACAAGTCAATGCTTTTCTATATACCAATAATGAACAGCTGAATTTTGATATTAAAAAGATAATACTATTTATATTAGCACTTAGAAAAATGAAATACTTAGGTACAAATCTAACAGCACATGTTCAAAATCTATGTGAGGAAAACTACAAAACTCTAATGAAATTGAGAAAGGAGACCCTTAATCCTCTTGAGCTTCTAGGAGCCCTTTCTCCTAGACTTCCACATTGCATTTCAACAGGAGAAGTAGAGGCTGGCAGAGCCAGTGCCACCCTTAATCACACTCCTATAGATCGCAGGCATGGTGTGGAGGAAGCTTTCCAGAAGGCATTGTTTTTACTTAAACACAATCAAACCCCTCACCTAAGTCACATACCACATGCCCACTTCATGGATCAAGACACTTTCACATGTGATTTCTAGAGTTGTAAGCCCAGGCCCCTGTCACATGTGATTTCTAGAGTTCTAAGCCCAAACCCGTTTCACATGTGATTTCTAGAGTTATAAGCTCAAACCCGTTTCACATGTAATTTCTAGAGTTCTAAGCCCAGGCCCCTTTCACATGTGATTTCTAGAGTTGTAAGCTTTAAAAGGGCAGGGATTGGCTTTGTTGGGGAGCTCAGCTTTAGGCAACTATGCTGCTGCTGCTCCCTGCCAAATAAATCACCCCTTCATTCCCAGTTTGCTGTTTGAGAGGTTTGTTTTGTGGCCTTTCCTGCTACAAAATAAACAAAAGATCTAAGTAAAGGGAAAGATATTTCATGTTTATGAATAGAAAGGCACAATATTGTTATCAGTTCTTCCCAATCTGATCTATGGATTCGGTACAATCCCAATCAAAATCCCAGCAAGTTATTTTGTGAATGTTGAGAATCACATCCTCAAACTTATATGGAGCGGCAAGGCTCAGAATAGCTAATGTAACATTCAGGAGAAAAGTTAGAGGACTTCAAGACTTGCTACAAAGCTGCAGTAAAAGACAGTGTGGTATTGGCAAAATAATAGACAAACAGAGCAATGAAACAGATCAAAGAGCCAGGAAAGAGACCCCACAAATATAATAGACTGACCTTTGACAGAAGAGCAAAGACAGCCTAATGGAGAAAGATGGTCTTTTCGACAAATGATTTTGTGATGACCAGACACACATGCCCACAAATGCATTTAGACACAGACTGACATCTATCACAAAAAATAAGTCAACATGGGATCATAAACCTAAGTGCAAACCACAAAACTATTAAACTTTTAAGGATAACAGAGAAAATCTAAGAGTTTGGTGATGACTTTTTAGATATGACACCCAAAGCATGAGCCATGACAGAAAAAAATGTTAAGTTTGGCTTTATTAAAATTCATCACATCGGTTGTAAGAGATACTGTTAAGGCATGAAAAGCCACATACTGGGGGAAAAAGATTTTCAAACCACACATTTGATAAAGGACTTTTTTGTGTCTAAAACACAAAAAACCAAAACAACCCAATTAAAAATCGTCAAGAGATATAGACAGACACCTCACCAAAGACAATATACAAAGCAGAGATGGATAAACTATGGTACATCCATACAGTGGAATATTACTTAGCAATGAAAAGAATTGAGCTATTAAGCCATGAAAAGACATATTAAAAGCATATTACTAAGTGAAAAAATCAATCAGAAAAGGCTACCTACTGCTTGATTCCAACTGAAGGACATCCTAGAAAAGGCAAAGCTATGGAGACAGTAAAACGATCTGTGGTGACCAGGGATTCGGAGGGATGCAAGGTGGGATGAACAAGTGAGCATACTGTAATGACGGATACTTGACATAATCACTGGCCAAAACCCACAGAATGCACACCACCAAGAGTGAACCTAATGTGAACTGTGCAGTTTGATGAACAGTAATGTATCAATTGACTCATCAATTGCAACGAATGTACCATGCTAATGCAAGATAGAAATCACTGAGGAAATTGTGCTTGGGCGTATTTGGGGACTTTAAATACTTGCCGGTCAACTATTCCGTAAAATCAAAACTACTCTAAAAAAAATTAAAATAAAATAAAGCCTCCTCATTAAAGAGAAAAAAAAAAAGTCTCTAAGATTCATCTCCAGTCCCTGGACCTACCATTTAGAGTCCTGCACAGCAACAAGACACCAGCTGTGTGACCTGCTGAGGCCAGTCTGAGACACCCCTGTGTGAGTGGCTCTGTGTCTGACGCCCCTGCAGGGTGGTCTGCACTGCATCCCTGTCCTGTGGAGTCCAGGGAGGGCCGATGGGTATCAGGCCGAGATGCCGGCCCCGACCTGCTTCTCCCTGGGCTGTCCCTCCCATGGAGCCCCCTCCATCTGCCCCCAAGTTGGTTACATCCCCAACAACAGGCGACTTGGTGGGGGAGGCTTCCCGTGGGCTGCTGTCTCAAGCAACTTGTCCAAGCTGGTGCCTTCGTGGCTCTTCCTTCACTGTTCTCATCTATTATTTTTTCCTGCTGCCCACTGCAGGCACGCAGAATGCCCTCCAAGGCTGCTGGTCTGCAGACTGATGGGCAAGGAACCTTAGCCTTCGTCCTCCACCTTCCACATCCCTCCCTGATACAGATTTGCCCAGATTGTTGGGGGCACAAGAGCAGCACCGGGTCGCATGACTGGCCATCTTCCACCATGTCTGTGTGCATGTGTGCATGTGAAGACATGTCTGACCTGAAGTGCACGCCCCTCTGCCTTCCGGCATGGGTCTGCGTGTGCACACATCTCCCTGGGAGGGCTGGCATGCCCATGTGAGTGTCCCTCCTTTTGTGTCCCATGTCCCTGGGTGCACCTGTCTGTGGGTCTATATGTGGGTGGCTTCCTGAGCCTTGTTTTGCCTGTTTAAAAAGTTACAAAGGCCAGGAGCAGTAGCTCACTCCTGTAATCCCAGCACTTTGGGAGAACAAGGCAGGCGGATCACGAGGTCAAGAGATCGAGATCATGCTGGCCAACATGGTTAAACCCATCTCTACTGAAAATACAAAAAGTAGGTAGGCCTGGTGGCAGGCACCTATAATCCCAGCTACTCAGGAGGCTGAGGCAGGATAATCGCTTCAATCTGGGAGGCGGAGGTTGCAGTGAGCTGAGATCACACCACTGCTCTCCAGCCTGGTGACAGAGCAAGACTCCATCTAAAAAAGAAAAAGTTACAAAGACAAATAGCCTAATTTAAAAAATGAATAAAAGATTTTGACAGTCCCTTCACCAAAGAAGACTTACACATGGCTAGTAAGTATGTGAGCCTCAGCACCATGAGTCATGTGTGGAATGCAGGTGAGAAACCAGTGAGGTACCACCGCAGAATGCCAGGCGCTGGTGAGGACGTGCAGAAACTGGAGCCATCGTATACTGTGGACAAGCAAAATGGTATACACAGTTCAGAAGACAGTTGGATACTTCCTTAATAGTTAAACATACCCATACTTATCTATGACCCAAAAACCCTACTTGTAAATCCTCTTTCATTCCCAAGAGGAGTGAAACATGCAAGTCTACAAAACAACTTCTATACAGATGTTCAAAGCACATTCATTCCTAATAGCCCCAAACTGGAAACAACCCAAATCCCTGCTTACCAGGGATTAGAGCATATCTATGCAATAGAACACTACTCAGCAATAAACAAGAGCAAACTACTGATACACACGGGAACATGGACCAGCATCCCCAAATATTATGCTGAGTGAAATAAGCCAGGCACAAACAGTGCCTAAGGCATGAGCCCGTCTTTTCACAGAAAGCAGTGCAGTGGCTGCCTGTGGCCGTGGGGTAGAGCGGGCTGAATATGAGGTCATATGACAGCACTTTTGGAGACAAATGCTTCCCCACGATTAGTCAAACCTCATGAAATCGTACCTCAATCAAGTCAATTAAAAATATTTCAATGTATACTAGAATAGATGGTAATTTGGGGAAGAGAGAGTATCTTCGAAGTGAGTGAATGACTGCTGTCCCTTCATGTTTATTAATAATTATGGCTTGCGACTATACATTTCACGATGGAATGGGCTGCAACAAGGCCAGATTAGAGAAGCGACCACAAGCACAGAAATTCAACATCTAAGTTCCAAACTGATTGTAAAATTTAATCAACACAGGAGAAGTGACTGTCTGAAAAGATCCTTTGAACCAGTGTTGGCATTCTTTGCCCTGGTGCCCCTGGCCAGCGTACGTCGGTGTAAATCAGCACCCCTGGGTGAGTGAGCTTGAAAATCTAGGTCCTAACCTCATCCAGTTACAAACCAGATGTGTAGCCTCAGGCATGTCAGTTAATGCTGGCTCATAGTAATTCTACACTTCTTGGTCTGAAATAAGCAATGCTATTTTTTTTTTAAGAACAAGGATAAAATTAGCAACTTCCATAATATCACAAAGGCAGATTTTATTTATGAGGGTTAACAACAGGTACCAAAATCAAATAAGCAAGCGGGTTTGCTGGGGAGAATTTCTCTTCATTTTCCTTCATCTGCAAATGTCTTTATTTCGTCTTCATTCCTGAAGGAAATTTTTGGGGTAAAGAATTCTGTGTTGACAGTTCTCTTTCAGCAATTAACGAACGCCATCCCACTGCCACTGACTCATGGGCCTGTGAAAGAAATCCGCGGTTGTCAGAGCCATTGTTCCCACACAAGGACGAGAAAGGACAATCATCAACAAAAGATGGAAAAGCATTTCCTCCACTCCCTCTGACCAGCGAGGCCTGCAGGTTTTTTCTGTTTTCAGGCTGGAAATAGAGGGCTTGCCTTGGGATTTTTCTGTTTCATACTCAATATCTAATTCCAGGTTTTCAACTGCCTTTGAGGTCAAATTGGAAGATACTGGAGGGAAAAGAAGGAAGATGGGGCTCGAGTGGTACAATAGTTCTTTCTGTTTTGGCTTCCTCCCCCAGTCAGCCCGCTACCATCTACTTCCAGGAATCCTGAGGGCTGCCCCATACCCACCGTCCAGCGCTTCCCTTTCACTCCTTAGAGCCCCCTACCTTGTTTTGACCCCAATCATGTTTCCATAGATTCTTCTCTGACACATTGCAAGTTCTATGAGGGCAGAGACCTCATGTGGTTTATTAATGGCTTCATCCACTGGCCTTAACCCAGTGTTTTTTGCATAGGAGTTCCCCCTCAAAAATTCACTGAATAAATCAGTCCACAGCAAAGACTAAATTAGATGACATTGGTAAAGCAGCTTGCAGGACGCTTGCCGTAAGGATGTTCAATATCAATCACTGAGAGCACCTATTGTCGCCTGCAGAGACACGAAGCCTGCCAGGTCTAACTTGCTTCGTTTTAACCAGTTAATACAGAGGCCATCGACACAGAGCAAAGAATGCCTGCAAGTCACTAACCTATGTAAATGAGTGAGACACCGCTCCAGAAATGTTTTCCATAGCCCCAAGAAACTCAGCATTTATTGTGCCACATCTATATACAGAAAAATAGAAGAACTCTTCTGCATACACACACATAAACAGTATCTATATTAGAATTTGTCAAAGTGGATTTTCTCCGTTTCTTATATTATTTCATCCAACTTGTTCTGGGGGGAACCCTTGGTACCTAATACTTTGAAAAGATGATGCCCATTCTCTTCTGCAAAAATTATATTGCAGAACCCCTCCCCACCCCAAGGTGGGGCGTGCACATAGCACACTCCAGGAGGAGGATTTTCATGGTGGTCTTCTGTGAACAGTGCAGAAGCAGGGCCAGGCAGCCTGTGACCTGTCCCACAGAACTCACATCTCCAGTCCAGCCTTCTTCCCCTTTTGCCAAACCAATGAGTACCTCTCAGTGGTAGAGACAAAACTGGAACCATGGCAAGGAAGCCTGGGAAATGGAGCTTCCAGATTCTAATCCCTGCAAGAAGACCTCAGCAGGTCAGGCAGAGGACGGAGCAGGAACACACTGTCTGCTGCTTTTATTGAGATGGTCATAGCATCATTGTCTGTTCACGGTTATTGTAGGAAATTACACCGATAGGTTCCCTAACCTTGAACCATGTTTTCACTCCTAGGAAACATGATCTTCTAGTACCTCACATTATTGTATTTGTTCGTGTTTTAGTTGGAATTTTTTTGTGTCATTAGCACAAGTGGGATGTCCCACGTATTTTCTTCACTAGTGAGGTCTGGATTTGGTGTCAGGGAGATACTAGCTTTATTGAATGAGTTGGAGATCACCTTTTTATATTCTGTGGAAGAGCTTTTATAAGCATAATATATGCTTATAAAATGTCATCATGCCTCAGAAATGTAGACTCTGCCTGCAAAGCAGTGTGGGCGTGTGGTCCTCTAATTACCCCTTCCATTCTATGGGTTATCCTTCTCTTTAGATTTTTTTCCCCTTCTTTAGATCTTTTCTCCTCTTCTGAATTTTAGTTAATCCATTCCCAATTATTTCTAAATAGTCTTTCATTTTTTTAACCCATTATCTAGAATTCTTTTTTTTAAATTTGCAAGTAGATGGATTCTTTTTTAATATGGCAGAGACAGGTATCGTTTGTCAATGCCGACTGCAGTCCCTGCCTCCTTCCCCGCGGCAGGGAGCAGCCCCTCTGTTCGGCGTGGCAGTGCGTCCTGCTCTCAGGCCCAGCTCCTGCTTCCGCTAAGGTGGAACTCTGGCTCTTTCTGTCAGAGACTGGATTTTCCAGCCTCCCTCGTGATTGTGGTGTGGGTCGTGGCCTCGTGCGGCCTCTTTCTTCCTGCTTTGGCTGTGAAAATACAACACCTGGAGTTACTGTCAAACTCACAAACTACACGCTTTGGCCGAGCTTCGCTCCTGCGTCTACAACGACCAGCTCTGTGACTTCGGACAAGTTGCCGAATCGCTCTATGCCTCAGTGTTCCCATCTGTAGATGAAATGACACGTCCCTCATGGATAAATATGAGCATGGAATGGATTGTAACGCAGAACGATATGTAAGGGGCTTCGACCACAGCTGGCACAAATGCAATAGCATTACCATCATCATAATCAGTGATCAATACTGTCACAATCGTCACCGCCATCTTGGGACCAAGAGAACGAGGCAACAAGAATCCAAAGCAGGAGGAACGGGCTTGGAGTGTCTGTGAGGATGTTAAACAGAGCCTGGAAAACGCAGCTCTAGACACTCAACGAACAAGAAATACCATTACTTTAGTTTCTCTGCTAATTTTTACTGGATGCATTCTAACCGATATGCCTCATCACGTTTTCACTAATTCAAAAACTGACGCCAGGCACCCTTCTAGGCTCTGGGGCTACAGCCGTGCACGACAGCAGCAACCCTCTGCCTCTCAGAGCTAACTTTCTTTGGATACTGATTTCTAATTGTCTTCCACCAAAGTCAGAGAAATTCGCCTAGTGAATTCTGCACTGGGGACTGAGATTTTGTTCCTAACAGGATTTTTGTAAATATTTCGTAGGTGTTTGAAAAGAACACAGACACACACTCTTAGTATATGAGGAGCGAAGTTTAGGTTCAGGTTCTTTTTTTGGGGGGGGGACGAAGTCTTGCTCTGTCGCCCAGGCTGGAGTACAGTGTCATGATCTCGGCTCACTGCAACCTCCACCTCCCAGGTTCAAGTGATTCTCCTGCCTCAGCCTCCCGAGTAGCTGGGACTACAGGTGCTCACCACAGAACCCAGCTAATTTTTGCATTTTTAGTAGAGACAGGGTTTCACCATGTTGGCCAGGACAGTCTCGTGATCTGCCCGTCTCCACCTCCCGAGGTGCTGGGATTGCAGGCGTGGGCCACCTCGCCAGGCCAAGGCTCATTTTTTTCTTCCATATTGATGTCCAATTTCTCCAGCACCACTGGTGGAACCGGCTGCTGACTATTTCTCCATGGACCTGCTGTTGCATCTTTGTCAGTCCAGATGGCTCTATTTCTGGAGGAGATGGGAGGAGAAAGAAAAGGCAAACAACGAAAATGTCCACAAGAAAAATACCAAGTGTTGACCAAGACGTACGGCCAAAACGCAGCCCGAGCGCGACCCTCCCTCCCTGCCGCTGTGAACCGGCATGACCTTGTTGGCTGATCTGTTAAAGATGAACAAGCCCTTGGCCGTCACATGCCACTCCCAGGTATGCCCTCAAGTAGACACGCTCAGAGACGTGCAACGGAAGGCGCAGACCAGGATGTTCCCAGCAGCACGGTCTGTAATAGCCCACACTGGAAGCTGACGACGTGCTCATCATCAGTAGAGCAGATAAACCAAAGTACATTCATGCAGTGGGTCACCATGTAACAGCCAGAGCCAAGGGTTTAAAACCACAGGCGAGACTGTTGAAATCTCACTGACTAAATGTTGAAACAAAAGGAACAGGCACTAAGAAGGCCACGTACTGTGTAGCTCTGTTTATATAAAGTACCAGGACCAGCAGAACTGCTCTGTGTCATTGGAGGCCAGGCCAGTAATTCACCTCGGCGGGGAGCAGGGGCTCCGAGAGGGCAGTGGGGCAACTTCAGAGGTTATGGGATGTTCTGTCTCTCGATCTGTATGCTAGTTACACAGCTGTGCTCCGTCAGTGAAAGGCATCAAGCCGGACACGCCTCTGCCCTTTTCTGCCTATGAATTCTATTTCAGAGAAAAGCTTAGAAAAGAGAGAAGGAAAGGTGGTGCTTCTCTGGAGGAAAACGCTAAAGTCCTTCACAGTAAGAAGAAAGTCAACCTCATTTTTGCAAACGGTGCGCAAGACGCCTGCCTGCTCCATAGGCAAGTGTCAAAGCCAGTCCCTCTGGCTGCCCCCCGACCCCGCCACCATGCAGGTATCCTAAGTTTCAGGTTCTAGAGGGTTACAGAGGATGCTGGCAATGAGGCACATGACAGGGCACACCCCTCATGAACTTAAAATCTTGTTAAAAGAGAGGACCCCCACCCCATCGCACCCTCCAAAGCTAAAAGTACACGATACCAAGTAATTCAGGGTCCACGTGGTAACCTCAGCTCAGAGTCACGGGAACTCTGCCTGAAGACCGCCATCGGCTCCCGTCAGCACATTCTCACCATGAGATCGTCCGCATCAGGAGGCGCGGCTCTTTTTAAAATCAGTCATCTTGGACCACACCACTAATGCAGTGTGTCGCTAAGGCAGGCTGTGGAGACCAGAGTGGTTGTTAAGGAACCAGCTAAGAAGTGCTTAATGCATACGTCCGTCTTCAGCACTGACACTCCACGCCACTGCCGGAGCAGCACAGGGCCCCTGCAAACTCCTGTCGGGAGCAAGAAATTCGTCTTTTTGCTTGATGAGAGTGAAAAATTGCTCATTCTCTCTCGGGGGAGCCACAGGGATTCACATTCTCAAAGGCACAGAAATGGCCCATAGACGGGCATTTTTCCTGCCTCCTCTCTCAATGTCTCTCTCATTCTTTCTCTCTCTCTCTACTCCCCTTTGCTCTTTCTCTCTCCTTCCTCCCTAGCTTAGAATAGGGATGGGGAAAAACTAGGCCTGAATCCTTCAATATTATTAGCAGAGGCCAGGGAGAGAGAAAACTCCCACTCACCACCCTAGGCCCACACGTGTGCATCAGGAACATTCGAGCTTCAGAGATGGAAGGCAGGCTTTGAAGCATGAAGTAAGACAAGGGCTGGAAAGGCTTTAATCGCCAAGAATTAGTAAATGGGGCTGGGGGTTGTGGCTGATGCTTGCAATCCCACCACTTTGGGAGGCCAAGGCCAGAGGATTGCTTGAGCCAGGAGTTTCCTGGGCAACAGAGTAAGATCCCGTCTCTTCAAAATAAATAAATAAAAATTTAAAGAAAGAATTAGTAAACAGTCAGAAACACCTTGATACAAACATTCTTAATAAGCCATGCCATAGAGCTGTCGCTTTGGACTCAGGATGTTAAATAATAGGTAGTTGTTTTAATAAAGATTCTCATTTTTGCTATAAAGGAAAATATCTAGTATTGCCACTAGAAAGGCACCGCAGATTCCACTTTGAACCACTGCTCAACATGAAGAGCAATGCTCTAGGCACCGCCAGCATTTCCTGGCATCTTGCCCTTTCTGTGGCGAAGTTTGATTGAGTTCAAAGAGGCTTAAATATCGAAATCACCAAACAAAGCATATAAAGTAGAGACAGTGTGCTGACCCTGAGCTACACTTAAACAACGTGGGAGGTGAAGGGGAGGAAGCTATGGAGTTCACTGTTGGGTGCCATACCCCTGGCCTTCCACCTCACCCCCACCCCCACCGGGACCCTGAGACAGAGCTGCTCACCTCCAGGCACAGAGAGGGCGACCCGAGCTGCAAAGGGTTTTGCCAGAGTGTAGGGCTGAGTTAGTGACCAAGAGAGTCCAGGCTTTTGGCCTCTGATTCGGAAGCCAGTGCTCTGCCTGTGATGCCCCCGTCCATGTCACCTGTCCCCTCGGAAAATCAGCTGGTTTCAAAGAACTCTTCAGGTGATCCAGATGGCACGCTGAGAGGCCCAGTGCCTTGGCTAGCCCAGTGGGAGCCGGCCTGGGAAGACCCGCTCCACCTTCTCCTCTGCCCAGTGGCTCCAGAGCCTCCCAGGCATCCAGAGTCCAAGGGTGGATCTTGTTGACTTGGTTCTAGTAAGAGAAAAGTTTTCTGGAAAAACAAACAAACAACTCATTATCCAAAAGTAAACATGTTCAACAGCCTCCCAAGTGGGTTCTCCATGGCTTCTCCAGCACCATGCGCCCTCTGCATGGCCGCTGGGCCACCCCAATTCCTCCCATGGCCACAGATGGCGGCGCCAAGGGAGTCCCCGCTCTTGAGAAGTCTCAGCCCATGTGCAAGTGCAGAAACGGGAAACATGCCTTGACCGAGAGGAGGAGGAAACAGCCACCGGCAGTCACCCAGGGGCCACTCTCAGCGCCTTGGGACCCTGGAGGCCAGGTCTGCGTCCTCTCCGTCCTTGCCCTGCAGAGGAGTCAGAGTGGCCTCCAAAGTCTTCTTGTTGCTCCACTGAAGCTAAAGGAAACACAGTGACAGGGCACAGGTCTGGTGGGACGTCCGCGTTAGTCTCCCAGGGATGGCCTCACTCACAAAGCACCGCAGACCACGTGCCTTACACCACCGAGGGGTGCTCGCCCACAGTCCTGGAGGCTGCAAGGCACAGCTCAAGGTGTCGCCAGGGCTGCTTCCTTCTAAGACTATGAGGGAGGATCTGTCCCAGGCCTCTCCCGGCTTCTGACTTGATGGCCTTCCTTGGCATGGAGAAGCATCTCGCTGACCTCTGCCTCCATCTTCCCGTGCCATCCACCCTGGGTGTGTGTCTGTCTCCAGATGGCCCCTTTGGATAAGGACCTGTCCTACCGTATTCCAGCGTGGCTTCATCCTAACCCATTACCTCCGCAACTATTTTACTTCTAAGTAAGGTGACATTCCAAGGTCCTGGGCCGGTGTGGGGGTGGGTAGGACCGTAACATATAAATCTTGGGGGAGGAACACAGTTCAACCCATGACAATGCTGACGGAAGTCCAGCCTGCAGCTCAGCCACTGTCCTACCTTGGATACAAACTGCAGTTGCCTCTGCCCACACCACGCTTCCTCCACCGGTGACGTGGGAAGGTGGTGGCTGCCTGTCCAGATGGTCATAAGCAACCCAGGAGACACAGAAGCACCTCTCACATGTGTCACATGCCTGAGGCTTACGGTGTGCTCAGAAAGGCGTGGACGGCACTGTTCTCATTGGCGGGCCATTCTGCCAGTCTCTCCCAGCCTAACAGAGGGCATCTCCCAGCCGCAGGTGTAAACATCTCTTTTCCACAGTCCCTGCCAGCATCAGCGACCTTCAGAAAACCACTAAGAGGTGAGCAAAGTGTTGACATGCTGTGAGTCGAAGAGCTCACTTAACCGCGCCGGTGTAGCCCGGGCCGGAGCCAGCTTTTCTCCTTGATGTTTTCCTAATGGCGCTGCCTGGGCTCCACGCGCTTTAAAGAACGAAGCCAGTGGCAGGGAGCTCTGGGTTGGGCTGCACATGCGGAAAATATACTGATTTATTTTTGCATCCAATCTTGTTCCAGAAAGGATTCGAGGTGCATGTGGTGAATCAAATCCATTTCAGCCCAATGGCTCTACATTTCACAATTAGTGAGAGGGGACTAAATAATTAGAAAATAGAAATAATCCCAAACTCCCACTTACCCCAAAGGTGGCACCTTAGACCTGTCGTACTCTTGTTAAAGGCATTTTGCTTTTGAACTAGGAAGCTCAGCATGTGGAGGTGATGAGGACAATGATGATGGCAATGCGGCAATGGCCAACATGTGGAAACTCATCCTCTGATGGACCAGGTGCTGTTCAAAGGGAGGAAAGAAAGGGAGGAGGGACAAGGGGAAGAGAGAGGGGAGAAAATGGGAAAAAGGGTTGGATGGAGAAGAAAGTGAAAAGAAAGACTGTGTTAGAGACCCACAGTGTGCTTCCTAACCCCTAACCAAATCCCAGGAGCAAGCTCACTCACTCTTTCAAAATTGTGACTGATTTCAGGGAAGAGTCTGTGGTCCGAGGTGGATCACGTTAGCCATTCACCTCCAGAAAGCCACATCTGGGTCCGGCCTTCACCACGAGGCTCTGGCGACCTCTCCATTTGCCCCTGGCAAGCCTTTGCCATATTAAATACTGTCCCCTCTGCAACGAGCAGGTAGGTGGGCGCTGCTCCGGGGCCATCCCCAGGGACACCTCGGCCAGCTTAGGGTTCGAGACGGCACCTGGCAAACTGTACTGGGGAGGCCAGAGGGCACGCAGCTGCTTCCTCAATGCCCTACCTCCATCGCACCTGCCGTGCCCCTTCCACATCAGCCACATGTGGTCTCCTACATGGCCACAAGTGCCACATCAGCAACTAGTCACACTTAAGCCCCCCAGTGACCTAGAAGGAAAAGGAAGAACAGTGGGCGCTAAGCTAAAACTCGGAAAAGGGTGAATATGGCTGCACTCGCTGCAGGGGCTTGGGGAGGAGCTGTGATCAGATGTCTGAGTCGGCCAGTGGGCACTTGTCCATAGCTGCAAGGATGTCCTGGCAGGGTGATCACAGGGTGCTCTGTCAAGCAGGCTCCAAGCTGACAGCTCCTTTGGTTTGCTCACACACCAGTAGCCATTGCTCCTAGCAAGACCCCTCAGCCCCCCTTCCCATCCAGCATACACTGCTGGCACCCCCACTCAGCCCCCCGGCACTGCCCCTGAATTTCTATCATAGAGAGCTAGCTCTCCATTGGCAACGCTGGTGCCTGTCCCTGCCAGCAGCCCCAAGTCAGCACCATACCCGGCTGTTCATCATTAAATTGAAAAAAGGAGGAGGGTCCTGTCTTGATTCCCTTCCAACAAAGAGGCTCCTTGGTGACTATGCAAATGTGGCCACCTTCTCCTGGAACTTGCTGTGCCAACCAGCTTTGAAATCCCAGAGGGGCCCTGTGTCCCTTCCCCCAGGGGCCTGGCTAGCATTCGGATCACTGAGGACTTGGCAGGAGCCACAGACGAAGGTCAGGAGCACCTGCTCCCAGCGCACATCCTGCCTGGATAGCCATGAGGCAGCCAGCGGTTCTTCACAGCAGTCTCAGGTCCGCCTGCCCGTGACAGCCCCGCTGCGAGATACCCAGCACAGCCCAACTGTGCGTTCACATGGAATTCTCATCTCATTCTAAGTCTTATCTGATTCTCACCAAAAGTCTGAGTCCTTCTTACCACGTGGGGAAACCGAGGCACAGTGAATCCAAGTGACTTGTCTTCTCATACATGGAGGTGGTGAGGTTGAAACCAGATCCAGGACACGGCAGAGACCCCTCTCGTCCCTTTGACCATTCCAGAAAAGGACCTGCAAGGGACAAAGTAGTTTCCAAAAGGCCTCCAGGCGAGGGGGGCTCTGATAATACTCCCAGCTCCAAGTTGTTTTGGAACAAAGCCCTCCCGGTCCCGTGGCACTGGGGGGAGAAAATGGTGGGGGCTGCCTCCCCAAGGACTGCACACTGGGGTGAACTGAGGCTACTTAATACATTCAGTCCATCAGAGTAATGCCTTGTAATTAAGATTCCTGGGAATGAAGTAGCACTGGGGCGTTCCATGGAAGATCTGCCTTCAAACGGTTCAGGTCAGCCTTAGGCTCAAGCACGGCTCTAATTGACGGCTCCCCTTGGGTCTGAAAGAAAAGATGTAATCAGACCACACAAAGCACGTCCTGTCCAATTACAAGGATCGGCCCGGATGGGCTGACCTGTGACCTATAAAACAAAATTAAGATTTCCAAACATCACCAGGAGGTAGGGGAGGGATGGCTGGTCCGTTCTCCAGCCTTCCAACTCCCCAGAGTGGAGACGGAACAAAATCGTAGCCCTGGAAAGAAATGTGGCGGACTTTGTTCAGCCATTGTGCAGGCTTTCAGTTGGAGTCTTTCTTGGGGGTGGGAGGGCCGGGGCGGCTAACACTCAGTTTCTTGCATTGGACGTCCAGATGCGTTATCACAAAAGAGCATTTCTTTACAGTTGAGCCCTAGAGTGCCGGGAAGCTAGTTCTCTAAGCCCAAATCTCCCACAGCCATAGGACATGTTAATTACGTTTGGGGGCAGTGTGGGGACGCACTTGATGTCATGGTGGAAAACATCCCCGTACTCACGCCTGATGGGACCTGCACGCTGCAGCATTAGCAGACTGCCCACGTTCTAGGGTGAGAACCTAACCACAGCATTTGAGGAATGTTTATCCATTCTTCTGTCTCCAGACTTGGGGAGCTGCAGGCACATGGCACTTAGCGTATTCAAACACCAGGGACCCCAGCATCTGGGAGGTTGAGGAAGAGTTGTGGGTCTTCACAGAGTCTTTGCAGAAGCAGGCCTCTGCCTCCACGCCGCCAAGCCAGGAGAACCTGCAGCGAGCAACCAGCTCTTCTTTCCTTCTCTTTTAAAATCAACACCCGTCCCCAGATCCACTTTTGGCAAACATTGCTTAACTGCTGCTGTTTTCCCTGAAGTCACTGAAGAGAGAGTTAGATAATGAGCTGGCATGCTCTTTTGAAATGTTTACTGTGTTCCTTAAAGCAAGGGACATGCTGGTTCCTAAACTAATTTGGGGTTGCTAGATCTTTTCTACTCTTTTTGGAGATCTCTGAAGTAAACACATGGACTTAAGTATAATTATCTGAGAGTCAAATAAACAGTCTTGGGGCTTTCTAGAGGATGAACCATTGCAGATTTATTGATAAAAATGTTTTCTCGATTCTCCCAATGGAAAGGAGAGAGAATGCATGAGTATGAAGGTAATGCGCCGTAGCACGCCCCAAAGATTTGAGTATAAAAGATCAGGTTGTCTTATTTTCAGTCCAAGGAAACTAAAATCACGACAGGACCTCAATGGCCACAGCTGATGGGAGAGACCCCAGTATTCTTGGAAAACTTCCTCAATGCAAACTGTTCTTCACAATGGACCTCACATTTGAAAAATTTCTGAGTTTCAACCTGGCAAGTTGCAGAGTCTTGTTAAAGAAAAAAAAATTAAAGCTCAAGGTACCCAATGATGTGTAATTTCGGTGAGAACTGTAATAAATGCATGCATGTAAGACCTAAATTCCCACCGTCAAAATGAAGATCTGGGGTTAGGATGACATTTATATAAATCCCACTTGGTATTTTGGTGGCATGTTTTCCCAAGAAGTTCAAAGGCATTTATAGACATTCTGATTAGTGCTTGTGATATCCCGGTGGGGCGGCAAATTCTATTAGCTCAGTTTTACATTTGGGAATAGAAGATCTGAAAGCAGCCAAATGGTTTGGCAAAAACCATATGGCGTGTCACTGATAGTGCTTTGGGAAGAAAACAGGTTTCCCAGCGTCTCTCCCCGCTCCAGTCCGCTGTCCAATTTGCTTGTAGGATTTTTTTTTTAAATGTTAGATAATGTCATGGTGATTCTTAGAATCTATGTAAAATCTCAACTCCTTTTGCAGCCCGCTGGGTCAATGTCCACCTGTGCAGGACAGAGTCACCGTGAGTCCCTCCCCTCCATCTGTTGGGAAGGACAGACCCCTCTGAATTGCTCCAGCCAGCTGCAGAGCTGAGCCCCCAAGCAAGAAACAACGCCAAGAAGAGAAGCCTAGGAACCCAGAGAGTAATTCCCGAAGCCCCCTTTCCTCTGCAGAATGTTTGCAGGCTCCCCGAGGTGAGGTATAATGACTTCCTCCACTCCTATCATCCAAACAAGAAGTGGAGAAGGAAGAACGAGAAGAAAGCGTGGGCCTGTTGTGTAGGGCAGATGGTGTATGAGGAACAGATGCCAGGGATGAAGAAGACACTCCTCAGCTCCTTGTCGGTTGCCATCAGCTCTTCAAGAAGTACCTCAGGCTGCAGGGAACGGAGTGAGCAGTGCTCAGGGGGGAAGAGGTGTGCGGGCTGGGACCGCCGCTCGGGGGAGGAGGGTCCTGTGCTCCCAGGCCACGGGATTCCATTCCAAGGTGTTTCAAGACCTTGAAGATAAAATGGGTCAACTCAGCCAGTAGTAACATTTGAGGAGTTGCTGTGGCCAAACTATTGCCACAGTGAGGCCACATTCTTGCGCATGGACCCAGAAGTGCCTCACCTGCAGCCTGGCTCCATGAACTGCTCTCCCTCCCCTGGTGCCAGCCACACTGTGTGTCTGCTTTTTCTTTCCTCGTTCTGCCCTTCCTGCTCAGGGGCCTTCACGTGCTATGCCACCTCCAGAGTCAGCCTGCCCCAGCTTGTGTGCATATGCCTGTATCCTTCCATTGTTCAAACGTGACTGCCTCAAGGAAGCCTTCTCTCCCGACCCTCAGTCTGGGGTCAGGCCGGCTCGGGCCAGGCTTTGCCACCTGTCCTGCAGGTCACTGGTGGCAGATGAGATGAAACCATTTCTTGTGATTTAGTTTGCTGATGGACATCTCTACCGGCAGCAGATAAACCCCACTGAGGCAGCGGGCTGAGCTTTCTCTTATTCATTGCTGTCTGCCCGGCATCCATCTAGATTTAACAAATTAATAAAATAAATAGCTCTTCAGTCTGGTTTAAAGAAACAACCACACAAATGGCATGGAGGAAGGTGCTGCGGGATGAACTTAGATTTATTTGCTGCAGCCATGAAGACATTTCACATCAAGTCATATGATTCTTCCTCCTTGTCTCCAAGGCCTGAATTTCCCATTCCAGGACCTCAGTCTTTCGACCCTCACTAGTTGGCCTCTGCTCCAATAGGAAAAGGGACTGTCAGGCTCAGCTCACGATTTCTGAATAGGAACGATCTGCTCCCACTTAGTGTCATTCCTGGAGAACAAGGAGCATCCCTTCTCTCGCTCTCTGTCTCTTTTTTTTTTGAGACGGAGTCTTGCTCTGTCACTCAGGCTGGAGTGCAATGGTGCAGTCTCAGCTCACTGCATCTTCCGCCTCCCAAGTACAAGGGATTCTCCTGCCTCAGCCTCCAGAGTAGCTGGGATTACAGGCACCTGCCACCACGCCCGGCTCATTTTTTCTGTTTCTTTTTGTTTAGTAGACACAGGGTTTCACCATGTTGACCAGGCTGGTCTCGAACTCGTGACTTCATGATCCACCCACCTCAGCCTCCCAAAGTGCTGGGATTACAGGCGTGAGCCACTGTGCCTGGCTGGAGGATCCCTTCTCTAAAGTGCTAGTTTTTTTTCTGTGGGGAAATAGTGAATTTGAGTGGATTTAAAATTTTTTTTCATGTCAAATTTTTTCCATGAATTTTTGTAGCCTTCGCTCGTTTGGAAGAAATCAATTAGGATTTATGATATTTTAGCCATGCTTCAAAACACACAGGAGATTAAAAATCTAAAATCCTGATAATTGTATTTTATAAAATTAGGGCTGCTTATTTAATTATGAAGAAAGCTCCATCATCATTAATGTCATTGTTTATAAGCCATTAGGTTTTTTTTCCTCTCAAACACAGTTCCATGTTTCCCGATGGGAACATCTTTAAAATATCATTAGAAACAAAGGTGTCAGCCACTCTTCACAGCTTCTACAGCTGCTCTTATCAAATAGCCAGGGGCCTGTTTTAAAAGCAGAGAAATTCTCCAAGGAAGAAATGGCTTGGAGATCTGTCATTGCTACTAGAACATAACAACCAGTCTCATCAGCAGTAAAAATAATTCCAAGAAAAGTTAAGCAATGGGTAAATCAGGTCTTAAAAAGAGAGAGTGGCCCGGCGCGGTGGCTCACGCTTGCAATCCCAGCACTTTGGGAAGCTGAGGCGGGCGGATCATGAGGTCAGAGAACAAGACCATCCTAGCCAACATGGTGAAATCCCAGCTCTACTAAAATACAAAAATTAGCCAGCGTGGTGGCAAGCTCCTGTAGTCCCAGCTACTTGGGAGGCTGGGGCAGGGGAATCACTTCAACCAAGGCAGCAGGGTTGCAATGGGCCAAGATCGCACCACTGTACTCCAGCCTGGCAACAGAGCAAGATTCCATCTCAAAGCGAAAAGAGAAAGAGAAAGAGAAAGAGAAAGAGAGAGGAAAGGTAGGAGGCAGGGGAAGGATGGAAGATGGAGGATGGAAAGGAACCACAGAACAGCACACAGGTCACTGAGAGGAGATTCTGCTGACCAGGGTCTGGGGAGTCTCGGGTGGTGTGATGTGTCACAGACCTTCTTTTATTTTGAGATGGAGTCTCACCGTGTTGCCCAGGGTGGAGTGCAATGGTGCAATCTCGGCTCACTGCAGCCTCAAGGGATTCTCCTGCCTCAGCTTCCCAAGTAACTGGGGTCACAGGCACATGCCACCACCATTCTCGCTAATTTTGTTGTTGTTGTATTTTTGGTAGAGATGGCCTTTCACCATGTTGGCCAGGTTGGTCTGAAACTCCTGGGCTCAAGTGATTTTCCTGCCTTGGGCTCCCAAAGTGCTAGGATAATAGGCACGAGCCACTGCACCGGCCACAGACCTTCTTCCTAATTATAGAGATTGTCTTGAAATTTTGAAACCAATGGGAATGGGGAGTTGGCAGACAGGTAGCAAATTTTGCCCCATACCATTGACTTAATATCATAGATCTATGCTGTAAGGCTGATAGCCTTGCTAAGAACCGGATGAACAACACCCACCCCTCTCTATGCCTGATAACAGTTTATCAGGCAGAACACATTACTCAGCATCTGGCTCCTCCATGCGGGCTCCCCTCGCCCACTTCTGCATTCTGCCCCCAGGTCTATATTCAGCACTAGGCTATGCACTCTCAGCACCAAGCTGTGCATTTGAACCTCAGCACTAAACTGTGTACTCTCAGCACTAAACTATACAGCTGAACCCGTGAAAATTGAAAAAATCCCACCGAGCCTTACCCAATGGCAGCCCACCCCATGCATCCTAGGCCAGCCCCCGCTAACCCCCCACAAAAACCCCTGCCCTGAGAAGTCAAGAGCGACTTCTCTGGCCCCTTTCCCCAGGACCACAGAACCTCATCCGGGAGATAAATAAATTGGCATCTAATTGTTCTTATACTGGCCTCAGTTTCCTTGTTTTAAACTCGGCAGTAACCATTACATATACATTTAGAAGAAGAGTTTTATTTTTTATAAATGATTACAACTTGTAGGCTGCTCTGTTTAACAACCTGTTAAACCAGAAACAGGCGCTTTGAAGAAGGATCGGTGAGACAGAAAACTATGCTGAAGGAGTGGGCTAAGAAGTTTACAGATTTAGCAGGTCATAGGAGGAGCTAGGAAGATGCATGAAGGGGGCTGTGTGCATGTTTAGTAAGCAAACATATATGTTACATATGTCAACGCACACATGTTCACTTGGGAGTGAAGACTTCACATTGAAATGTTTTACAGTTGGGCTTTATATGTCAGAGGGTGCGGCCGGGG
The DNA here is from genome assembly GCA_031835075.1 of Saguinus oedipus. Classification (NCBI taxonomy): domain Eukaryota; kingdom Metazoa; phylum Chordata; class Mammalia; order Primates; family Cebidae; genus Saguinus; species Saguinus oedipus. The sequence continues at coordinate 143,635,086 of CM063176.1, forward strand.
CTCCAGGACACCCACTGCACAGTCCCCATGGAGCAGCCAGACCAGTCCCCAGAGGGTGGCCTCCCATCAGGAGGGAGTTACTGCAGTCTCTTGTTCACTTGAAGCTGCAGTTATGGCTTGTGGAACAGGTGCCAGTTAGTCAGAACCTGGCAGAGCTGTTTTAATATTGTTTTAATATTGCCTATCTTGAGGCCAGTGCTTGTTTCACTGTTAAAAAAGACAAAACCTTGTGGTGGTGAGAGCATCGCTTATTCCTGAAGCACAGAGCTGTGGGATTTCACCCTTGCCTGCCACGGCCTCTGGTCTTGCTTACAATGTGACCTCCTATTGCCAGTCTGATTATTTCTGTTTTAGCATTCATGCTGGTCAGTTATTCTGTCTACACCGCAAAAGGCAGGGGGTCTGGCTGAAGCATCAGGCAATTGGTTGAATTAGGCATTGGAGCAAGTCTTTCAAAAGGGCTGGTTTCTGTTTAACTCTTGTGAGGTGGCTCATGCCTGTAATCCCAGCACTTTGGGAGGCCAAGGCGGGTGGATCACAAGGTCAGGAGTTCAATACCAGCCTGGCCAACACAGTAAAACCTGTCTCTACTAAAAATACAAAAAATTAACCAGATGTGGTGGCAGGCACCTATAATCCCAGCTACCCAGGAGGCTGAGGCAGGAGAATTGCCTGAACCCAGGAGGTGGAGGTTGCAGTGAGTTGAGATTGTACCATTGCACCCCAGCCTGGGCAACAGAGCAAGACTCCATCTCAAAAAAAAGGGGGGGGATTTCCAAGATAGTGCGGTAGGAACAACTCGGGATTGCAGCTCTCAGTGAAGGCGCAGAGGGTGAGTCCTAGCCACAGTATCAGACAGACCTTTGTTGCCCACAGAACAGGAAAATTCCCAGGTGTAGGAGAGATACGGGACACCAGCACAGCCCTTTCGGCTTGCGCGGCCGTTTCAGCTGTTGCCACTGCGCAGCGGCACCCCAGCGCAGCGGCACCCCACACAAAACTCACTGGTCTGGGTGCCCTGTTAAACCAGCAATCTGAGATTTGGGAGGGCAGATTAACATATCCATATGATTAAACGGGACTTGGACAGTGAGCCAGATCAGGAGATTCTGGGGAAGCGTGATTTGAGCCAGTGCAGTGGGTTGTGGCACGGGAAATCACACAGATCCCAGTGCCCTATCAGCAGGCGACTGAAACACCTGTGAGAGAGTCAACCGTTCAACTTAAAAAAAAAAAGAGAGAGAGAGAGAAAGGACTCTGAGGCAGGGAGCCAGGTGATCAGGCTCGGCGGGTCCCACCCCAACAGGGACAAACAAAATGGCAATTCAAAATGCTCGGGGTTGAGAGTTTTACTGCGAGCTCAGCTGAATCCAGGATGGTGCAGCTCAGTGGGGGAGGGGCATCCGCCACTATGGACGCAATCCACGCCTACTGAGGTACACGCCCATTGCTGAAGCAGCCTGCCGTTGCCGAGGCAACCTGCCATAACAGAGAGACTCAGCCAACAGGGCAGAGCCCACCACAGTAGGGCGGAGCTCCATGGCAGCAGGGCGGACCCCGCGGTAGGATGGCGGAGCCTCGGCAGTCAAATAGTGACTAGACTGCCTCCTAGCTGGGCAGGACAGTGCAATGGATACTCATAAAGAAAGCTCCAACTCCCTGACACAGAGCATCTGAGGGGAAAAAAAAGGGGGTTTTATAAGTTCTTCTACAGCAGACCTAAACACACCCGCCCAACAACCCTGAATGAACAATGGAGCTCACAGCTCAGCACTTGAGCTTCTATAAAGTACAGACCATCTCCTCAAGCAGCTCCCTGACCCCTGTATATCCAAAGAGTCACCTCAAAAAAGGACTAATCAGACTGACATTTGGTGGGCATCATTCTGGGACAAAGATAGCAGAAGAAGAAACTTGTAGCATCCCTCACTGTTCTGCAGCTGCTACAGGTATACCCAAGACAAGCAGGACCTGGAGTGGACCTCAGCAGTTATACAGCAGAGGGGCTAGACTGTTAGAAGGAAAACTAAGTAACAGAAATACTTCATCATCAGCAATCTGGGCATCCACTCAGAGACCCAATTGAAAAGTCAGCAACTACTGAGATGACAGGTGGATAAATCCACAAAGATGGGAAGAAACCAGTGCAAAAAGGAGGAAAACACCAAAACCAAAACACTTCACCTCCTACAAAGAACCAAAACTCCTCACCAGCAAGGGAACAAAGCTGGACGGAGAATGAGTGTGCCGAAATGATGGAATCAGACTTCAGAAGGTGGATAATGAGAAACTTCAGTGAGCTAAAAGAACATATTCTAAATCAATGCAAAAAAACTAAGAACCTTGAAAAAAGATTTGAAAAAAGATTTAAGGAAATGATAACAAGAATGGAAAACTTAGAGAGGAATATGAATGAATTGAAGGAGCTGAAAAACACAACATGAGAACTTCACAAAGTATGCACAAGTTTCAACAGCCGAATTGACCAAGCAGAAGAAAGAATATCAGAAGTCGAAGATCAACTCAATGAAATAAAATGAGAAACCAAGATTAGAGAAAAAAGCGCAAAAAGGAATGAACAAAATCTCCAAGAAATGTGGGACTATGTGAAGAGACCTAACCTACATTTGATAGGTGTACCAGAATGTGATGAAGAGAATGAATCCAAGCTGGAAAATACTCTTCAGGATATTATCCAGGAAAATTTCCCCAACCTAGCAAGGCAGGTCAATACTCAAGTCCAGGAAATACAGAGAACACCACAAAGATATTCCGCAAGAAGAACAACCCCAAGGCACATAGTCATCAGATTCACCAGGGTTGAAATGAAGGAGAAAATACTAAGGTCAGCCAGAGAGAAAGGTCAGGTCACCCACAAAGGGAAGCCCATCAGACTCACAGCAGATCTCTTGACAGAAACTCTACAAGTCAGAAGAGAGTGGGGCCAATATTCAACATCCTTAAAGAAAAGAACTTCCAACCCAGAATTTTATATCCAGCCAAACTGAGCTTCATAAGTGAAGGAAGAATAAAATCTTTTGCCAACAAGCAAGTATTCAGAGATTTTGTCACCACCAGGCCTGCTTTACAAGAGCTCCTGAAAGAGGCACTACACATAGAAAGGAACAACCAGTACCAGCCATTCTAAAAACATACCAAATGCTAAAGGGCATCAACAAAATGAAGAATCTGCATCAACTAATGAGCAAAACAGCCAGCTAGAATCAAAATGGCGGTATCAAATTCACACATAACAATATTAACCCTAAATGTAAATGGGCTAAATGCACCAATCAAAAGACACAGACTGGCAAATTTGATAAAAAAACCAAAACCCATCAGTGTGCTGTATCCAGGAAACCCATCTCACATGCAAGGATACACAAAGGCTCAAAATCAAGGGATGGAGGAAGATTTACCAAGCAAATGGAGAGCAAAAAAAAGCAGGAGTTGCAATTCTCGTCTCTGATAAAATAGATTTTAAAGCAACAAAGATCAAAAGAGACAAAGAAGGTCATTACATAATGGTAAAAGGATTGATACAACAAGAAGAGCTAATGATCCTAAATATATATGGACCCAATACAGGAGCACCCAGATATATAAGGCAAGTTCTTAATGACTTACAAAGAGACTTAGACTCCCACACAATAATAGTGGGAGACTTTAACACTCCACTGTCAATAGCAGACAGATCAACCAGACAGAAAATTAACAAGGATATCCAGGGCTTGAACTCAGACCTGGAACAAGCAAACCTGATAGACATTTACAGAACTCTCCACCCCAAATCCACAGAATATACATTCTTCTCAGCACCACATCACACCTACTCCAAAATTGACCACATAATTGGAAGTAAAGCACTCCTCAGCAAATGCAAAACAACTGAAATCATAACAAACAGTCTCTCAGACCATAGTGCAATCAAGTTAGAACTCAGAATTCAGAAACTAACTCAGAACCACACAGCTTCATGGAAACTGAACAACTGGCTCTTGAATGTTGATTGGATAAACAATGAAATGAAGGCAGAAATAAAGAAGTTCTTCGAAACCAATGAGAACAAAGAGACACAACATACCAGAATCTCTGGGACACATTTAAAGCAGTCTCCAGAGGAAAATATATAGCAATACGTGCCCACAAGAGAAGAGTGGAGAGATCCAAAATTGACACCCTATCGTCAAAATTGAAAGAGCTAGAGGAGCAAGATGAAAAAAACTCAAAACCTAGCAGAAGACAAGAAATAACTAAGATCAGAGCAGAACTGAAGGAGACAGAGACAAGAAAAACCCTTCAAAAAATCAATAAATCCAAGAGCTGGTTTTTCGAAAAGATCAACAAAATAGACCACTAGCCAGACTGATAAAAAAGAAAAGAGAGAACAACCAAATAGATGCAATAAAAAACAATAAAGGGGAAATCACCACAGATTCCACAGAAATTCAAACCATCATCAGAGAATACTACAAACAACTCTATGCACATAAACTAGTAAACCAGGAAGAAATGGATAAATTTCTGGACACCTGTGTCCTCCCAAGCCTAAACCAGGAGGAAGCCAAAACTATGAATAGACCAATAACAAGGTCTGAAGTTGAGGCAGCAATTAAGAGCCTACCACACAAAAAAAGCCCAGGTCCAGATGGGTTCACAGCCGAATTCTACCAGACACACAAAGAGGAGCTGGTACCATTCCTTCTGAAACTATTCCAAATAATTCAAAAAGAGGGAACCCTTCCCAAATCATTTCATGAGACCAACATCATCCTGATACCGAAACCCGGCAGAGATTCAACAAGAAAAGAAAACTTCAGGTCAATAACCATGATGAACATAGATGTAAAAATCTTAAATAAAATACTGGCAAACAGATTGCAACAGCACATTAAAAAACTTATCCATCATGATCAAGTAGGATTCATCCCGGGAATGCAAGGCTGGTTCAACATACACAAGTCTATAAACATAATTCACCACATAAACAGAACCAAAAACAAAAACCACATAATTATCTCAATTGACGCAGAGAAGGCATTTGACAAAATTCAACAGCCCTTTATGCTAAAAACCCTCAATAAACTTGGTATTGATGGAACATATATGGTGTCAGGTCTTATGTTTAAGTCTTTAATCCATCTGGAGTTAATTTTAGTGTAAGGTGTCAGGAAGGGGTCCAGTTTCTGCTTTCTGCACATGGCTAACCAGTTTTCCCAACACCATTTATTCAACAGGGAATCCTTTCTCCATTGCTTGTTTTTGTCTGGTTTATCAAAGATTATATGGTTGTAGATATGTTGTGTTGCCTCCGATGCCTCTGTTCTGTTCCATTGGTCTATATCTCTGTTTTGGTACCAGTACCATGCTGTTTTGATTACTGTAGCCTTGTAGTATAGTTTGAAGTCTGGTAGTGTGATGCCTCCCGCTGTTGAATTTTGTCAGGCAAAGACTTCATGACCAAAACACCAAAAGCATTGGCAACAAAAGCCAAAATAGACAAATGGGACCTAATCAAACTCCACAGCTTCTGCACAGCAAAAGAAACAATCACTAGAATGAATCGGCAACCAACAGAATGGGAAAAAAATCTTTTCAGTTTACCCATCTGACAAAGGGCTGATATCCAGAATTTACAAAGAACTCAAACAGATTTACAGGAAAAAAACAAGCAAGCCCATTCAAAAATGGGCAAAGGATATGAACAGACACTTTACAAAAGAAGACATACATGAGGCCAACATACACATGAAAAAATGCTCATCATCACTGGTCATTAGAGAGATGCAAATCAAAACCACATTGAGATACCATCTCACGCCAGTTAGAATGGCGATCATTAAAAAATCTGGAGACAGCAGATGCTGGAGAGGATGCGGAGAAATAGGAACACTTTTACACTGCTGGTGGGAGTGTAAATCAGTTCAACCATTGTGGAAGACAGTGTGGCGATTCCTCAAGGACCTAGAAATAGAAATTCCATTTGACCCAGCAATCCCATTACTGGGTATATATCCAAAGGACTATAAATCATTCTACTATAAGGACACATGCACAGGAACATTCATTGCAGCGCTGTTTACAATAGCAAAGACCTGGAACCAACCCAAATGCCCATCGATGATAGACTGGACTGGGAAAATGTGGCACATATACACCATGAAATATTATGCACCCATCAAAAATGATGAGTTTGTGTCCTTTGTAAGGACATGGATGAATCTGGAGAACATCATTCTCAGCAAACGGACATAGAACAGAAAATGAAATACCACATATTCTCACTCATAGGCGGGTGAGGAAAAATGAGAACACATGGACACAGGGAAGGGGGTACCTCACACTGGGGTCTATTGGGGGGAATAGGGGAGGGACAGTGGGGGGGAGATGGGGAGGGATAGCCTGGGGAGAAATGCCAAATGTGGGTGAAGGGGAGGAAGGCAGCAAAACACACTGCCATGTGTGTACCTATGCAACTATCTTGCATGTTCTGCACATGTACCCCAAAACCTAAAATGCAATAAAAATTAAAATTAAAAAAAGAAAGAAAGAAAAGTAAAAACAAAGAAAAGAACTCTAATGGTAGTTAGTGAGGGAGCAGGGGACTGTGTGGAGGTGTGTCCAACCTCCCATCTTGTCGTCACGGCTGGAAACTTAGATTTTAAGATTCTCTGGGGGTCTTGTTGGTGAAGAGTAGGTCCATTCAGTCGGTTGGGGGGCTTAGGATTTTATTTTTATTTTTTAATACAATTAGATCTTTTACAATTCCCTTCATTAAGCTCCACAAACCTGAAATGTTATGTATTCTGAATTAATGTATCCAAAATTGTGAGCTTATGAAATTTAAAGATGCATTTTGATAATAGTCACAGACTTATAAATCCCATTTGCTTCAGATAGTTTTAATTTTATGACAAAAGGCACTGGCCATTTACCCAGAGGCAGACACAAATCTCAGAGGAGGGGAAGCCATTAGCACTCCTATAAAAAACAAATGGAACCCTTCTGTTTTCTTGACTTCATAGTTTCTACAGTGTCAAGCAAATGTGGAGCTGTCATTTTCATACAAGAAGCCCAGGGGGAAAAGGACAAAGGGAAACCCGACACTCACGGAACAGATTTTCAGCAGCAGGGAAATTAATCTCACTGGACCCCTTTGCTCAGATACCAAGATGAGTGGCTCTGCTTCCTCAGTACGTTCTTCCACCACGTTCGCAGATTCTAGAAGTGGAAGATATCTGCCCAGATTGAGACAAACTCCTCTCCCCTTTCCCATGTGAGTCTCTTTTTCTATCATCTGTGACTTCCCAAACATGCACTGAATTTCCTGAGTCAGGAGAATCGCTTGAACCTGGGAGGTGGAGGTTGCAGTGAGCCAAGATCTGCCACTGCACTCCAGCCTAGGGTGACAGAGCTAGACTCCATCTCAAAAAGAGGAGATTGCAGTACGGACACTTCACACCCATTAGAACGGCCCCTATCAAAAAGCATAAAGTACGTACTGAAGAAGGCATGGAGAAATTGGAATCTTGGTGCACTGCTGGCGGGAACGTAAAACGGTGCAGCCACTGTGGAAAGCAATGTGGCAGTTCCTGAAAATGGTTGACATGTAATATAATTATTATATGATCTAGTAATTCCACTTCTGGGCAGATAACAAAAAGAACTGAAAGCGAGAACTCACAGAGATACGTGTACAGCTGTGTTGATTGCAGCTTTCTTCACAACAACAACATAGAAACAACCACGTGTCCATCGAGAGATGAAAGGACAAACAAATGTGGTGTGTCCAAACAGTGAAATATTATTCAGAGGACCTTGACTTTTCCCAGTACAAAGAAACGGTAAATGTTTGAGGTGATGGATATTCCAGTTACCTTGATTGGATCATTACACATTGTATACATGTATCAAAACATCACATCTATCCTGTAAATGTGTACAATTCTTTTTTTTTTTTTTTTTTTTTGAGACAGAGTTTCGCTGTTGTTACCCAGGCTGGAGTGCAATGGCACGACCTCGGCTCACCGCAACCTCCGCCTTCTGGGTTCAAGCAATTCTCCTTCCTCAGCCTCCCGAGTAGCTGGGATTACAGGCACACGCCACCATGCCCAGCTAATTTTTGTATTTTTAGTAGAGACGGGGTTTCACCTTGTTGACCAGGATGGTCTTGATCTCTTGACCTTGTGATCCACCTGCCTCGGCCTCCCAGAGTGCTGGGATTATAGGCGTGAGCCACCGCACCTGGCCAAATGTGTACAATTCTTATATGTCAATTAAACATTTGAAAAAGAAGGAAAATTTGACACAATATTCCAACATGCGTGAACCTTAAAGATGTTATTCTAAATAAAACAAGCCAGGCTGGGCGCGGGTGGCTCAAGCCTGTAATCCCAGCACTTTGGGAGGCCGAGGTGGGTGGATCACAAGGTCAAGAGATCGAGACCATTCTGGTCAACATGGTGAAACCCCATCTCTACTAAAAATACAAAAAAATAGCTGGGCACGGTGGTGCGTGCCTGTAATCCCAGCTACTCAGGAGGCTGAGGCAGGAGAATTGCCTGAACCCAGGAGGCGGAGGTTGTGGTGAGCCAAGATCACGCCATTGCACTCCAGCCTGGGTAACAACAGCAAAACTCCGTCTCAAAAAAAAAAGCCAGATGGAAGAGGACAAATACTGTACTATTGCCAGACTAAGAACATAGGATGGAGGTGCCAGGGCTGGGTGGAAGGTGAAATTGGGTGTTATTGTTTAATGGTGACTAGTTTTAACTTGGAAAGGTAAAAATCTTCTAGAGTGGATGGTGGTGACGGCTGCCCAACAGTGTGAATGTACTGAAAGACACTCAACCGTACACATAAAAATGGCCAAGATGGTAAATTTCATGTTATGGATATTTTACCAAGACAAAAAATGCATAGGTAAAATTTCTGTGTGTGTGTGTGTGTGTCACCCAGGCTGGAGTTCAGTGGTGCAATCTCAGCTCACTGCAACCTTCACCTCCTAGATTCAAGTGATTCTCCTGTGTCAGCCTCCAGAGTAGCTTGAATTACAGGTGCCCACCACCAGGCCTGGCTAATTTTTGTATTTTTAGTAGAGATGGGTTTCACCATGTTGACCAGGCTGATCTCGAACTCCTGGCCTCAAATGGTCCTCCTGCTTTGGCCTCCTAAGCTGCTGTAATTAGAGGTATGAGCCACTGTCCTCCGCCCATAGGTAGAATTTCTGTTTTTGGCCATGATATAGTCACAGGAACCAGCTTTGCCCTCCCATACTAAATAACTAAACAACCAGATGAAACAACTTTGAAAAAAAAAAAAAAAGACAACGATTTTTGGACACAGAACGATAGGCTGCACAGAACAGAGCTCCTTGAAAGAAAGGAAACAAATGGGCAAGCCTTATGATGGCCCTCACCTACCACCTAGAAATCCTTTCCAGGCTGCATTCCGGGGAAGGCTGACCCAAATAGAAACGACTGTTCCCTCAAAGAAGGAGACAGAACTGAGAACCCAGGGAGGCCCAGGAAGCTAGAATTGTAGGGCAGAGTTCAACAAGGCTTTCCCTCGAGACTGCCACGGAGTACCAATGAGCATATGCCCGCAAGTCCAGGAGACTCCCACCAGAAAGGAACGGGCAGAAAAATGTGTGAGGCTCAATGGGTCAGGAACAGATTGTGTTCTCACCAACCCAAGTAGAGAGACTTAGTAATATCCCAGGCAACAGGTGGAATACTCAGAGGGCTATTGGCAAAGTAAAATCATCCCCACACCAGTGGCCATCCTCGTCCCCCTGACGACACTTTAAACCTCAAAAGGGATCAGGCTGTTTCCAAGTAACACAATGGCTTCCGAGGACAACACTGAAGAACAAGTAAAGGGATATCAAACTATCCAGCACCCACAGAATAAAATGTACGGTGCTGGCATCCACGGAAAAATAGTAAGAATGCAAAGTAATAGAAAAATATGACCCAGAACCAGGAAAATCAATCAGTAGAAACAGACCCAGAAATGACCCAGACGATAGAGTCAGTGAACAAAGGTGTGTAAAAGTGATCATGTTTTGTGGGTAAGGAGGGTAGAGAAGAACACAGAATGCTGAAAAGAGGCATTGGAAGTCGTAGAAAAGAAGACACAAATTGAACTGGGATACTTTTTTTAAGTTTAGGATGAAGTGCAGATTACACTATAGAAAAAAAATGTAGTGCACCTGAAGACACAGAAATGCAGCCACCCAAAATAAAATAAAGAAAGTAAAACATGGGGGCAGGGGAGACGGACCAGAGAATTCGCATTGCTGGGACAAATTCAGGTGTCCCGATCTATATGTAATTGGGGTCTCTGAAGGAGAGGCAGATGGGAAAAAATTGAAGAAATTATGATTGAAATGTTTCCAAATTCTATAAACACTATAAACCCACAGATACAAGAAGTTTGAAGAACCTCAACCACTGTACATCATAATAAAATTGCCCAAAAGCAGTGATAGAGGAAACTTTCAGAGCAGCCAGCGTAAGGGAGAAATGCATTGTGTACAGAACAAACATAAGAATGAGAGCCAAATTCTTATCAGAAACAATGCATGCCAGAAGATAATGCAACAACATCCGACAGTGAAAACAACTCTGTCCATCTAGAACTATTTACCCACTAAGAAAAATTAGCTTTCAAATATGAAGGCAAAAAAGAAAGACCTCTTGAGACACAGAAAATACATCAGCAGCACACCTTCACTGCAAGAAATGGTCAAGTAAGCCCTTTGAGCAGAAAGCAAATGATAACAGAAATCTAGATGTAGGCAGAGAGACAAAGAGCACCAGAAACGGTCCACACTGAATAGATATAGAGGACATTTTCTCCTATTAAAAAAGTCTCTTTAAAAGATAATTGGCTATTTCAAGTAAGCTTAATAATGAGGCTTAAAGCATATGGAGGAATGAAAGGCATGACAGCAATAGCACAGAGGCAGGGAAGGGAGTGTGCTATATGGGAGGTAGTCTAATATTACTCGAAGACAGACTGTGATAAATTTAAGATGTACACTGAAAGTCCTAAAGCAACCTCTACTTAAAAATATATATAGCAAAAGGCCGGGCATGGTGACTCACGCTTGTAATCTTAGCATTTTGGGAGGCCAGGCAGGCAGATTACTTGAGCTCAGGAGTTCAAGACCAGCCTGGACAAAACAGTGAGACCTCATCCCTTAAAAAAATATATATATATATATATAAAGCAAAAAAGCCAACAGAGGACAAAATCTAAAATAACAAAAAATGTTCAATTTATTCGAACAAAAACAGGAAAAAAGAGAACAAAGGATTTATGGAACAAATAGAAAACAAATAGCAAAGTGGTAGATTTAAAGCCAATTATATCTATAATCTCATTAAATATAAATGCTCTAAACACCTCAGATAAAAGGTAGAAATCATTAGATTGTATTTAAAAAAACAAGAACAAAGTAAATGTTACCCAGAATAAACCTACTTTATTTAAAATCCATAGATAAATTGAGAGCAAAGGATACATTACGTTGATAGTAATCAGATAAAGGGAGAGTGGCTACATCAATATCAGACAAAGCAGATTTCAGAGCAAGAAGTATCAGTGAGGGTTAAGAGGATTATTTGAAAATGATAAAGGGGTCAACTTATCCAGAAGACATAACAACCCTCCATATTTATGACCCTAATAAAAGAGCTTCAAAATAGCTGGAACAAAAGCTGACAGGACGAAAAGTAGAAATAGATAAATCCAAAATTACGGTTGGAGACTTCAGCAGGCTGTCTTTATAACTGACAGAACAAGTAGACAGAAAATCAGTAAGAATATAAACATGTCGAACTATACTGTGAGTTAATTTGATCTGATTGGAGATTTGTAGAATATTCTACCTAACTATAGTAAGTTCTCACCTAAAGTTGTTGACAGGTCCTTGAAAACTTTGACTTTAAGCAAAATGACACGTAACAAAATCAATTTTACAATAAGTTAACTGATACAAAGAAGAGTTAAGTTTCGATGGCATGTTTCTGGTCACAAAAACACCACCAAACTTCTAAATAAAGACCCCAAGCACTTCTAATACTAAACATTGAAGTAAACGTGAGCTATGCATCCATTTAAGAAAGATTCGTTAAAACGAGTAAGGTCATTATTCAATTTCTGGTGAATCACTGAGTGTCAGTGGTCATAGAAGTGGGCTGAATTAAGGAATAATGGTTTGCAAATCAAAACCTGTCAGGAGCACCTCCTACCACCACACAGAAAGAAAGCCGATCACAAACATGGTGGCTTCCTGAAGGCTTTCATACAGTGTCATTCATTGTCACGTATCCCTATGATTATCGAAGTCTTTGTGAAATTTTATCTTATGATCATTTGTATTCATCCATTCATTCCTTTTCCAAACTGTTCATTCCAGTTCAGGGTGACAAGTGGCCATAGCCTATCCCAGCAGCGAGGGTGCAAGGCAGGAACTGGCCCCAATAGGACACCCTCCCATCACGGGGCACACTCACACACACCCACATACACTCACTCACACTGGGACCATGGAGGCACACCAGTTCACCTAAATGCACATATTTGGGATATGGAAACCCAGAGAAAACCCATGCAGACATTGAGAGAACACGCAACCTCCATACAGTGGCCCTAGCCAGAACTGATTTTTTTTCTTTATCAATGTTATAATGAAATGACATTGAACAAAGTGAAGTTCTTTGAGGACCTGCTGTACAGCAGAACACATTCTTTTATTATTATTATACTTTAAGTTCTGGGTACATGTTCAGAACGTGCAGGTTTGTTACATAGGTATACACATGCCATGGTGGTTTGCTGCATCCATCAACCCGTCACCTACATTAGATATTTCTCCTAATGCTATCCCTCCCCTAACCCCCCACCCCCAAAAGGCCCTGGTATGTGATATTCCCCTCCCTGTGTCCATGTGTTCTCGTTGTTCAACACCCACTTATGACTGAGAACATGTGGTGTTTGGTTTTCTATTCTTGTGTCAGTTTGCTGAGAATAGATAGACCACTAGCCAGAATAATAAAGAAGAAAAGAAAGAAGAATCAAATAGATGAAAAAAATGATAAAGGGGATATCACCACCAATCTCACAGAAATACAAACTACCATCAGAGAATACTACAAACACCTCTATGCAAATAAACCAGTAAATCTAGAAGAAATGGATAAATTCCTGGACACTTACACGCTCCCAAGACTAAACCAGGAAGAAGCTGAATCTCAAAATAGGCTGATAACAAGACCTGAAATTGAGGCAGCAATTAATGGCCTACCAACCAAAAAAAAGTCCAGCACCAGGTGGGTTCACAGCCAAATTCTACCAGACATATAAAGAGGAGCTGGTACCATTCCTTCTGAAACTATTTCAAACAATACAAAAAGAGGGAATCCTCCCTAACTCATTTTATGAGACCAACATCATCCTGATACCAAAACCTGGCAGAGGCACAACTAAAAAACACAAATATTCCAAGAGAAATCTTATTCTGGGACCCAAAAATGAATAAATTTACAAGGATTCAAGTCACATAAAGTATGTTTTCTGCACACAATGAAATTAAATTAGAAATTGATATCAGAAAGATATCTTTAAAAATTCCCCAAATATTTGGAAACTAACACACTTCTGAATACCTTGTGGGTCAAATAATAAACTACAAGGAATTTTAAAATGTGTTTTGAAATGAATAAAAATAAAAACATGGCATGTCAAAATGTGTGAGATACAGCTAAAACAGTGCTTGGAATAAAGTTTATAGCACTAATTACCTACTGAGAAAAGAAGAGTTTTTCAATCAATGACCATAGCTTCCACTTTAAGAAAGGAGAGAAAGAAAATTAATTCAAAACTAAGCCAAAGGCAAGAAATAACAAAGATAATGATAATAAATGAAATAGGTAAAAGAAAAATAATAGAGAAGATGAATGAAACTGAAAGCTACATGTTTGAAAAATATAAATCAAATTGATAAACCACTCTCTAGACAGCTCTGGAAACAGAGAAAAAAACAAATTGCCAATACCAGAAATAAGAAAGAAGAAGGATATCACTGAAAACAGTGCAGACAATAAAATGACTATGAGAGAATATTGTAAGCAACTTTCTATAAATAAGCTGAATAATTTCAATAATATGGAGAAAGTTATTGAAAGACATGAACTGCCAGATCTCACTTAAGAATAGTTTATCTGATTCGCCCAGCTTCGTGTCTATTCTATAAATGTAATTTGTTGTTTAAAATCTTCTCACAGAGAAAATCCCAGGGCCACTTGGCTTAACTGGAGAATTCCACCAAATGTTTAAAAAGAAACAAAATCGAGTTTATGCAAATTCTTTCAAAAACCTAAAGAAGAGGAAACATTTTACAACTTATTCCATGAGGGTAGTACTATTCTGATACCCAAATCAGAAGATGGTATTACAAAAAAACTACAGAGCAATATATCTTATGAACACGTATGCACTTATTCTTAATTAAATCTGAGGATATTGAATCAAACAATATGCAAAAAGGATACTATGCCATGACCAAGTGCAGTTTATAAAGCAATGCAACATTGACTTAACATTTGAAATCATCAGTGTAATTCACCATATTGACAAAATTTAGGAGAAAGCCATGTAGGATAATCTTAATGAATGCAGGAGATTCATCTGTCATGATCTAGTATCTCATCCTTTTAACTACTCTCAGCACATTAATATTAGAGAACATATCCTCAATCTGATAAAGTGCATCAACAAAAATATCTACAAATAAACATCACATCTAATTTTGAAAGACTGGAGGCTTTCTCCCTAAGTCCAGAAACAAGACAAAGATATCTGCTCTCCACACTTATATTCAATGTTGTATTGGAGGTTCTAGCTAATGCAATAGGGCAAAGAGAATAAATAAAAAGCATATAGATTTGAAACGCAGAAGTCAACTGTCATATTTGCTGATGAAATGACTATCTAAATAGAAAATCCTAAGGAATCTACCCAAAAAAGCCACTAGAACTAAGAAGTGAGTTTGACAAGCTTGCAAGATATGGGTCAGTACAAATGTATTACGTTTCTATGTATTAAAAAAAAAAAGAAATTGAAACAAAATCATTTACAATATCTTTAAAAAAGAAAATACTTGGGATTACATTTGACAAAAGTTGTACAAACAATACCAAAAACAACCAAACAGTGAAATAAAGACCTATTTAAATGGAGATATATACTATATTCATGGATTAGAAGATTCAATGTTGTTAAGATGTCAGTTCTCCCTGAATTAATGTATAGATTGAATATTATCCCAATCAAAATTTCTATAGGTCTATTATAAAATTTGATGAACAAATTTTGAAATATATATTAAAATTCATCTAGAATAGCCACACAACAGTGAAAACCTTTTTAAAAAGGATAAAGTCAACAACTTAAACCATCTGATTTTAAGACTTACTGCACAGCTACAATAGCTAAGACCACTATAATACTGAGGTAAATATAGGTATACAGGTCAATGCAATAGAACAGGGACTCAAAGGGACCCAGACATATATGGCCAATTGGTTTGGGTGAACCAATGAGGAAATAATAATCTTTTAAATAAATAATTCAGAATAATAAATAATAAATATTCAGAAAATTGAATAACCATATACAAAGTTAAAAAAAATGAGCTTCAATATTTCACACCACATGAAAAATTAACTCAAGATAGATCATAGTACTAAGTGTAAAAACTAAAACTATAAAACTTCTAGAATAAAATATAAGAGGAAATTCTAGTGATTTTGTTTGGCAAAGATTTCTTAAATACCACACAAATCATGAAATGTAAAAGAAAAAATAAATAAATTGGAGGCTTTTCACATAAAAATTTTTGCTCTTCAAAATAGACCTATAAAATTAAAAGATATGCCAAATATAGGGGGAAAATATCCAAGAAGCGTATATCCAGCAATGAACTTGAATCTAGAATGTAAAAAGAACTCCTACAGTTCAATGATCCAATTAAAAATGAGCAAGATATTTAGTTACATACTTTATCAAAAAAGATGGCAAACAAGCACATTAAAAGATATTCAGCATTGGCCGGGTGCAGTGGCTTATGCCTGTAATCCCAGCACTTTGGGGAGGCTGAGGCAGGTAGATCACCTGAGGTCGGGAGTTCAAGACCAACCTGACCAACATGGAGAAACCCCACCTATACTAAAAATACAAAAGTTAGCTGGATGTGGTGGCACATGCCTGTAATCCCAGCTACTCAGGAGGCTAAGGCAGGAGAACCCCTTGAACCTAGGAAGTGGAGGTTGCTGTGAGCCAAGATTGCAACATTGTACTCCAGCCTGGGCAACAACAGCAAAACTCTGTCTCAAAAAAATAAAAAAGGTACTCAGCATTATTATTATGGAAATGCAAAATAAAACCATAATGAGATACCATGATACATCCACTAGATAGGCTAATTTAAATAGATGGATTATATTAAGGGTTTCTTTTATTTTTCTTTGAGATGGAGTCTCACTCTATTGCCCAGGCTGGAGTGCAATGGCGTGATTTCAGCCCACTGCAAACTCCACCTCCCAGGTTCAAGCAATTCTTCTGCCTCAGCCTCCTGAGTCGCTGGGATTACAGGCACCCACCACCACACCTGGTTAATTTTTGTATTTTTAGTAGAGATAGGTTTTATCATTTTGGCCAGGCTGGTCTCAAGCATCGGACCTAAAGTGATCTGCTCACCTCAGCCTCCCAAAGTGCTGGGATTACAGACATGAGTCACTGTGCCCTGCATATTAACTGTTGAAGAGTTTGTGGAGCTTCTAAAGCTTTCATATACTGCTGGTGGAATTATGAAATGAATAACCCACTTTGGAAAATGGTTTGGCAGTTACTTGAAATATTAGACAAGCATCTATCATATGATACAGGCATTTCACTCCTAGATATTTACTCAAGAAAAATGAAAGCGTATGGCCACATATATAACAACTTTATTTGTAATAGTAAGACTCTGGAAACAACAAATGTCCATCAATAGGTGAACAGATAAACAGATCGCAGTATATCCATACAATGGAAGACTACTTAACAGTGGAAAGAAAAGGAATTAACATACGCATAATACTGTCACAGGATCCTTAGTGTGTTGCTTTTCCAGCTGGAAGCCTCTGTCGTCTGTGGCACCTTGGTCTGAGTTTTACTCCGGCCCACTGGGCTCATTCTTCCCGCTTAGCTTGTGCTAACAGCCTGGATTCCATGCCTGTCAAGGGCAAGCCAGGTGTGGAGCAGCAACAGGTGTGTGAGTGAGCAAGTATGGGGTCCAGCCACTGCACACAGTCAGATATGCTGGATGCTGCAGCAGGGCAGGTAGCTCCAGATACGGCACAGGCACTGGCTCCATGCAAGCTTGCAGCTGGATCAGATGTACCACAAGTGGCTTCCATTATGGACACATGCATCTGGATGAGGGGAATGTGGTGGTGTCTAGACACTTAGAGACACCAGAAACCACAGAGCCCCAAAGAGGTGTCACAGCCCTGGCTCAGGGAGCCCCTAGGTCTGGGCTCCCTGAAGGGCCACAGCTCTTCACTCCTTATCACTCACAGAGTGGCAAGAGGAGAGGGGTGTTTTAGCCCTGTTTGTGTTATAGCTCTTCAGTCCCACCATTCAGCAGGCCCCAAGTTCTTGTCCCATGTCTGGGAAGAATGAGGCATGCAGACAACTGGAGGGTGAGCAAGGTGAAGAGGTGCTGTATTGAGTAACAGTACAGCTCTCAGAAGACCCAAAGTGAGTAGCTCTTTTCTGCAGTCAGATTGTCCCAATGTCTGCTCAAGTCTGGCTGAGTCTGAGGTTTTTGTGGGCTTCTGAAGAGAAGAAGTGTGTGCTGATTGGCTCATGGGTGGCCAGGGGTGGGCCTGGAAAAAGCACCATAAGTTCTCACTCCAGGCCATGGGTTCCACCCGGAACTGACAGCCCAGCCCCCACGCTTCAGGTCATCCCTGGCTTGAAGGTGGGGCTTCATTGGGGACCTAGCTCTTTCTACCCAGAAACCTGTCTGTTTCCTGCTGCCATCTATATGTCATCCATGGCACCCAGGCTATTCATGCCAAGGGGCACCTGCAGGCCCAGGCTAAGCCACCTTCAGGCACCACTCCCCACCCTCTCTTCCGTGATTGTCAGCACCCGAAGTCCAGAAGGGGCTGAGGTGGCAGCGGGCTGGCATGTCAATGCTACCCTGAGCGTGCATGCTCCTGGCTGGGTTGTGATGGTGCCTGGGCTTGGCTTCAACTTTGCTCTGAGATCAGAGAGAGTGCTGGGAGCAGGGAGAGGCCAGCTTCCACCAATAGCCTAGAAGAATATCAAAATAATTATGCCATGTGAAAGAAGTCAAACAAAAAATATTTACTGTATAATTCCATTTGCATACAATTCTGGAAAATGAAAACTATAATGGCAGGATGCAGATCAGGGTTTTTCTGAGGACGGGGGAGGTTGGACGGATAGATTTCAAAGGAGCTCAAGGAAGCCTGGGGGCGTCGGTTATGCTCATCATTTTATCCTGGTGATGGTTTCGTGAACACTGTTAAAACTTACCCAATTATGTACTTTAAATATGTATTATTGTTAAAATCAATTATATCTAAGTAAAGCTGCAAAACACAAATTATAAAACTTCACGTATACCCCTATCAACTAGGTGATACCATGGTCATTTTGCATATTAAAAAACAGTCCTGGAGCAGAAAAACAGCTTTTCAGGCCTGTTGCTGGGGCCAGCTTGGCATATTTGTGGGTCTAAAAAGATCCAGCCCTTGCCCTTTTTTAGGCAGCTAAAAAAGGACTTGGGCTAATATAAGCTCCCCCACCCCACACTGCATGCCCTGCCTGGCTGCCCCTGTTTGCCCAGCTAACTGCTGTTGATTTGAAGAAACTTAGCCCAAAAGTTAGCTCTCCGCTGGACATCTTCCCTGGACCCTGTGGCTGAGTCCAAGAGGTCCTGCCTGCCTGGCACTCGCTATCAGCCTGGTCTGAGATGAGTGACTCTTCATCCATGGGTCACTCCTTTGGGAAGTTTGATCTTTTAGGCTCAGTGCATAGCACCAAGCTTAGTGCTTGACCCCAGAAAGATGCTCAGTAAACATAGGACAAGACCAGGGATAGGGATAGGTCTCCAGCAAGGGCTTGAACAAGGCTTCCTTTTGGAAGATGCAGAAAGAGCTAAGATGATAGAAAGCCAGGAGACAGGAAGCATGACCTCCATCCCTCCCAGATGCCACCCTCCTGCTGTTGAGAAAGCAGGGACATCGAAGGGAACCATTTCCATCTCTAAAGGAGGCCTTCGTGCATTTGCCTCTGTCTAGCTCAGGCATGCACTGGGATTTTTGACCTTCCCAAGAATTGCAAGAGGAGGCTGCCAGAGAGAGTAGGCCAGCACCAGCCTTCACAAGGAGGCGAGGAGTAAGCAGGAACCGTAATAATCCCTTGCTTGCTTCCCAAGATGCCAGAAAAGAGATAGAAATCCACGTTGATAGGCTCCAGCTTTTGACCCGAGCTGAGCTAACTCATGTAGCATCTTCCCCTTTGGACAACTTTGCTTGGAGTCCCCTCTGTGGGTTCCAGAGAGGCGGAGTGTAGCTCCCTCTGACTCTGCCCCCAACAACCACAATTTATTCTTAATTGAACATTCCTTTCTCTCCCCCACCTTCCCATGAGTCCCCAGAACAGCACCGCCAAGAGGACCCTCATGGGAATCCACTCACACCTCCGGCCAACGCCCTTCCTGATGCCAGTAACTCTGGTGTCCAGGGCCTGACAATTCCAGAGCACACTCCTCTCTGCATTCCATGCTCTGCTTTTGCAGGCAGTTGTTTCAGAAACACCAAAAAGCATCTTAGACGGCTAAGACTGAAAAGGAATGGGGGTCCCTTAAGTTAGCCCACATTCATTCATCTCTCCTAACAAAACGTGTCTTCCCTTGACTGGGTCCTGCTCCCTACCTTCCCCGGCATGGGGAAGGTAGATGCTCAGCCCAGACCCAGGTGCTGGGGGAGACGGGAGGAGAGAAAAGCCCCGTCCTGGAGGCACTCAGAGGGCAGGGCCAGTGAGGGCAAGGCATGGGGCAGACGGCCAGGCTGCAGGAGGATGTGAGCTAAGCTATGATTTCATGGAGTGGGCAGCCCCCAACAAGGTGGGGACTAGGAAAAGGAATCAATGTGAGTAAAGGCATGGACACAAGGGGCAAGGTCACTGCGTATAACATGTGGTGTGCTGGGGGGCGGGGGCTGGGAGCCTACGCAGCGTCAGAACCAAAAGTATCACCTAGTGCTCTGTGCGCTGACCCGTGTGCGCAGGTGCTATCGTCCATCACGTGACTACTGAGTTTTAGTTTCTCTTCTTGATAGGTTGGCTAACACAGAACCATGGTACAAGTTTCAAATGGTACCAATGGATTTCTAGTAAAAAATGAAGCTCTCTCCTTCCTCTCTGTAAGACTCTGAGAGACAACCAGACCCTGGACTGACAAAAGAAAAACACACGGCTGAACTCACAGGAAGCAAGGAAATTCCTAAAGACCAGCTCTCCACCCCCGCCCCAACCCTAAAACACACCCCAGAGAGAAGAGAGCCGGACTGAAGTGGACCAGAACCAGCCCAGAGCTACAGCAAGTGGGAAGTGTGAGGCCTCCCTGAAGACGCGAGACGGCAGCATGCCCTGACACGGAGCTGGCCGGCAGCAGGTGGGCGCAGGCCCCGGAGCCCCTGTGGCATCGGGACCCTCGAAGACAGGGAGCTGGCTGCTCGTAGGGAAAAAAACCTCCACAGGAAGACAGCGAGCTGGCTGCTCAGTCTGGGCCATCAGAATTCCCACACACCCCAGAGAAGCAGATACTGGTTTATGAAGGTCACCAAGCACAGAAGAGGTGGCCACACAGGTGACAGTCAGTAGAAACTGCAAAAAGATTTAGCCCCTAAGGACTTAAGACACCAGAGGTAGCAGAAACAGAAGATGGGACAGCAATGTTTAAAGAAAACGTGGCTGGCCTTCTAAAGGTAGACAAGAGCCCGTGTAAAGAACGAGCGTGCGGAGCTGAAAATGCACCAGGAAAGCCGGTGCAGTGGCTCGCGCCTGTGATCTCAACACTTTGGAAGACTGAGCCGGGAGGATCACGGGAACCCAGGAGTTCAAGACCATCCTGGGCAACATAGTGAGACCCCCATCTCTAAAAAGAAAAGAAAAACAAAGAAAATGTACCAAGAGGAACTTGGGAACTTGGAGAAATGGAAGATATAATTTCGGAAGTACTTAACTCAGAAATCATTACGTTTGGGTAGCAGTGTCTAATTTACTGTCTGATCATCAGTAGAGTTTGAGCATGGCTCATCAAGTACAAATATTTGATCCATAGATGGCCAAACAGTAAATTCGACACTGCTACACAAATGACCATTTCATATCTTCCTTTCTCCTCCAATCCCCAACCCTCTTCTCCCATGCTCACTCTCAGCTGAGACTTTGCTGAGAAACAGCAGCAGCCCACAGAGAACTCTCCCAAATGCCTATCCTCGCATCCTGCCGCATGCCGGCATCTGCACCCACACACGCAGCCTCCATTCCCGGGATAGTGAGAAATGTTTCATCCCCAACCTGAAGGCAGTTTCACCTGAGCTCCAGAGCCATCCCACACCCCCAGACGGTATTCTCCAGCCATTTGCTCTTCTCCCCTCACTATTCACGCTCCCTCTCTCTCTCTCCTGGAACATTGTCCTCGCCTTATGTCTTTTTCTTTTTTTCTTTTTTCTTTTTTTTTTTTTTTTTTGAGACACTGTCTCACTCTGTCTCCCTCGCTGGAGTGCGCTGGTGCAATCATGGCTCATGGCAGATTTGTCATTGAACCTTTGATCACCAAACCCTCCTGGGTTCAGGTGATCCTCCCACCTCAGCCTCCCAAGTAGCTGGGATTACCGGCACCCAGCACCATGCCTGGATAATTTCTGTATTTTTGGTAAAGACAGGGTTTCCCCATGTTGCCCAGGCTGGTCTCAAACTCCTGGGCTCAAGCAATCCACCTGCCTCAGCCTCTCAGAGTGCTGAGATTACAGTGTGAGCCACCACGCCCAGCCCACCTTATGTCTTAACCCTGGAGTTACATGGATTCAATGCTCTGAGCTAATTCTCCTCTTTCATCACTTGGTTGGCTAAAATTCTTTGGCTAGTAGTTTCTTCAAGGCAGATTCAAATAAACCATATTTGAATTCTTACATATTCAAAGATGTCTGTTGCCTTTATATGTATGTCAGTTGGGCTAGTGACATTGCTTGGATATGTGTCCCCACCCAAATCTCATGTTGGAATGTCATCCCTAATGTTAGGGGTGGGATTTGGTGGGAGGTACTTGGGTCACAGGGGCAGATCTCTCCTGAATGGTTTGGGCCCTCCCCTTGGTGATGAGTGAGCTCTGGCTCTGGGTTCACATGAGATCTGGTCGTTTAAATGTGT
The DNA here is from genome assembly GCA_031835075.1 of Saguinus oedipus. NCBI lineage: Eukaryota > Metazoa > Chordata > Mammalia > Primates > Cebidae > Saguinus > Saguinus oedipus. The sequence goes on from CM063176.1 coordinate 143,657,610, forward strand.
ATGTCATCTTCCCCCAACTCTCTCTCTTGCTCTGCTCATGCTGTAAGGTGCCTGCCCTCTCTTTGCCTTCTGCCATGACTGGAGGCTTTCTGAGGCCTCCCCAGAAGTAGACACTACTATGCTTCCTGTAAAGCCTGCAGAACAGTTAGCCAGTTAAACTTCTTTTCTTTATAAATTTCCCAGCCTCAAGTATTTCTTTATAGGAATGTAAGAATGGCCTAATACAGTTAGGGACAAAACAATTTCTTGAATACACCATAGGCCAGCTCCTCTCTTCTAGCTGGGAAGAAGACTCAAGTCAGATTTCAAAGATAATAAGGGAGTCAAGAGAAAAGGTTGGGGTTTTAGTCACTTTCATCAGAAATGCCTTTGTGTTGACCTCTGTATGCAGTTTCTCTGGGGCACAATATTCTCTTTCAATCTATAGGTTCGAGTCTTTTTTTTATTTATTTATTTCCAGAAATGTTTCTTAGGTTATAATATTAATTTTAATTTTTTTCATTCATGATCTTAGTTCTTTCATCCTTCAGACTCATCAAGTACAAATATTTGGAATCCTTTTTACTGCCTTCCCATACTCAAGTCCCTTTCAATGTCTCTTTACTTCCATTTTCTTTCATTCACTTTGTTTGCAATCCTGTCCTCCATGTACCTGCTATGTTCTCAACAATGTCTGTTCTTCTGTATATCTGCAAACAGTTGTATGCTTCCCTTTCACATCTTTCCAAGTTCTGCCAGTTTGAGCATGTCTCATTTCGTACTCTCTTGCCATACCTTCCCTGAGCTGCATCTCTGCTTTATGTTCTTGTTTTATAAAGGCAATTATTCTATTTTTAGAAAATGCAGAGCAGTATGTTTGGCCATATATTCCATCTGCTCTATGATAATTTGTTCTATTAAAAAAAGAAAAATAGAGGTATTAAAAACATACATGTACATTATCCTTTTTTTTTTTTTGAGGCAGAGTCTCACTCTCTGTCACCCAGACTGGAGTGCAATGGCATGACATAGGCTCACTGCAACCTCCACCTCCCAGGTTCAAGCTATCCTTCTGCCTCAGCCTCCCAAGTAACTGGGACTACAGGTGTGTGCCACCACACTCAGCTAATTTTTGTATTTTTTAGTAGAGATGGGGTTTCACCATATTGGTCAGGCTGGTCTTGAACCCCTGACCTCATGATCTGCCCACCTTGGCCTCCCAAACTTCTGGGATTACAGGTATGAGTCACTGCGCCCAGCACATTATCCATTTTCAAGGAAACCCAATGGGCCCCACGTTTGATGGGTGCGCTGATGGCTGCACAAGACATGGTGCCCCTCCCTGGGGCCTTCTCTGGGCCTTCTTCCTGTACCTTCCACCATCCCTAGATGAAGGGCCTTTTGCCACTTCTACCCCTAATTCTTTTGGCTTCTTCGGTGCTCTGTGATTTGCTGTGTCCTTGCAGAGAGCCCCGGCTGTGTCCTGTGATATGAAGCAAGCATTTAAAGACACCAACCCCCACAGCAACCACAACCACGTGTGTGTCCTTCAGCCAAACAGCCCGCCACAGATGCTGCTGTGTCAGCGAAACCACGACCTGCGTGGCCTGGATCCACCCCAGCCTTCCTGGTTGGCGGCTTAGAGAAGAAACCTCAGTGCCAATGGAGAACAAATAAAGGAAAACCTGTGACCGTCTGTGAGTGGACACAGCTCTCTTTGGACTTAGGGTGCTGAGCAGTCACCCTGGCAGCTGGGAGGCCCAGGCAGCTCTTCTCCCTGTGCTCAGACTTCCCCGGGCACCTTGAGAAGCACCCTTGGTGCCGTGTGCCTTGATTTATCTATTCTTGCTTCCACATGTGCATGGATTTCATAAGCCCATCTTGATCATTGGGGAGCAAAGGAGAAGTATTAATAAATCAACAGCAACCAGAGCATGAGCTGGTCGAGGAAGGCATTTCACGGGCTGGACAAGGGAACGTTGCTTCCAAAGCAACAAGAAGGTGAAGTCAAGATGTTCATTGATCAGCAAGTAACGTGAACACAGAGGAGACCATGAGTAAAACATGATCTTTGAGCTGTTCTGGACTTCCCATGAGAGGTGAGGACCGATCCATACTCAGCCTTCTCCCCAGCCCGGCAGGGACATAAGGGTTTATTTGTTTGACCCAAGAGGAAACCATGAAGCTGCAGAAAGAGCAGAAGGCTGGAGAGCCAGGGGTGGGTGCAGAAGTGCACCTCCGAGACGTCGGGAAGGGCACTGCACTAGGGACCCACCTATGTGCTGGAGGTGCCATCATCAACCTAGAGAGAGGCTGGGGAGAGCCCATGGGATATCACCTGTAAAAGCATTGAGCGAGATGCCTGGTATTCAGACATCTGACATGCCATTTAGTGTAATTTTCCTCTTTTGGAACACTGCAGAAGTCAGAGGACAGCTCCTGTTAATATTACCCTCCTTTCTCTGGGCATCCAGCGTGTCCATTTTAGCCCAGTGACTCATACAAGGCTGTTCTGATACCAGAAAGTTTTTGATGCTTCTATGTCAAAACGGCCTTATCAATTTTTTAAAATGGGTATTCTTTTACCGAGTAATGTCCACCCAAGTCTTCTGGACACTTACTCCAACCCGTTACCCCCCCAGTTACGTTACCATAGATGTTCCCCTATATTTTCTATATTGCTTTCATTTTCCAATTCTATTCTCTACATATTTTCTTATTTTTTATCAGTAACGCTCTCTTTTCTTAACATTTGATTTGTCTAGATTCTTATAAGTGGGCATTATATTTATCATAAAAAATAGTAAATATCTTACAGTGAATAACACGACTGTGTTGCTGTGCATGCTGAATGGACTGCTACCAGTTCAATGGCTTTTTTCCCAGGTAGCATGAAGCTGAGAATGAGAGGGTCCGGACAGAGTCTCCCCATGTCCTCCACAATCCAGGAACCAGCAGGACAGCTCTGCGCCAGAATGAAACTCCCTCAGTTGGAATCTTTGAGCTACCTTGTGCCAGCTGCAGGGCATCAGTCAAGTATTGAAACTCTGTTCCTCAGTTCCCTTACCTGTCAAATGTGGACGAGAACAACAGTGAGCTCATCAGTGACTGTGAGGAATGAATGAGGTGAACCAGGTGACACACTGAGAGTGGCAAGTAGCATGTCACCGCCATCTGCACACACGCAACCCAATACAGCTGACAGATCTGAGCAGCCAGGAAGTCACGGGGGCCCTAGGAAGGTACACCCACAAAAGGGAGCGAGGCGCATGCCAGGAGGGAACCTTGATGAATGTGGGTAAGTGAAAGAAGCCAGGCACAAAAGACCACATTTCATATGATTGCCTTTATAAGAAACACCGAGGCCAGGCGCAGTGTCTCACACCTGTAATCCCAGCACTCTGGGAGGCAAACATGGGTGGATCACTTGAGGCCAGGAGTTCAACACGGTAAAACTCCATCTCTACTAAAAATACAAAAATTAGCTGGGTGTGGTGGTGCACAACTGTAATCCCAGCTACTTGGGAGACTAAGGCAGGAGAATCTCTTGAACCTTGAACCTGGAAGGTGGAGGCTGCAATGAGCCGAGATCTTGTCACTATACTACAGCCTGGGTGATGGAGTAATACTCTGAAAAAAAAAAAAAAAAAGAAGGAAAGAAAGAAAAGAAAAATCCAGAGTAGGCAAATCTATAGAAAGTAGATTTCTAGTTCCAGGGGCTGGGGTGGGGATGGGGGACTATGGAGAATAGTGGGAGTGGCTGCTTAATGGCTATGGGGTTCTTTTCCAGTTTCATGAGAAGTGAGGACCAATCCACAGGCAGCTTTTGCCCAACCCTGTAAGGGGCTTTCCTGCTTCATCCGGAGAGGAAGCCAGGAAGCTGCATGAGAAGCCCCAGGCTGGAGGGAATGGGAATAGGTGCAGACCACTCTCCCCACCCCGACTGCCTTCGGGACATTGCGGAGGACATCTCACTGTGGACTCGTGTCTGATGAAACTTTTGGTTTGATGAAACTTTTGGTTTGATAAAAATGTTCTGTAACTAAATAGTGGCAATAGTTGTGTGACATCATGAATGTACCTCAACACCACTGAACAATTCCGTATCTTGATTATAAATTAATAAGCAAGATCCCTGGAATAAGGGATCTTGATCTGAGCTCAATGGGGGAGAGATGAGACCATCCTCAGTGCAGATCATATGACTGTAGGCCAGTTCACACCACTGTAGGCCAACTCACACCACCTGAGCACAGGCCTTCCTTAAGATGACCAGTGGCTCTGCTATCGTTAGCTTTGTGGCTTAATAAACATCTTCAACATTCAGCAGCTTAAAATGATGTCTACTTTATGAAGCCCACCATCGTGTGGGTGGGCTGGACTGTTCTGGTCTGGGCCAGCTTGGCTGACCTCCACTGGGTGCTCTCAAATGTCTGTGATCAACTGGTGGGCCAGTGGCTGCTGGATGATGGACTACAGCCTCCCTCTTATGTGGGCAGTTGACTGGGAAGCCTCAGCTAAGAGGGCCAGTCTCTGTTCCATGTAGCCTCTCATCCCCCAGTGAAGCTAGCCTGTATCCACAGAGCAGCTGGGAGGGCTGGTCTCTGCTCCACATGATCTCTCATCCCCCAGGAAGCTAGCCTGCATCCACAGAGCAGCTGGGAGGGCTGGTCTCTGCTCCACATGATCTCTCATCCCCCAGGAAGCTAGCCTGCATCCACAGAGCAGCCGGGAGGGCTGGTCTCTGCTCCACATGATCTCTCATCCCCCAGGAAGCTAGCCTGCATCCACAGAGCACCCGGGAGGGCTGGTCTCTGCTCCACATGGCCTCTCATCCCCCAGTGAAGCTAGTCTGCATCCACAGAGCAGCTGGGACTACTGGTCTCTGCTCCACATGGCCTCTCATCCCCCAGTGAAGCTAGCCTGCATCCACAGAGCAGCTGGGAGGGCTGGTCTCTGCTCCACATGGCCTCTCATCCCCCAGGAAGCTAGTCTGCATCCACAGAGCAGCTGGGAGGACTGGTCTCTGCTCCACATGGCCTCTCATCCCCCAGTGAAGCTAGCCTGCATCCACAGAGCACCCGGGAGGGCTGGTCTCTGCTCCATGTGGCCTCTCATCACCCAGTGAAGCTAGCCTGAAGCCACAGAGCAGCTGAATGGAGAAGCTGAAAGGCACCTGGAGGTCCAGGCTCGAAATATCCCAGCCTCATTCTATTAATCAGAACAAGTCACAGGCTCATCAGATTCAAGAGTGGAGGAAACAGACTCCACTTCCTGAGAGGAGGGGCTGCAGAGAAGTTGTGGCTGTGCTCCAGGGATTTGCATGCTAAAGTCCAGGTGAATGGTCCTCTGAAGCCTGATTAACCTCCACTTTATCCCTGTGTCCTATCACCCTTCTCACCTCTGGGGTGAGCCTGAAAGTGGGGCGAGACACAGGGAGGTCAGGGTGTCCATGTCACACGACACTTAGTAGAGCAATATAGCTGAACCTATAATGGCTTGCCCAAATGTTCCCGTGGCTAAAGAGTCATATTAAAGAAGCCACATCAAAAAATCTTCCCTGGCTTTTGGTGTGGTTCCAGATTTCTTTTTTTTTTTTCTTTTTAATTTTTAAAGACGGGGTTGCACCATGTTGGTCAGGCTGGTCTTAAACTCCCGACCTCAGGTGATCCGCCCGCCTTGGCCTCCAAAGTGCTTGGATTACAGGCGTGAGCCACCACGCCCGACCCAGATTTCTTTTTGTTTCAGAACTAAATAGGCTCCCATACATTTTCTTCTAACGGGGTTCAGTACCTCCTCCTCTCAGCGGCTAACAGATGAAGCCTCTGGACATTCAGCTGGGTCGGAGGTGGCGGGGGGCTCCATGCAGGAGGGAGAAATAAAGTGGGCAAAGAAAGAGACAGGGGCAGCAAGAGCCTCTGTCCAGTGTGGTCAGAAGGCACAGAGTTCTTGTCCAGAAAGGTGAGTCAGGGCTGCCTGGGGAGGGGCCTGAGCCTGTGAGGGTAGTCACAGGGAATGGACACCGGTGTAACAGGAATTTCTTGAAGAACGCAACGCAGCACGGCCAGAGCTGAGCTTGGGAAGGGGAAGCAGCCACACATGCAGGCAGAAGAGGTTCAGAGAGATCGGAGACAGAAACGAGCTATCAGGAGGCTGTGGGTGTGGCCCGGGTGACAGAGACCTGAGCAGGGAAGCTGACAAGTTGTCACAGAAGTGGAACTGACAGTTTGACAACTGATTAGATATGAGAGGGAAGAAGGGCAGTGAATGAGGAGGGAAAGGAAAGGAGGATAGGGAAGGCAACGGTCCCATGCCCATTCGAGGGGGCCAGGAAAAGACAGATCCTCAGAAAAGAGAGCAAGAGACGGGAAGTTCTGCTCGAAGTTTGAAGCCATGGGAGCATGGGATGTTGCAGCCATGGGGTAGGGTTGGGGCCATGGAGGGAGGCCCCTCAGCCTGAGGGAATCAGGAGGAGCAGCGGGACCCTGCCTCATCTGTAGCCTCACCAGCCCTGTGGTCTGCTGTGACACTGAGGATCTAAAGCACAATTTTCAAGGTTGAGCAATGACTGTTCTTCCTCCCAGGATGCAGAAACCTGTCGAAGACCCAGGCCCGGTTCCGTGCCTGCTCTCCCCAGCCTTGGAAGGCTCCACGGTTGGCCGCAGCTGCACCACTCACAGCAGATTTTACAAGCCTGTCCTTCTGCCAGGGCCCTTTTAGAAGCAAAAATAGCTGGAATAAGCCTGCTCTCCCTAAACCATGAAAACATCTCACCATACCTCAAGCTGTGACTTACTGCTGTGTCAGCCTACATCCCAGCACGCTTCCTGGTGGAGCCCGTATGAGCAACCTCAGGAGGGTGCGCGAAGGACCCATTCTGCACACGTTTACACGAAGGGTGGGATTTTAAAGAGGACATCGTCCAGCTGGAGACAGAAGGTAACTGTCATCTTGGTCACTGCTAAGGCTCACCTAATCATGTAAGACACACCACTCATGAAAAATAAATGTTTTCAACTCTTTGTGGCACCCTGCTGGGACAGGCTCTGCCTGGTCATTCCGTCCCAGCAGCAATCACCCATCCCGGTGTTAGGAGGGCCTGAGACTTTGCTAATGTGCTTTCAGGTCAGCCATAAAAATATCTGTAAGATTTCTTAGCTAATGGTGCATTTTCGAGGTCATTCAAGGCTAAGACCAGGAGGATTAAATGATCTGATTCCTTCCTGAGGCTCTTAGTTGTAAAGGACCAAAGAAGCCGTAAAACAAAGATTTATTCAGTTTCAGTCGGACAGCTCGATGGCGCAGCCCCGTAAGACCAGGAAAAAAGAAACATCTGGCCAGAAGAGTACACTTGTTTACAAAAAAAAAAAAAAAAAGTTTTAAGACTCTTCTCCAGCCTCACCAAGTTCTTGGACTAAAATTAGGCTGAAAATGAAAAACAATGTAGAATCTGAAGAGTACAGGGCAAATACAGGCAGGAGAAAGAACATCCTGTTTCTTCCTTATCCAGCTGCCTCTGACCGGGGTCCCCCAAGCACCCCAGGGAGCAGCCCTGCCCTGGTAGGTAACCCCCTTGGGGACCGCACAGCTGTGGTGCTCCCTGAACAGGTGACGGATGTGGCCTCTGCTCCAAGACCAAACCCTTCTGTAGGGGAGGGTGTTTTCTGCAGAGGATACTCAGAGAAGGGAAAGGGCCGTGTTTTGCTGCTCCCGTGACAAGATGCCCCTCTCCTGAGCGCAAGGTAAACAGTGGTAGTGTTGCTGGCACCGAGATACTGAGGGGGCCCGTGCTGGGGGACAGGGTGCTGAGGGACGGGTACATCTTGAGAGGCGTGGATGACAACTGTTTTGTAAGGAAGGAAGCCTGCGCTGGCAGTGAAGCCCTTGGCCTCAGTTGGGAAACTCAACTTCTTTTCCAGGCCTGCTGTTGACTCACTGAGGACATGCAGGCCAAGCTCTCCTAGCTCAAACTACCCACTCCATTCCCTCCCCATGTGTGCAACCGCAGGCAATGGGAATCACAGGACTCAGCCGGTGCCTTCCGCTCTCCCTGGGATGCTAATGGGATTAATGGGTCAAGGTTGGAAGATGCTTTGAACTTCTTGGCATGGAGCTGTCTCCAGTACAGTAATTAACAAACCTCCCCAAAGAGGGTCAGAAGTCACCCAGAGGCCCGGGGAATAGAGCTGGACAGGCTTCATGGCTGGGTCGCAGGAGGACAGGGAAAGACATGGCATCTGAAGTTTGCACCCTGTGTGCAGGCAGCCGTGGTAGCAACAGATGTCCTTGGGTTCCTGGGCTGTCTGTTAACAACCCGGACTTACACCTGTTAAAAAGGCAGAAATTAAATCATGACCCCAGAGCAGAGTGGGGCAACCCGCCCAACTGTCACCCCGGTTAACGGTGATGCACCATTTTGTGGGAGTTGGAGATGAAATTTCTAATGGCAAAGAAGGTGCTGATCAGATGTCTAACCATCAGAGTGACACTGCCCCTCTGCGGTCTCCAGCATGGACCTGGAAATCCTTGACAAACCTTGGGCAATCAGGACCTGGGCATTCCCATATCCCATCTGAAGGATGACATTTCTGGAAACCTTGTACCATGGGATGCCAAGTTGAAAAGATCATTAACTAGGGCATAAACACGTCCCTGAAAGTCTCCTCAGAGTGTCCTCCTCCTCTGTAGGGTGGAGGGGTCGGACTCACAGTGGTGCTCCTGAACCACCCAGGCATATGTCCCTTACGCCTGTGTTCCCTCTCCACAGTGACAGCACCTGCCTGTGGATGGTGACCTTTCAGCTGTTCTCCAGAGCCCTGCAAAGCTGATGGGAACTTGTTAGTCCTGCTACCTTGCTGGCCTTGAGGAGGTCAGCCACCACAGATGAGCAGAATGAGGCATGGTGTGGGCTGGGCTCATCTGTGGCCAGGTCCACACGGAGCTCCGAGACTGTTCCTGCCCACCCACTCCCAACGCTTCTGTTTTTCCTGTGGCATCTCAAAATTCCACTCCTGTGCCACGGTTCATTCAGGCAGGGACACAGAAGCAGTGTTCACTCCACCAGAGGCTGTCTCATCAGGGACCTGATGCCAGGCTCTCTGCACCCTGGTTTGCACTGAACACACCTGTCCAGTGAGTCTCGGGCTTTTGTTCCCTGGGAGCCTTTCCAGATGAACCTCAGCCAGCCTCTCACTGATGAATCCCTTCTAAAACACTTTCCCGTTGCAAAAAGGGCTACTCCAAAAGCGTCTCTGGCCTTTGGGCCACAAAGTTCACGCCCACCCATGGGGCATGCCCAGCAAGCAACACTGTCCCCTCATAGCCGCCCTATCCGTGGCTTTGAGAGGCCCCTCGCCAATGTGTTCACATGCATAGAAAGAGCCATCCACGGAGGATTTCTGATTTGTCCTGAGTGTCTGTGTGTGTCCTGCCCCTTACATTGTTACAGTTGGTGGGTGCTACCCTTCAGCTGCATCTGGGGACAGAGGCATCACTAAGGTTGGGGTCTCACTGCACACTACGCACATCAGCACCAAGGTTGGCTCGTTAATCCACCCTGTGAGGGAGGCATCGGCACCGGATCAGGGACCCTGAGGCTCAGAGAAGCTACCCAAAGTCTGTCTCCCAGCCTTGCGTGTCCAGAGTCTGGACAGGAACCCCTTCTTATAACCCGAGGGAAAGCCCTTGCCACCGGCTGCCTTCTCCCCGACCTGCAGGTGAGACAGCGGTACCCGCCCCTCAAGCTAGGAGCCCCCAGGCACTCAGAGCTCGCTCCACCCCTCAAGCTCCTCCCCCAGGCCCTCAGAGCTCGCTCCGCCCCTCAAGCTCCTCCCCCAGGCCCTCAGAGCTCGCTCCGCCCCTCAAGCTCCTCCCCCAGACCCTCAGAGCTCGCTCCGCCCCTCAAGCGCCTCCCCTAGGCCCTCAGAGCTCGCTCCGCCCCTCAAGCTCCTCCCCCAGGCCCTCAGAGCTCGCTCCGCCCCTCAAGCTCCTCCCCCAGGCCCTCAGAGCTCGCTCCGCTCCTCAAGCTCCTCCCCCAGGCCCTCCGAACTCGCTCCGCCCCTCAAGCTCCTCCCCCAAGCCCTCCGAACTCGCTCCGCCCCTCAAGACCTTCCCCTAGACGAGCAGCGCCGCTTGCGCAGCCCCTCAGGCTGCAGAGCTTCCTCTCCCCCTAGCGTCTGACCACTGCCTTGACTTCCCGCGGCCTCCTCTCTGCTCTGCACTCGTACATGCAACCCCGCTGACCCTCGGCACCCCATCTTTTCAGTCCCAGATCCTCCTCGTGAGACTCACATGTTATCTTCTCACAGGCGGCTCCTGTGGTTGCTCCCCGGGACCTGATGTGTTCCACATCGAGGCCTGGAGCACTCACCAGTTTCTGTAGCCGCCATCGCTGGGAAAGACCGTACCACCTGCCTGGTCACCAGAACTTGCTACCTCGGTGCCACTTTTCCCTTCCTACTTCTCGCAGCCCACCCCATCCGCCGTGTCCACGCCCACGTGATCGCCAAGCCTGCCCCTTCTGCCTCCTACAATCCCCAGTCCATCTTCTCCTTTCCAGCCCAGTTTCTCAGGAGAATGCCCACAAAGCCTGTTTCCCACTCCCCCACCCTACCCTCAGGCCAATGTCAGAGCAGTCTCTCAAATGCTGTCTCTGCATCCTCTAGTAGGCACCGGCCCCAGGACCAGGAGGAGCACAGCAGCTGGTCAGTACTGAATGAACGAGGGCGTCTGCTGGGTGAATATCTGCATTCTCTCCTCCCAACGCCCGATGGCTGTATTACTTTCCACTCCCACCAACAACATCCGCGGTGCCCTTTTCTCTGCATCCTCACCAACACTTGCTGTCTTTGGTCTCTTTGATAAGTCATCCGAACAGGGGAGGTGAGGTCTCATTGTGGTTCTAATTTGCATTTCCCTGATGCTTTGTGATGACAAGCATATTTTTTTCAGAGATCTGTTCACCCCTTGGATGTCTTCTTTTGAAAAACATAACTTAATATATCTAAAAGGAGTCCTACAAGTAGAAAGTAGAACGATGGTTACCAGGGGCTGAGAGGTGGGGCACGGGGAGAAAGTCAAAGGGTGGAAGAACTCAGATAAGACATGTAAGTTTCAGTGATCTATTGCACAGGATGGTGACTACAGTAAACACTAATGCATTGTGTATTTCAGAATTGCTGAAAGAGTAGATTTTAAACGTTTTCACCACAAAAGAAGATCGGTATGTGAGGTGAAAGATTTATTGATTAACTTGATTGAAACATTCCACAATGTAAACATATATCAAAACATCACATTGAACCTCGTGAATATATAATATAATATATACAGTCATTATGTGTCAATTACCAAAACTAACCATTGACTGCTTTGCTCTAAAGGCAAGGCCTGGATCCTGAGTGTGGCCTCAGGTACCCCCGTGACCTGGCACCTGCCTCCTTCACCCTCCCCTCCGCAGATGCTCTCTCTGAGTCCCCCGCCCCACCGCCCCCCCCCACCCAATTTCCCATCTACCTCACGCACCAGGCCGTGCATGCAGCTCCTCTGCCTGTGGCCAGTCCTCACCTCCCTGTTGCTGTCCATCATCCTTCATGCCCAAGAGCCCTCCCCACCCCCACCCCAGCTATGGTAAGCTTGTGGACCTCCCTGAAGGAACGTTCCTCCCCTTCACAACCCTGCCAAGCAGGTCCACACTGCCTGGGGCCGAGGCTAGGGATCTGCAGGCTGGAGGCCCTCGAGGATGTGTGGGCGTGCAGGACCCCATCAGCCTTCCCAGCACACTGCTGGCAAGATATAGTCCTGGGACATAAAGCAGAGTCCCCGTCCCTGGCACCCCACAGGCACAGGCAAGGACACACACGGCCCCAGGTCTCCCTGCTGGAGCAGGGCTTTCTGCCTTGGCTGGCTGGAGAGCCAACAGTCGCCCTTCCACTGAAATCACTTTGTTTATGTGCATTAAAGGCCAATGTTCTCCAGTTATCTCGAAGTAGTTTCCATCTTACAATGAATTACTGCTCTCAAATGGAAAGGCAGGGGAGTGCCAGTGCAGCCCAAACGTGGCCCAAATTGCTTTGCCCTCTGAACTGCTTATTTCAAAGTTGGCCTCAGCAGCCTCGTTCACCAGGTCTGCACGCTCCAAAGTTCATTTCTAACATTGTGATGCTTTGGAGAGCCTCAGACAGCTGCTCAGCCTGGCTCCTGCCCTGGGCTCTGGGGGCTGGGCCTGACCCTCTAACTCCAGCGAGTGTAGCCGAGATCGCCTCGTTGGCGCCTTTCTCACCCCTCTGTATTTTCTCCTCTCCTTTCCAGACGTGTTTGCCACGGCCCCATAGAAGGGTTGGAAAGGGAGAGAGAGCTGTAAATCATCTGCCCCACAGTCCCTATGAAAATATTAAAAATGCTCAAAATAGGTGTGGGTGGAGGCCAGCAAGCGGCAGGGCCAGCCCAGGGTAGCGTCAGGAGTAGGAGCTTCCCAGGCTGCATCGGAGCTCCCCGAACGCTCCATCCTCGTAAATCAGCCTGGCCTCTGCTTCTCGCTGGCATTTCCCGCTCTGGCTCACACAAGGGTGAGGGGGCTGCTGCTGGCCGGGCGCAATCCGGGCCTGGCTTAGCCTGGCCTGACCCCCAGGGCCACACACCCAGCACCCCACACCCACACACAGTCTGGGGATTACACAACCTCTTCTTGATGTGACCAGAGAACACCATGTCCAGGCAAAGCCCAGCCCCTCCGGCCCACAGAAGACAAATAGCAGGGAGGAAGGAGCGTAGGTGCTGCCCTGGGCAGATCCGATTTCCCGGCGAGCGCAGTCGCTGGCTGCCTATGCCACCGGGGGCCTCGGCTGCCAGGGAGTGGCCATGCCAGGGGGCTTGGCCCTGCACGTACATGGGGCTCTCGCAGGAGCTCCACGTGCTCGGAGACTGTCCCCTGGGTCTTGTCAGACTTCATCAGGGCAAGGCGGCTGGTGGGGCAGGATGAGAAGAAAAGACTTTCGGGTGGGGATTTGTGCCTGATTCCCACTTAATCGGGATAAGCTGCCTGGAGAAAATGGGCTGTTATAATCTCTCCTTTCATGTCTGGCCAGGAATGTTGCTACTCAACGCAGAGGGCGGCATCCAGGCTCCTAAGCCAGCTCTAGAGAGCCCAGGGGTCAGCTGTCCCAACATGACTCCAGCCATGGCTGGGGAAGGCCTTTGCCAGGAGAAATGGTACAAGAGGAAGAAACAAGGAGATGGCCTGCAAAAACAGCCTGTGCCACACAAGCCACCAGGAGCTCTGTCTGCATTCCTGGAGTCCAAGGCCACTTGGAAGCAGGGCCCGGACTTCAGGACAATGCTCCTTAACCTCCACATTCTCACATGGTGCACAGGCATCTGAGCTACCCGGGACTAGCAGGACAGTGCCTGCGAGGCCTCGGGGCCCTGACGCACACCCCAGCCAGCCATGTGTTTCTTTCCAAAGAGCCTACCATCCCTTCAGTCCTGACGCCCGGTCATGCCAAGATCCCAGGATGAGGGGGATGTGGAGGCTGTTTGGAGTCAGAACGACCCAAGCATGACCCCTGGAATTGCCACTGAGTGGCTGTGTGACCCTGGCACGTGGCTGATGTCCTCATCTCACATGGCGGGATGAGCAGGCGCACACGCAGTTGAAAATCAGTCATTTCAAGACCAGGTGCAGTGGCTCACGCCTATAGTCCCAGCACTTCGGGAGGCCGAGGCAGGTAGACAGACCACCTGAGGTCAGGAATTCGAGACCAGCCTGACCAACATGGCGAAACCCCATCTCTACTAAAAATACAGAAATTAGCCAGGCATGGTGGCAGGCACCTGTGATTCCAGCTACTCAGGAGGCTAAGGCTCGAGAACGGCTTGAACCCAGGAGGCGGAGGTTACAGTGAGCCGAGCTGCACCACAGCAGTCCAGCCTGAGTGACAGAGTGAGACTTCGTCAAAAAAAAAAAAAAAAAAAAGTTGGTCATTTCAGGAATAAAGACCTAATCTGGTATAGTTCCTCCCTCTAGAGGGACTGTACCTAAGTCAAATTCGCAGACACAGAGGGCAATGGGTGGCTCTCAGGAGCAGCGGGGTGGGGGGTGGAGGATGAGTTCATGTTAACAGAGACAGTGTCAGGTTGGGAAGATGAAACGTTCTGGAGATGCAGGGTGGGACCTACGATGTACTGTAACTAAGATTGTAACTGTACTTAACACCGCTGAACTGTACACTGAGAACCGGGTAACATGGTGAATCCTATGTTAGATGCACCGCAAAAAAAAAAAAAAAACTTAAAGAAAAGGTGGAACACACTTCTGTATAAACATGACCTCGTTTGCAGAACTTAATTCACAATGTATATAAACTGTGTACAAATTGCTTACACATATTTAAAAATTTAAACATAACGAAAACAATAAAAAGATTGAGAAGCTAGGGGGTGGCGAGGAGTTGGAGCCAAGTCTCCTCTTTTAGAGTGTGTTTTGTTGGGGGCACACAGACAGGTTTAAACAGCTAAATCAGCACCCAGGACAAGTATTTTAACTAGAGCGATGGGAGAAACACATTAGAAGAATTGAGCCCAGAGTGAGTGGCGCAGGGCCGGCGCGGGGTGAGAGAACCAGCGTTGCCTCTGACACCTTCCTGTGGTATGTGTCCAGCCTTCGATGGTGACTGGCCCGTGTCTGCACATCACCAAGACTGACCCGTGTCTGCACGTCATGGCGACTTCAAGCAGCTGCAACTCAATCACTCGTGAAACTCGCCAAAACCTTCTCTTCCAGGTGTGCCTGGCCTTGACTTCCTGCATTTGAACCTGTGGATGTTTCTGACTTGAACTGGTCCCCCCACCAGGTTTGCAGCCCCAGGTGAACTGAGAACATGGTTTCCTCATCCCTCCCTCAGGCGCCTTGTGTCCTCCCCCTCTCCACCTCACCGTCCCCGCCCCCAGTGATGCCTCCTCTCTCTCCAAGACACAGCAGTGAGGAAAGGATCGTGGAGCCCCAGCAGGGTCCAGCGCCCTGGCTCCAACAGGGAAGCTGGAGAGTAAGCCCTGGGGAAGTGCAAAGGCAAACTGGAGTTTGCCCACCCAGGGAGCATGAGGTGGCCCCCACTGCTGGGAGCCAGGAGCACAGAGCCGGCCTCAGAGGATGAAAGCAAAGGTGAGAAGAGGAGCAGGTGAGGGGAAGGGTCCAGGAGCTGATGGAAAGAGAGCCTGCTCCTGTGGCTCTTGAGACCCTCCACTGCCCCACTGCCCTCCTCTCCCTTCCACCCCGTGTCTCCCCCTCCACATTGCCTTCATGCGCACAGCAGTGGGGCCTGCTGAGCATGTGCCCATGGAGGTTCAGAGCGTCTGTCCAAATCCCTGGGTTCCACCTGGAGAGTAAGTGGGTTTCTCTAGCACCCCTCATGCCCATCAGTGTTCTGTGCTGGTCCCTGCTGGGCGGTTTTATGCCCCAGTTGCCATTGGGTGTACATGTGGCTGTCCTTAGCGTAGCCATGGCTCTGAATTCTTCAGTACGGTCACAGGAGCCAGACACAGCTTCCTGTCCGCAGGGAGCTCCTGGACATAAGGAGGCAGCGGGCATGGCCCAGTAAGGAGAGGGAAATGACACAAATGGGCACGGAGCATGAAGAGAGGGAAGTGACAGAGGTGGGCACACGAGAGAGGAGGAGGAATTGGGCAGCCTCTGTGAGGACACACTTTTAGTAGTCAGTGTCCCTCTGCTGCACCCCTTGGTGAAATACCTAATGACGTGCACATACATAGGCCATGGAATCATAAACCTGGACGTGGCAGTGGGACACCCACATACATCCAACCTCCCATCTTCACAAATAATCTCCACACCTATGCTCAGAAGGCTTACGTGACCTGGCCCCAGATACCCAGCTGGTGAGGCCGGCAGCCTTGGACACACATTTATGTATAAACCACCGAGTGCAGAGACAGGATCTTCTCTTGACATCCTCAAGGCAGGGACTGGGACCCTTCCTCATACCTAAGAAACATGGAAGGTGCAGGCGCCGCACGTGCTCACCTCTGGCCAAAGGGCTGGTGTCGGGGGAGTGCTGAGCACACTGCCTGCCTCCCTCCCAGGCCTTCTGTGCCCCGCAGCCATTCCAGCCGAGAGACAGAAACGCCACAGGGTCTCCGGTCTCAGCCTGTTCCTGCTGCTATCACAAAATATCTCGGGATGGAGATGGGTGATTTCTAAGTCACTGGAATTTATTTCTCCCTGTTCTGCAAAGTCCAGGATGATGGTGCCGGCAGATTCGGCATCTGGTGGGGGCTGCTCTTTGCTCCGAGGTGGCTCTTGTCCCAGGTCCTCACAGACAAAGTGGGGGGAGAGACAATCAGGCTCCCTGGAGCCGTTTCATAAGGGCCCCAATGCCAGCTGTGGGAGTGGAGCCCTGGGGACCTCACCACTTCGTAAAAGCCCCGTCTCTTAAGACTATCGTATTGGGGAGTAAGTTTCACCACGAACTGTGGAGGGACACAGGCATTCCAGCCACAGCACCCTCTTAACCCAGAGTTGGGTGCCTCTAATTTCCTCACAACAAGCACTGCCCGTGGTCACTTGCCAAGTGGCCCGCTGGCCAGGGAACTCACGAGCTAGCCGAGGAGGTCCATGAAGAGGCCTCCGTGAGCTCCCCGGGGAGCAGCCACCAGTGGCAAGGCTTTCCTGCACGGTGGCCGGCGGCCAGGCCTCTCCCTCCACTTCCCGCTGTTCCTCCGCAGTGGTTTTTCTTGTTGTTGTTGCATTCTTTCTTCCCAGCATTTAGTGATGAATTAAATTCTTTTCATTTTTTTCCTGATGCAAAATAACAACCCAGAAAGGATAAAAAAAAAACAGCAGATGAAAACCCCTGATGTGTCCAGAAAATCTTTTCAAAGCATGTTTGGAATCAGGCGGCCCAGCTGGGCACAGGACACACTGCGCTGGAGCGAGTGGTGGCCGGGCTGAGAGAAGGTGGCCCATGGCATGGCTGGGCCAGAGTCCAGTTCTGCCACTTAGATCCATGTGGCCTTAACCACACCCCTTAGGTTTTGGGATCTCAGTTTTCTCACCTGTAAAATGGAAATACCCATGCCCAACTCCCAGGTGGCGGCGAGGATGAAGAGAGACACCGTGTGTGTGGCAGACTCCGTTACACCAACAGCCTCTGCCTATGGTAAGTCCCGGTGAACAGGGCAGGCTCCGTTACACCAACATCCTCTGCCTATGGTAAGTCCCAGTGAACAGGGCCACCAAAGCACTCTCAGAGTCTGGAATTAAAATAGATGACCTGCAGGGCATGTCCTTGTATCCCTGATTTACAAACAACTCAACTGAGCCTCAAAGAGGCTCAGAAACAAGCCCAAGGCCACAAAATCAGAGTCTGAAGCCACAGCCTCCTGCTTGGAAGCCAGCAATCTTTCCACCTCAGCTCCTCCTTGGCTGCCACATCAATTTCCTCTCTCCACAAGCCTTAAAGGAGCAGGAAAGGACTCACCAGGATGCTGTTTCCTCCCCTTGATCGCCCTCTCTAAGACCTCATCCAGAACCATGCCAGGCCTCCTGTGGCCACTCTGAGAAGGACCAGGGCCCCCAGAGACATGAGGGAGGAAGGTGCCCAGAACTGGTTTCCTTCCTCCATCTCCCAGGTCACAACACTGGCCATGCCCTCCCCAGCACCCAGGTCCCTGGCACATGTTGAGGAGCTCTTGGTTGGGAGAAGCCAGGGAAGGGGCCAGGCCCCAGCCTAGCACATGCCAGGTGTTTCTCATTCTCACCACCGCCTGGGGCTGCGTGGCTGAGGCAGTTCCCTCGTTAGGGTTTCCACCTGGGCATTAACTTCAGGGCGACCCAGGACCAGGGCAGAATTTTAGCTTCCCTGTGCCTTGGTTTCTTCATCCACAGAATGGGAATAAGATAAGACCTTCTACAGTCTTGTAAAGATTCAAGAACAATGCACACAGCTGAGTCCAAGGCCCAAATCAGTCTCAGATGTGCGCCAAGCTCCATGGACGGATGCGGTAACTGGTACCGTGACTTTAGTGTATAGCCTGCCATCTGGTCCTCAGCCAGTCCCACAAAACGAGCCCTGTTTTCTCTGTATAAGAGAGGACAGTCATACACTCTGCCCACTTCAGAGTTGTTGCAAGAATGACATTAAATCATGTCACGTGAGAGCTTGTGTAAGTTCACTCCTCTGTGCAGTCACCGAACACAAGCTGAGAGCCCACTGTGCGTCAGGCACCCTGCTAAGCACAGGGGATTTCCAGGGACAATGACCCAGGTCCTGGGCACAGGGTGTTCCCTGTCCAGCTAGGGAGGAAACAAACAGCTGCCTTGTGTAGTTAGGGCCCCATGTAAGGAGAACGCATGGGCAGCCCTGGGCACAGAGAAAAGGATGCCAGGTGAGGAGTAGGGAGGCTCCATGGAGAAGTAAGGTGTCATGGAGAAATGAGGCAGGTGCCCAGCAGGGTAGGGCAAAGCTCTCTAGGCTGGCACACCGGGTCCCATGAGGTACATCAGCCCTGGAAACCTCAGGGCGCCTGGGCGATGTCCACATCCACACGGGCCAGCGAGCCATGACCAGGATGCACCACGCGCTTCACACGGCTGACCCTGCACATCCTCTTACAGAGCTTGGAAGGGAAGCTTACAGACAAGAAGGTAGGAGAGCCGGAGCTGGGGGTCTTCCCAAGGGAAACCCAGGCCATGGGGCCCACTATACAGTGGTACCTGAGGCACCCCTCCAATCCCAGTGGACATGGCTTCGTGGAAGGCATGGGTTTCGTAGTTCAGCCACCCTCATCACACTCAGCCTCATCTCTCAACAGCTGTTTGATGAACAGAACTTGTGTTATCTGTTAAGTCTCCACTCCTCACTGTCAAGGGGGTTAATCCCTCCCACCTCAACCAAGCTGTTGTCAAGACTCAGACGAACGCAAAGTGCCTCACACAGCGCCTGGCTGTGAACCGACTTCACCAATGGCTGCTCTTATGAGTAATAATATCATATAAGAACAAAGACAGAGCTGGTGACACAGGAGCATTTCTGAACTCAGACTAGGAAACAACATCCAGGTTTCCTAGGGGCCCAGCCATCTGTGTTAGAATAAAAACGTGAATTAGCCAGCAATGTTCGCCAGCCCCGTCACGTCCCTGGCAAATGTTTACTGGCTTTCTCTGCTGTGTCGGACCTGGAGGAAAAGTAGAATCAGAAATTCCTCTGCAGGAGCTCTGTTCTGTTTCACTTCCAGAAACCACTGGCTGTCAGGACTCGGACACGCTGGTGCGGGAAGGAGAAGTCCCAGTTCGTTCCTGGCACAGCGAAGGCTTTCCCTCAATCTGTAAATGAGGCCTGGTCACTGAAGACGCAGTGAATGCAACTGCCAATGGGTGGCTCTCCTGGAAGAGACACTCATCAAAGGAGTTTTCGTTCCTAGGTGCTGAGTTGTGTTATACTTAGCTTGATAATGAAAATCTCAAAAATCAAACGACTCCAAGAAATAAGATTCAGCCAACATTTTCTCCAAACTCCTCTGCACCAAAATTCAGCAAACTATAGCCCAACGGCCAAATTTAACCCACCACTTGGTTTTTGTAAATAAAGCTTTATTGGCACACATCCATGTCTGTTTCTTTATATATCACCTATGGCTGCGTTCACACTACAATGGCAGAGTTGAATTGTCGGCTGTGACAGAGACCCACAGAGCCCTCGATGTTCACCATCTGGCCCTTGCAGAGAAAGTGGGCTGGCCCCTGCTCCACATAAACATAGGACAGGTGTCAGCCTCCCTGCCCCACGCTACTGTGGCCTCCAGCAGGGGTCTGATGCACCTCTGATCCTGAGCAGAGATGGCAAGCAGCACTGCCCCCACGGCTGGTCCCCTCGAGTGGCAGGGTGGGGTGCAGACTGCATTTCCAGGCTGGTCTGCAAGAGCTGAGTTGACTGGGGGGCAGTGGACACTCTCCCCCAATATCCTGGCTGGTGTCCAGTGGACATTTCACATATGGGGCTATAAATATTGGCATGTGGTCTCACACACCTGACCCTACCCACAGCTCTTTAGATGACAGTGATCAAAGCTTCCGTTTTGCAACTGCTGTTATGTTCTCCGGCCCTTGTTCCGCCTAGTTCCCACGTCAATCTCATGAGGTGACTTGTTTCTTAATTTGCAGCTGAGGAGACTTACTCAGAGGGTGATGTGGGGTTACCCTAGCCCCTGGGGCACAGATTTCCTGACGTCATCATCCAGGTGTCACCACACTGTGCTCCCCCAGTCTCTGAGCAACTCTCTGCAGGCCACCTCCAGAGGCCCGGTGCAGGAAGAGGGTTCCGGGGACCACTATGCTCCATGCTGAGCTTCCCAGCAACCCTACCTGAGCGCCATGAGCAAAGTGGTGGTCATCCGTCCTCAGAATAGCCATCCACGACTATTGGTCCTAAATTTGTCAGGACCACAGCGGGACGAGCAGGGGCAGAGGGCAGTGAGGAGTGCCCCACAGTGGAGAGAAAAGGCTGAGAGCAGAATTCTAGAGGGAGAAGCAGGGGCTGGGGCTGCCCTGGCCGGCCCTCCAACACCCCTCCTGCTGCCCTTTTCCAGAGTCCTGGCAGAGCCTCTGGAAAATCAGAGGGGCCAGGACTGAGGATCCCATGAGGTTTGTATTTGATCGTGTGTGAGTGTGCCCCTCCCATGACCCCAGGAGAGGAGGCTCTTTGCTCCTTTCAGACTCTGTGGCTTCAGATAGCTTGGTTTGTGGGAACATAAGTCCAGTCTCTGCCTCTGTCTCCACAGCGTCCCAGTGTTTCCATGTGTCCTTTTCTGTCTCCTATGAGGACACCAGTCACTGGGTTTAGGGCCCACCCTAACCCAACAGGTTGCCGTCCTGAACTTCACTTTAGTTACAACTGCAAAGACTTTATTTCCAAATAAGTCACCCTCTGAGGCTCCAGGTGACCACGACGTCTTTGAAGGACGCTCTGCAACCACTGCACGTTGTTTCTGGGTTTCCCTTTGTTATTGCAGAACAGGAGGAAGCTGGGCCATGCAGCGAGAAAAGCTCTCGAGCTCATAGCAAAGGGTCTGCTCCACTGCCTGCTGCAGCTGGGAGCCCTGTGATTCCAGAAGGAAGGAAGGAATGGTGCCGTACCTCGTATCCCAGCCCGGGGTGTGGCGTGCACGGCGGCACACACCTGGCATATGTGGTGTCATCTTGCACAGCCCCACGATTGGTTCTCATGTATTTGGCTGGTGTTCTCCTCTAGACTGGGAGCTCCTGGGGGTCAGTAACCAGAGCTTTTCAGCCCTGTGTCCGGACAGCCCAGCACAGCACCCCGAGGCAGAAGTCCTCATCAAACGTTTGTCCACTGGGGCCCACGAATGCTCCAAACAGATGCCCCATCATTCGACACCACTCACTGAGGCACACATGAGAGGGTCTGTCCTGGCCCGTGCCCATGTGACTTCTCGGGGCCCGCCTCGCCCTGGGGAGAGCTAAGTCTCACAGGCTTTCTTCCTGGAGCACTTCTGGAGAAAATCATGCCTTGTTAGATGCAGACAAAATGAGAATTCTGAAAATGTGTTTCCAGTGGGCTAAAATTATAATTTGGGGAATGACTGTAGAATTACCCAGAACCAAAAGGGCAAAGTACAGCCACCTACACCCACTGAGTCACCAAAGAGAAAGGTCAGAGACAGCGTGGCTGAGAGAAGTTGCTAAGCCGTGCCGGAGACATCCGACCTCCGGCGCTCTGTGCAGCCGAACTGGCTTCTCCTCCTCCTTCTCCGACCTGGGAATCAGGATTTAGCCACGGGAGGGCTGGCGTGAGCAGATTGCTGATTGTCAGGATAGTGGAGCGGCTCTTCTGGGCAGTGCTGCTCATGCTCCCTGGAGGAGGCAGCAGCAGGAGGGCCTGGTTACCTGTGTTCCCACCTGTCCAGGACTCTGTGTGGACTTCAGCTTAAGCCCTAACGTGGCACACAGGCCCCTCTGCCATCTGTTCTGTCCGGACAGCCTCATCTGCCTCCCACGCTCCTTGGGGACCCACTGACCTCTCAGTTAGACCCTGCTTTTCAGCCTTCACTGCCTTTGCCCCGCTGCCATGGTGGGGCTGCTCACGGCTTCCCCCCGTGGCCCATGGTGCACTCAGTTCCTGTGCCCCACACTGACCCTTCTGCCCCACATGGGCCTGCCTGTCTGCCCTCCCTACCTGACAACAAATGCTGCTTAGAACCACAGCTGGGTCTCACTGATCCCAAACCTCCACCGCCTAGTAAAGTTTTCCTCCTCTTAAACCTTTGCCTCGACAGCTCTTTTCTAGATTCATTCAACTAATTTCCCATTAATTTGTGACCACGAAGACTAAACCAGATCTGGAAGGCTCAGTGAGTGATTAGTGACACCTCCCTTTAACCAGCCAGTGACGAAGGGCGGGGCCAAGCTATCTCTGTCTTTGTTTCTGGCAGTCGGAGGATCAAGGCACCAATATGCTTACTGTGCCCAGACAGCCCTCCTTTTACCTGGCATCTCATTCACTCATTCAATCATCTGTGCAACAAACACCGACCACCCTCCAGACGAGGACCTAGATGCGCGACACCCGATTCCTGCCTTGAAGGAGCTCTCTGTCTAACGGGAAGACAGGCCAGGAACCCAGGCAGCCAAAATCAACTGTAGAATGCAACTGCCTTTACCAGCATCTATAACAGCCTTGTCACAAGGTGATAATTGCTGCGTCTCCTTTCCCTCGATGGCACACATTGCACAGTAGGCACTCAGTAAGTATTCGGCGAATGAACAGCACTGCCAGGCGAAGACGGCAGGAGGAGGAAGAACCGCAGACCCCCCGTCCTCCTCCCAGGCCCAACCAAGGGAAGAAAATTCTTAAGAGCAGAATTCACTAGCAATAACCACCTTGTGCCATAAACACGGGAAAGGGCAGCCAAGGGAAAAGCAGGAGATGCTGGTCTGGCACAAGGACGGGTGACTCCTAACCCCACCCTCAAGTCCTGGAAGCTTTCCTAAGGAAAGAAATGGAGGCTGAGGATTCTCAGAGAACTCCCGCAGCGGGCAACCTGGCGGGCAGGGCTGCAGGGACGGCCGGGCAAGAGCGAAGTGAAACCGCTCAGGAGGAGAAGCTCCTGCACTCCGCAATGGGAGCTCAGCAAGGGAAACACATGTGGCATTTTCCAGGGCACGAGGCTGCCAGATTTAGCACATAAAAAGGTGCTCAAATGTCCCCTTGAGGACATACTTACACTAAAAAATTATTCACTGTTTATCTGAAATTCAAATGTAACTGGGCATCCTGTATTTTATCTGGCAGGTCCACCAGGGCACTGTGGTGAGTTAGAATAATAAGCTGTGCCCCATGGGAGGGAGAACATGCCCTCAGCTGGGTGAAGTGGCCCTGGGAGATGTCCAGCAGGGCCTCAGCAGCGACCACCCCTCACTCCCCACAAACCTAGATAACAGGACAGCAGATTGAGAGCAGTCTTCAAAGTACACCCCAAAGAGAGAATGACAGCTAGCCCCGCTAAGATGGGGAACCGTATCACAGAAGGCATCACACAAATAGGAAGGCTAGATGGAGCTGCCTCTGCCACACGTCATGAAAAGAATGAAAACAGCAAGGCAATAAATGCAAATGTACTGCCTGAGGAAGGATGGGAAGGGAGGAGAGAGGAAACAAATGAGAGAAATTGTTGAAGAATAAGGTCTGGGAGAAAACACAGGATCAGATTCCCTGTGAATGCTGCATACCAAAGGATGGATGGCTAGATGGATGGATGGATGGATAGATGATAGATAGCTAGAAAATAGACAGATAATAGATAGATGGACAGATAGATGATTGATAGATAGATAGATAGATAGATAGATAGATAGATAGATAATATACAGATAAATGATAGATAGCTAGATAATAGACAGATAATAGATGGATGGACAGATAGATGATTGATAGATAGATAGATAATATACAGATAGATGATAGATAGCTAGATAATAGACAGACAGATAATAGATAGATGGACAGATAGATGATTGATAGGTAATATACAGATAGACAGATAGATGATAGCTAGATAGATAGCTATCTATCTTATTTATCTGATAGGCAGATAAATAAGACAGGTAAATTAGATATATAGACAGATAGATTAGATGGATAAATTAAATGCATAGATATGTATGCATATGTTTGTACATATCTATATCTACATACAGCATATATGCATACAGTTGTATATATGTATACTACATATGTATATATATGAATACAATTATACAAAAACCAAAAGGTACAAGTGCAAAATAAAAGAATGATACTGACTAGTTAAGGAATCAAACTTAGAGCCAATTTACAAATTGAGTAAATAAATTACAATCAAGGAGAGATTTGACACTTGAAAACCAAATTAAGGACATAGAGTTATGATCTGAGTTCATCACAGAAAATGCAGAAGGAAAAATAAATGAAGAGATGGGAGTGAAGAGCAGATCACAGTATGGAGGACGGGCAGAGCATTCCAACAGAGGGAAGCAGACGGTCCTAAAGCAGACCACTCACTTAGTGGAATAGAAGATGTTATTCCACGATGTAATACGAGACATTTTTTCCTGACGTGAAGGAAAACGCGGATATGCCAGCTGAAAGATTACCCCTATACTAGGGAGGGTTGGGACACACCCTGGTTGTTACTAAGCATCGATCAATGTTAAAGAGTTCATTATCTAAGCATACAACTAGAAAGAAAGCAAATTACTTACAAGGTAGAAAAATCCCGTTAATCTCAGACATATCATTCAGTGAGAGGAGACAACAGAGCCGTTTCTCACTTGGCCAAATTACCCTCCAAGAAGAAAACAAAAGGCAAGCATTCTCGAACATTAAAGAATTCAGTGATACAGAACCTAGGAATCCTTCTCAAAGGGAACACTGAACCAAAAACCCAGCTAAGCCGAAGATGAGTAAAATTTTAAAAGCTCTAGTATAGGCGAGCCATGGTAATGAGGAGTCAGTGGGCAACACAGATGCTTGCAACTGTGGCAGAAATGATACAGTGGAGAATCATGCTTTGCTGGTGGTAAATACTCTAAACTCTAGTGCAGCAGACAGGGAGGTGCTTCTCAGACCCCGCTTCAGGACCAAAAGGGGGATCCTGGCTTCAGGATGCAGCCGTGAAGGGTCAGGCAACAGTCTCCAGCTGCTAACTCTCAGTTTCTGAGCCAAAGTCATGCCCTTCTCAGGGCAGCCTCCAGCCAGTGACTGAGCAAGGCAGCGATGCAGAGGCCTGGCCTGTTCCGCCCAATGAGGGTCTCCTCTGAGGAGCAGTCTTTGCTCTGGAGCTTCTCCCTGGACCGGCAGACTTTCCTGAGCTGCATCAGAGGCTGACCGCTTTCCCTGCCCTATTCTTTCGCAAGCATTACTCCCTAATAACCTTTGCACGTCCCTTTATTCTTGAAGAATCCAAGCCAGCACACATAGCAAAATAATATATGCAACAAAAATAGGTAGATTGAGAAAGAAGGAATGGAGTAGTGTAAGAAAGCCACTCACCTCATCTTCTACAGTGGGGAAGACATACTGCAAAAAATTAAAGCATAATGAGTCTGGGCGTGGTGGCTCACGCCTGTAATCCCAGCACTTTGGGAGGCTGAGGCAGGTGGATCACCTGAGGTCAGGAGTTCGTAGACCAGCCTGACCAACGTGGAGAAACTCTGTCTCTATTAAAAATACAAAAAATTAGCCAGGCTTAGTGGTGTATGCCTATAATCCCAGCTATTCGGGAAGCTGAGGCAGAATCGCCAGAACCCAGGGGGCAGAGGTTGCGGTGAGCCAAGATTGTGCCATTGCACTCCGGCCTGGGCAACAAGAGCAAGACTCCATCTCAAAAAAACGAAAAAAAATTAAAGCATAATGAGAAAAACAACCTACTGACTCAACTGCTTAATAATTTCTAAAATCTTTTTCCTTAACCTAAGCAGGATCTTTACAGACTAATATCTCTTGTGGTAAGGAAATTAAAGTCAGCAATTCGTCAGAATTTTCCTTCTTTAAACTCAATTAAATTTTAATATTTTTAATCATGCAAGATATAATGCTATTTAAAAAATAACTTTACCTTGTATATATATTCTTTAAAATTTTACCATATAAGTGTGTGTGTGTGTGTGTGTATATATATATATATATGAATCTATTTTTCTATCTAGTCACAGAAATTTGGCATAATGTTCATCAAACACTAACTCCGTTTCTGGGTAATGAGCAATTTGTTGGTTTTCTCTTAGTACTTCTCCGTTTTGCTTTAGTTTTTATGACATTCATGCAAAACTTTTAAAAAAACAATAAAGCCCTTACTTTAAAAATAGTAACAGTAGCAACAATATATAGCTTACGTTTAACAGAGGTTTACATGTATTAACTTTTTCATAACTCATAAGCAGGTGAATTATTATTATTATAATATATTAAAGAAAATGAAGCAATCGTTTACATAGAATCCACATAAAGTATCACTAGAGTAATTAACAAGGTACGGCTGTATGCTAATATAGACTGCATTTCTGTTCACCATCAGCAAACACTTGAAGTCACTAAGAAATAAGTGACTATGAAAGTACTTTAACAGCAGTCAAACCCAAAAAGTATCCAGAAATGATTCCAATTAAAAACGGATAAAATCTTTATGCTTTAAACTCTGTTGAACTCTAGACTTATTGAACTCTATTGAAATACATTAAAAAATATATAAGTAAATGAAGAGACAGCCCATGTTTATAAATATGAACATTCAATATCGTGAAGATGTCAGTCTTCCCCCAAAGGGGGATCATGATCCAATGACAATTTCAACTGGGTTATTTGGTGGACATTTACAAGCTGATTCTAAAATGTATATGGATAAGAAAATGGTTAAGAATGAATAAGGTAATCTTGAAGAGCAAGTTAGAGATCTGTCCTAATATAAAGGCTTATTCATAAAGAGCAAATAAGATAGAGTGATATTGGTGCAGAGACAGACAAAATGACCACTGGAAAAGAACAGGGCACTAGAAAAAGACCAACACATATACGGAGCTTTGGTATATGACAGACGTTGCTTTGCAGATTAGTGAGGAGGAAAGAACTGTACCTCCTGTGCCATTTGTTAATGGAGCTGGAACAAACAGCTATCCATTTAAGGGGAAATGAAATTAGATTTCTATTTCAAGCCGTAAACAAAAATCACTTCTAAATGTATTAAAAGACCTAAATATGAAAAAGAAAACTTTTAAAAATATATAATATAAGGCAATATATTTTTACCTTAATGTAAGGAAAGATTTCTTAAGACACAAAAAATATTAAACATAAAATAAAAAATTAGGCCGGGTATGGTGGCTCATACCTCTAATCTCAGCACTTTGGGAGGCTTAAGCCAGAGGATTGCTTGATGCCAGGAGTTTGAGACCAGTCTGAGCAACAAAGTAAGATCCCATCTCTACAAAATTTTTTTAAAAAATTAATGTGGTGTGTTGGCACACACCTGAGGTCCTAGCTACTTGGGAGGCCAAGGTGGGAGAAGCACTGAAGCCAGGACGTCAAAGCTGCCGCGTTTTATGGTCACGCCTCTGCACTCCACCCTGGGCAGTAGAATGAGACCCTGTCTCCAAAAACACCCCAAAATTAACAAACTTTAAATCATTATAACTGCACTCCACCCTGGGCAGTAGAATGAGACCCTATCTCCAAAAGCACCCCAAAATTAACAAACTTTAAATCATTATAACTGCACTCCACCCTGGGCAGTAGAATGAGACCCCATGTCCAAAAAAAACCCAAAATTAACAAACTTTAAATCATTATAACTGCACTCCACCCTGGGCAGTAGAATGAGACCCTATCTCCAAAAACACCCAAAAATTAACAAACTTTAAATCATTATAATAGGCAATTTATGTACATCAAAAGGCACCATAAAACAATGGAAAGAAAAGCCACAAACTGGGATTTAATGCCGGAAGCACATATAAAGAAGTAGCATCTAAAGTATAGAAGGAAACTCCTTCAAACCAATAAGAAAAAAATTATATTAAAAATGAGCAAAGCACATAGTCATTTTACAGGAAAAGCAAAAGTGCCAATACATTTATAAAGAGGGGCTCAAGATCATCAGTAATCAGAAAACATACAAATTAAGGTCATAACAAGCAATCATTTTCTACTTTCTTAGCAAAAATTAAGAAGTCTGACTAAATTAGGTGTTGGAGAAGACACGCTTAGACAAACACTTTTTCTTTTTTGAGACAGGGTCTTGCTCTGTTGCCCAGGCTGGAATGCAGTGACAAAGTCATAATTGTAGCCTTGACCTCCTGGGTTCAAACGATCCTCCTGCGTCAGACTCCGAAAGTGCTGGGATTACAAGTACGAGCCACGATACCTGGCCCAACAGATACTCTTAGACATTGCTAGTAGGAGTATGAGTTGATACAAATACTTTGGGAACCAATTTGGCATTGTTTTGTAAAGCTGAACACTTGCATACTTAATAACCCAACAACCCCACTCCTCGGTATATACCTATAAGAGAAACTAATCCAAACACCCCTCACGATGGAATATTATTGTGACAACCACAGCTACATGAAGCAATGTAAGATTTTTATAGAATTCAAAAGCAAATAAAAGTAAACAATATATACTTAGGCATTGCTTCAGTCTGCTTAGTGTTGCTGTAAAGGAGTACCTACAGCTGAGTAGTATAAAAAGAAAAGAGGTTTATTTGGCTCACAACTCTGCTGGCTGAAAGACTGGGCACCTGTGAGAGCCTCAGGCCACTTCCACTCACAACAGAAGCCAGAGGGGAGCCGGTGTGTGCAGAGATCACACGGTAAGACAGGAAGCAAGAGAGAGGCAGGAGCCAGGCTCTTTTTAACAACCGAATATCGTGAGAATGAATAGAGTGAGAGTTTAGTCATTAGAGTGCGGCAGTGTCAAGCCCATTCATGGGGGCTCTGTCCCTACGACCCGAAGACTTCCCATTAGGTCTCACCTCCAACACTGGGAATGAAACTTCAACATGAAGTTTGGAGGGGACAAACATCCCCATATGATAACAGGCATAAAAACAAGAGTGACTTTTTTTTTACAGGAAGTGTGTATAAGAAATTGACATACAGTAGTGATTATCTCTGGAATAGGCAGGGAGCAAATGGGTGCAAGTTATTGGTTCATAGGTTCTCACTCTGCTTTACGGTCTAAATATATGTCAAACATAATCTTTTGTACGACTCATGTATTCAAAGCACACAGAAGTTAAGTCATTGTTCAAGGCCATGGAGGTCATAAGAGAGAGATCTGGGGACAAAGGCCCGGAGTCCTGTCTCACCTCCTGCACTGCATTCTCCCCTCCAACACCTTCCCCCAGTCCTTCATGAATGCCCTAACGAGAAAGGGCTGTGCAGTGGAAAGAAAGATGAGAGGATGTCAGTGCCAGGCACTCTGCATTTTAGCAACAGCAGGCCAAACCAGCAGAAGTAAAAGAGGAACAACAGCAGAGAAAATAAAAAGGACTGTGGCTCAGGCCCCCGGGACATGTTTGCAGACCTGGCATCCGAGACTTCTCACTGGCAATGATGGGTAAGAAGTGCAAAGCTGTATTTACCCAGCCTTTTGACTTTGGAAGGGAAACTCTACATTTTTCTAAATATGTAGCCACAAACTCCTGAAGAGTCCTTTCAGAAGGACACTGTGAACATCAGCAGCCATAAACAAGAGCACATCTCCCAGACCCCAGCAGAAGCGTTTAATGGGCAGGCTCAGTGTCTGTGAGGGTTTAGCACAAACTTCGGAAAGACTGGCTCAGACCACGCCACACCCCTCTGCTGGGAGCACGTCTCCACTTCACTTAAGCCCCCACCTCTAGGACTGGAATTCAGTATCCACAGCACCTAATTTCCTCATGTTGAAAGCACTTTTTATTTCCTTAAAAACCAACTCTTTGCTTAGTATACAAGTAACATATGCTTACTCTAGAAAATATGAAAAACACAGATAAGTAACAGGAAAGAAACATAATCCAGGTGGATTAGCTGATACCAGGTGGGTGCCTTTCCTTCTACGTACATGTACCTATGTATGGACTTACGTGTTTAAAGGTATATTTTCCTACCTACCTGAGATCTTCTTGCACAGATAGTCATTAAGTACTTTTTGACTTAAATACAACACAGTTCCTTCCTACCCCTCACTGTAAAGATAAGACTCTCTGCCTTTCTTTTCATAGCCTATGACCACAACAGCTATATCCTATTAGGATTGCAGTGGTTTCATTACAGTCATTTGTGACCTGCTCTGTTTCTTTAATTTTTCACAACTCTTCAGATGAGACTTTCCTGAGCTAAATACAACCCAATGAGCCCTCTCAAGACTGGGTGACGGGTACTTTAGGAAACGGTACAGCTGGGGGAAATGAATTTGCAACAGTAATCAGCAACTTGCATTTATGCAGTGGTTTGAGCTATATGATTGGTTTCCAGGGAGAAATACAGCTGTTATTCCCAAGGAAAAGGAAGGGCACGGCAGTTAATCTACCGGCCTCTTGAGTGTACTGGCAGAAATTAAATCCCCACCTTGAAATTCACGAAGCCTGAGTTTTCTCATCAATAAATTAGAGCTAATAAAAGTACCTGACTACTATGGTCTTAATGTATCTCACACAATTATGTGCTGGAAACTGAATTCCCAGCACAACAGTGTCAGAAGGTGAGGCTGTTTTTCTGTTTGTTTTTTGTAGACAGTCTTGCTCTGTCACCCAGGCTGGAGTGCAGTGGTTGGAGGTGAGGCCATTTGACAGGTGTTTGGGCAGAGTTCTCATGAATGGATTCATGTTACTATGAAAGGCTTGACACAGCGTTAATCTCCTCCAGAGGACTTAGCATTCAAGGTGCCATCTTGGAAACAGCAGCCCTCACCAGGTGCTGGAACCTTGATCTTGGACTTCCCAGCCTCCAGAACTGGGAGAAATCAATTTCTGTTGCTTATGAATTACCCATTATCAGCTATGCTGTTACAGCATCGCAAAGACACTAACTTATGTGATCATGACATGACAACTAAATGATTTAGCACACATAAGGAAAGCAGCTTGCTTAGGTCCTGGCATATAATGAGTATTAAGTAAACATTACTACTATTAGTGTTGTGGTTACTGCTGGTAGTGGTGGTGGTGACGAGACTGGTGACAAAGTAGTATTTTTAATCCACTTTGAGGATTAAAGGTATCATTTTTATACAATAAAATTGATTCATTTTGAGTCTCCAGATGATTGTATACCCTTGAGTAACCAGGTACAGAATATTTCCATCATTCCAAAAAGTTCCCATGGACCCATTTTTAGCCGACTGCTTCTTCCCCTTGCAATGACAACCCCATGTAAAAATTGAACATTAGATTAGTTGTTATACATTAGATCTGTCTTTACAGAGATTCACACAAAGAATTTCATTTTATCCTGATTGTTGGTTTATTAGCTACATGTCTTTGTTTCATATTTTAATGGTTGTATGAGGGTCCATAGCACACATCTTCACTGTTATATTCTCACCTTCAAATAATACCACTTCACATATAAGAACTTTTCTTCTATTTCTCCCAACTCAATCTTGATGCTATTGAATACATTCAATGTACACGTATCTCATAAACCCCAAACTTCATTGTTGTAATTTTTGTTCAAACATCTAATGATCTTTCTTTAAAGAGACTGAAATAAGAAAACGCCATCTTCCGTATTTACCCATGTAGTTGCCATCTTTGTTCTTCTTCATCCCTTTGGGTTGATCCACATTTCCATCTGATATCATTTTCATTTTGTCTAAAGGACTTTCTTTAATATTTCCTGTAGTGTCAGTCACTAATAATAAATCAGTTTGGATTTTTATATGTCTGAAATCAACTTTATTGCCCCTTCGCATTTGAAAAATTTGAAAATCTCTGGGTGTAAAATGCTGGTTAGAGAGTATGTCTTTTCAGTACTTTAAAGATGTTGCTCCACTGTCTTCTCCCTCACATCACTTCCTGTGATGAATCTGCTGTCCTCCTTATCTTTGTTCCTCCACACTTCTGCATCTTTACTTCTTTACCCCTTATAACACTTTTTTATTGGTTTCGACCAACTTAATAATGAGGAATTATTAATGTATTTTTCCATTATATTTCCTTTCCTTGTGGGTCATTGAGATTCCTGGATCTGTAAGTTGAAAGGTTTCATAGAAACTGAAAAGGCTGGGGTTATTTCTTGAAATGTCTTTGCTGTCTGCCCTACACCTCCCATTTTCAAGGCTTCCAGTTAGACTTATATTAGGCCACTTGAAGTTTTTCCACAAATCACTGATGTTCTGGGGTTGTTTTTAAATTCTTTTCATCTCTGCATGTTAGTTTCTATTGCGATGTCTTCGAGTTCCTTAATCTTTCCTTCCGTAAAGTCTGATCTTCTGTTAATCCAATCCATTGTATTTTTCTATCTTTTTTTTTTTTTTTTTTTTTTTTTTTTGAGACGGAGTTTCACTGTTGTTACCCAGGCTGGAGTGCAATGGCATGATCTTGGCTCACCGCAACATCCGCCTCCTGGATTCAGGCAATTCTCCTGCCTCAGCCTCCTGAGTAGCTGGGACTACAGGCATGCGCCACCATGCCCAGCTAATTTTTTGTATTTTTAGTAGAGACGGGGTTTCCCCATGTTGACCAGGATGGTCTCGATCTCTTGACCTCATGATCCACCCACCTCGGCCTCCCAAAGTGCTGGGATTACAGGCGTGAGCCTCACACGTTGTAGTCTTCATGTCTTCCTATATTGTATATCTTCCATGTCTCTACTTTGTTGACATATGGAATATAGTTATAATAACCATTGTAATGCCTTTGTCTGCTAAATCTAACAACTTCGCCTGTTCTTGGTCAATTTTGATTGATTGTTTACTCTCCTCATGGTCATATTTTCCTGCTTCTTTGCATGTCCAGTAATCTGTGATCAGATGCCAGACATTGTGAATTTTAGCTTGTTGGGTGCAGAAGTATTTTTATTTATTTCTATAAATATCCTTGAGCTTTCTTGGCATAACTTGAGGTTGACATTAAGTTACTTAGAAACAGTCAATCCTTTCAGGTCTTGTTTTTATGATTTATTAGGTGGGTCTGGAACAGTGCTCAGGCTAAGTCTAATTATTCCCCACTACTGAAGCAAGACTTTTCTGAGAATTCTGCTAGTGGCCCATGAGTTATGAGTTTTTCCAGTCTGGCTGGTGGAAGCAGGCATTATTCCTGGCCCTGTATGCGTGCCTTTTGGGTATTTCCCCCCCTACTTCAGGTAATTTCCTCCCATGCATCAGTGTTCTGCTGAATACTGCAGAAGGAACTCTTGCAGTCCTCAGGAGTTCATCCTGTGTACTTACCTCCTCCCCACTGCTCTGCAAATTCTAGGTACCTGGGTTTCCCCACTCTCAGCTCCTCGTCCTCAACTTAGCAAGCCAGCCAGGCTCTGTCTGGGTCCCTCTTCCTTGTGCCGCAGCCTGGAAACTTTGTCAAAGCAGTAAGTAAGCTGGGGGAATCCTAGGGCTCACTCAATCATTTTTCATTTCTTGGGAACCTATGTCCTTTGTTGCCTGATAGCCAGACACTTAAGAACTGTTGTTTCCTATCTTGGTCTGGTTTTTACTTACTTTTGCATTGTTTTGGGCAGGGGAGTAAATAAAGCCCCTGGGACTCTATCTTGTGTGGAAGCAGAAACATCAAAAGAACTATTTTTAGCCACTTTGGGCTTAAAGGTATAATTCTTTTAGAAAATGCATTTTTAAATTAATTTTAAAATTTATAATTGACATATGATAATCATACATATTTGTAGGGTACCGTGTAATGTAAGCCTATTTTAAGTCTCCAGAAAAGTTTTTCTAATATTAAAAACTTTTGACTTCATACTACTTTTAAAAATTCTTTATGTATTCTAGGTACAATATTTTCTAAGTTACGTATGATGCACATTTTCTTTCATTCTTAGTAGTATATTCTGAAAAGGAAGTTTACGATTTTGATTAATTTCAAATTAGTTTTCTAAATTTTAGGATTTGTGCATCTGTGTTTTATCCAAAAAATCTTTGCCTACTCCAAGGTCACAAGATTCTTCCAGTGTTTTCTTCCACAAACTTTATTCTTTCAAATTATAGGTATAGGTCTATATCTTACTTGAAGTTAGCTTTTTTAAATATGTCATGAGACAAGAGTCAAGTTTTACAGTTTTCCATATGGATGTACAGTTGTTTCAGAAACAGCTGTTGCACCTTAAGCCTCCCATTGAACCTTACTACTTTTATTAAAACTCAATCAACCATATATGCCTGGTTTATTTCTAGACCCCTTTATTCTGTTCCATATATCCACATGTCTAACCTTATGCCAACACTACATGACCTTTTTTTTTTTTACTTTAATTTTATTTTACTTTTAGTTCTGGGATACACATGCAGAATGTGCAGTTTTTTTAACATAGGTATACATGTGCCACGGTGGTTTTCTGCACTTATCAACCCATCATCTAGGTTTTATACCCTGCATGCATTCAATATTTGTCCTTAATGCTCTCCCTCCCCTTGCCCTCCACCCCACAACAGGTTCCAGTGTGTGATGTTCCCCTTCCTGTGTCCATGTGTTCTCATTATTCAATCCCACTTATGAGTGATAGCATGCAGTGTTTGGTTTTTTTGTTCCGGTAGTTTGCTGCGGATGACAGCTTCCAGCTTCATCTACATCCCTGCAAAGGACATGATCTCATTCTTTTTTATGGCTGCCTACTATTCCATGCTGTATATGTAGACATTTTCTTTATCCAGTATATCATTGATTGGGTATTTAAGTTGGTTCCATGTCTCTGCTATTGTAAATAGTGCTGCAATAAACATACATGTGCATGTGTCTTCATAGTAGAATGATTTCTATTCCTTTGTATTTATACACAGTGATGGGATTGCTGGTTCAAATTATATTTCTGGTTATAGATCCTTAAGGAATAGCCACACTGTCTTCCACAATGGTTGGACTAATTTACCTTCCCACCAACAGTGTAAAAGTGTTCCTATTTCTCCACAACCTCACCAGCATATATTGTTTCTCGGCTTTTTAATAATCACCATTCTGACTGGAGTGAGATGATATCTCATTGTGGTTTTGATTTGCATTTCTCTGATGATCAGTGATGTTGAGCTTTTTTTCATATGTTTGTTGGCCACAAAAATGTCTTCTTTTGAGAAGTGTCTGTTCATATCCTTTGCCCACTTTTTGATGGGTTTTTTTTTTCTTGTAAATTTGTTCAACTTCCTTATAGATTCAGGATATTAGACCTTTGTCAGATGGGTAGATTGCAAAAAGTTTCTCCCATTCTGTAGGTTGCCTGTTCACTCTGATGCTAGTTTCTTTTGCTGTGCAGAAGCTCTTTAGTTTAATTGGATCCCATTTGTTAATTTTGGCTTTTGTTGCAATTACTTTTGGTGTTCTCATCATGAAGTTTTGTCCATGCCTATGTCCTGAATGGTATTGTCTAGTTCGTTTATGGTTTTGCATTTAAGTCATTTTTTTTTTTTTTTTTTTTTGAGATAGAGTCTCACTCTGTCACCCAGGCTGAAGTGCAATGGTGTGATCTTGGCTTACTGTAACCTCCACCTCCCAAGTTCAAGCGATTCTCCTGCTTCTGCCTCCCAGGTAGCTGGGATTACAGGCACCTACCATCATGCCTGGCTAATTTTTTTTGTATTTTTATAGAGTCGAGGTTTCACCACGTTGGCCAGGCTGGTCTTGAACTCCTGACATCAGCTGATCTGCCTGCCTTGGCCTCACAAAGTGTTGGGATTACAGGTGTGAGCCACCACACTTAGTCACATTTAAGTCTTAAATCCATCTTGAGTTAATTTTTGTATAAGGTTTTATGGGCAAACCTGTTACTACAAATTCAATTTCAATAGTGAATGTATATGGTATAAGGAAGCAGTCCAGTTTCAGTTTTCTGCCTATGGCCAGCCAAACACTACATTATCTTGATTACAGAAATCTACATTCTCTTGCTATAGAAGCGTTATAGTAAGTCTTGAAATCAGATAGTCTGAGTCCTCCAACACTGCTATACTTACTCAAAATTGCTTTGACTATTTTACATCCTTTGCATCCCCGTATTAAGTTTTAGAATCAGTTGATTCATTTCTACCAAAAAGCAATTATATTGGGGGCTTTACTGTAATTGCACAGAATTTATAAATTAACTCGATGATAATGAACATCGTAACATTATTGAGTCTTTCAATCCATAAACATGGTATATCTCTTTAATTATGTCTCCATTCATTTCACTCAGAAGTGTATTGTTTTTAGTGATCTTGAATATTTTGGTAAGTTTATGCTTAATTATTCCAAGTTTTTCTTATCTACTATAAATTACTTACCAGCCTACAGAAATGTACATTTCCTAAAATGCTGCTAAACTCACTTACTAGTTCTAGTAACCATTTAAATTAGGTTCCTTAGGATTTTCTTCAGTCATCTGTGAATAAAGAGGATTTTAGTTTATCTTTTTCAATCTGTATGCTTTGCATTTCTTTTAATTACCTGACTAAACTGGCTATGAATTCCAGTAAAATATTGAATAAAAGTGATGAGAGTGGATCTCTTTGCCTTGATTTTCATTCTAAGAGGGAAATATTCAGTCTTACCATGTTAGCTATAGGATTTTCAGAGACACTCTTAATCAAATTGAGAAAATTCTTCTATGTTTCAGTTTACTATGAGCTTTTATCATGAATGAGTATTAGATTTTGTCAAATATCTTTTCTGAAACTATTGAGATAATCATATGGTTTTTTCCTTTTGGTCTGTGAATAATGATATATATCAATTTTTTGTAATATAAAACCAGCCTTACATTTCTGGGATAGTCCCACTTAATCACAGTGCATTATTCTTTTGATATATAGCCAGATTTAATTTGATAATATTTTGTTAAGGATTTTTTGCTTCTAAGTTCATGAGAGTTATTGGTCTTTGGTTTTCTTTTCCAATAAAGGCATCATCTGGGCTTGGTGTTGAACTTACACTGAGTTAGAAAATCTTTCCATTCTACTCTATTTAAAATGAGTTAGAAAATATTTCCATCCCACTGTATTTTTTCAAAGACTTTATGTAGGATTGCTATTAATTATTACTTAAATATTTGCTATAATTTACCCATCAGGCCATCTGCAGTGTAATTTTTGTGGGAAAGTGTGTTATCATCCATTCCATTTCAATAATGAATATAGAGCTATTCAGCTGTTTTGTTTCTTCTTAAATCAGTTTTGATCATTTGCATCTTTTTTTTCTTTTAAGTCCAGGGGCACATTTGCAGGATGTGCAGGTTTGGTACATAGGTGTGTGTCATGGGGGTTTGTTATACCAATTATTTCATCACCTGTTTGCATCTTTTAGGAAACACGTACATGTCATGTAGGTTGAAGAACTTATGGCCTCAATTTATTTTTGCTTCCTTCCTTTTGAAGCTCTGTTATTAGGTGTGCACACATTTGGGATCATTATGAATTATTAATTAACACTCATCATTATAAAAAATTTTCTGTGCTGTCTACTTTGAATGCTGCTAACCATAGTCATTTCATCTTTCTTATGATTAAGGGTTTGCATGGTATAGTTTTTTACATTCTTTCATTTTTAACAGTGTCTTTATATCTAACATCGGTTTGTTATGAACAGAACATACATAGGTAACTTTGCTAAAAAATTCAGTCTGATAATATCTGCCTTTTAATTAGAGCATTTGAACTATTTCTATTTAATGTACATATCAATTACATTACTTTTCCCTATGTAGGTTCTTTATATCAAATTTGTTCTTTGTTCTTTTTCTTCTATCTTGATTAACTGAATTTCAGCATTCCATTTTATCTGCTATTGACTTACGAACTACACCTGTTTGTTTTATTATTTTAGAAGGGTGCTCTGTGACCTGCAATATGCAATTTACCTCAACACAACAGCCTTTAAATGACATTTTACCATGTGACATATCACTTAAGAACCCTGTAACAGTACAGTTGATCCTTGAACAACACGGGTTTGAACAACACGGGTGTGGCCTATCATTCACAGGATAGGCCAACTATGGGACTTGAGTGGGTGTGGATTTTGGTGTACTCAGGGGTTCTGGGGCCAATTCCCTGTGTATGCTGAGGGACGACTGTATATTTTCATCTCCCACTCTCTTGTCCTTTGTGTTTTGCTATCATAAATTTCATTCCAACATAGGTAATAAGCTCCACAATTCACTGTTTGTTTTAGACAATTATCTATAAAGAAATTTTAAAACTAAAAATTATGTCTTCTCACATATGTAACATTTCCATACTTTTTCATTACTTTGTATAGACCGAAGTTTCCATCCAGTATCATATTTTTTTGGCTAGAAGAACTTCTTTAAACATTTATATTTTATTCTTTTACTTTTTTATGTTTTATTGTTTTATATAGATGGTGTCTTGCTCTTATGCCCAGATTGGAATGCGGTGCCGCAAAGTTCACTGCAGCGTCAAACTCTGGAGCTCAAATGATCCTCCCACCTCGGCCTCTTGAGTAGCTACAACTACAGATGTGCGCCACCACCCCTGGGTAATTTCCTCTTTTTTGTTGTTTTGGAGGTGAATTCTCACTCTGTTGCTTATCCTGGTCTCACACTCTTGGCCTCAGGCGATCCTCCTGCCTTGGCTTCCCAAAGTGCTGGGATGATAGGTGTGAGCCACTGCACCCAGCGCTTTCACCATTTCTTATACAGGTGTGCTCACAACACTCTATACAGGTATTCTTTTTCATACATGTACAGATTTCAACATTATTTTTGGTATGTTTTGAGTGTGTGTGTGTGTGTGTGTGTATATACACACACACACACACACACCCATATATATATCCAAATAATATATATATTTGGTAAATAATATATATTACATATATATATTTGGTATATAATATATATATTTGGCATATAATATATATTATATATATTATTTGGAGATATATATATACACACACACACACTCAAAGTATATATACTCAAAACACACACACATATATATATATATATATATATATATATATATATATATATATATGTTTTCGTTGGGTATATTTCCAGATTTACAGTGGTTTTGCTTGTTTTTTTCTTTCAGCACTTTAAAGATATCGTGTCATTGTCTCTAATCTGCATTAGAATTCCGCAGTATTGTTCTCATGTTCCTTTATATGTAAAGTGTCTTTAGCTGCTTTAAAGATGTTTTCTTTATGCAGATTTTTAGCAATTTGATTATGATGTGTCCAGGGTGTGTGGGGGTGTGGGGGTGTCCTGCTTGAGTTTTATAAAGATTCTTGGATCTATGAGTTTATACTTTTCATTAGACAATTTTTAAGCCATTATTACCTCAAATATTTTTCTGTTCCCTACTCTTCTTCTGTGATTTTAATTACATGTTTGTTAGACCAACTGGTGTTTTCCCAGGGTCACTGACATTCTGTTTTCTTTCAGTCTTTTTTCGGATGAGCTTCGTTTTGATGGTTTCTGTTGCTACATATTCACATATACTGCTCTGTTGCAGGTTTTTTCTTTCCCCTGCAGAGTGGAGTCTACTATAACTTTGCCCAGTAAGTATTTTATCTCAGATTATTGCATTCTCCACCTCTAGAAGTTACATCTGGTTCTTATGTTTTGTATCTTCCCTTGTTCTCCCATTTTGCCATTGTTGTTTTCACATCCTTAAGCACTTTACACATATTTCTAACAGCTGTTTCAATGCCTTTTATGCCAATGCTATCATCTGTTGTCATTTCTGAGCCTGCTTCCATTGACCAATCGTTCTCCCGCTTATGGGTCATGTTTTCCCACTTAATGACATGCCTAGTACATTTTGATCAGATGCTAGACACTGAATTTTATGTTTGCACATGCTGGATTTTGTTTTATTCCCATAAAGAGTAGCAGGCAGTTAAGTTACCTGCAAATCACCTTGAGCCTTTTGAGGCTTGTTTCGAAGCCATTTCAAGGAAGGCTGAGAACAGCCTTTCCTCAGCCTGCGGTAGCCCCACTGCTACAGCAAGGCCACTCTGTTCTCTATTGAATGCCCTTTGAATCCAGTGAAGTCCCTCTTCTCTCGCTGGTGGGATGTTACATGGTTCCAAACCCTGTGTGAGGTCTGAAAATTGTCAGCTTACAGCTCCCTAGTAATTACCCTTTCTTAGAGCCCGTTTTTAGCCTGGCCTCATGGAGCTTAACCTCATGCAAATGCAGAAAAGTATTTAGCCAAAGACTCAAGGAACTCTTAGGCAATTTCTTCAGGTCTTTCTCTGTGTAACTCCCTCCTCTCTATTCCCTTGGAATATAATCCTATACTTACTGATGTCCAATGCATGAAAAAGTTGTTCTATACATTTTATCTCCTATTCATTTTGTTAATAGTGCTAGGGTAAGCTCAGACATGTTACTCTTTCACGGTGAGAGCAAAATTCTGATGTCTGACTCTTTAAAGCAATGCAAAATGTGGATTAGCCTTTGGGGAAACAAAAAAGAGAGAGAGAGAGTGCTGTACCAACCAGAAGTTTTTCCATTATGTGCTCAGAGCTATGTCAGAGGCTATAAAGAACACAAACAATGATTATTTTTACATCATTGCACAATTAATATGCATGTGGCATTTCATGATTTGCAAAGAATGTTCACCTCCATATTCAATTCTAAAAATAACTGTGAGGTGTCATTCGTTGCTGTGAACGTTTTGGGAAGGAAGTGAATCGTGATGATCAAAAGCACATGCAAACCACATGGGTTCGAGTCCCAGCTCCCTCAGGCACCAGCAGTGTGAGTTTCCACCGAAACTGTCCATCGAGCTTTGTGTTTTTGATGTGTCCACACTTGCTTCATGTTCTTTTTCTCTCCATTTCTTTCTTCTTTTGGATTAATTTTGTGCATTTTATTATCCCATGTCCTCTTTTATTAGCCTGTTCATTCTTACTATTCACTTAACAGATACTCTTGTAAAGCTTCTAGTTACTCTAACAAAGTAAATACTTTTACCACTTCCTGGTGATGCAAGGACCTTAGAGCGCTTTGACTGAATTTACTCCCATGATGCCTTTCGGCCACTGTTTTCATGTGTCTTAATTTGCTGTAATATGTTAAGTTCCACAGGATATTACTTCTATTTTTGTTTCTCCATATAATCAACGTTCATCTTGATTTAGTTGCATATTTGCCTGCTGTGTTACTTTTCTTTCTTTCTGCATCGGTGCTCTTCTATCTGGGATCATTTTCTTTCTGCCTAAAAAATACCCTTTAGTATTTCCTTTAGTGTGTGGTTTGCCAGCCACAAGTATTCTCAGTTTATGTTTGTTTGAAAATGTCTTCATTTCATCTTTCTTTTGAAGGATGATTTCGCTGGCATAGACTTTGGTGGTTTCTTTATGTGGAAGATAGCATTCCATCATTTTCGAGCTTCCATCTTTTCTGTTGAGATGTCAGCTTTAAATGTTAGTGCTGCTCCTTTGAAGGGAGTGCATCTTCTACTTCTCGCTCCTTTTAAGTTGTTCTCTTCAGAGTTGTTTTTTCAGCTATATTACTATAATGTGCTTCAGCGTATGCTTCTTTGTAGGTATATTTCGCTGGGTTCATAGTAATTATTGAATCTGTTGCTTCGTGTTTCCTACATTTTTGATAACTGTAGCTGATCTAACTTCAAATTCTGCTTCTCCCTCATTCTCTCTGTTTCTCTCTCTCTCTCTCTCTGTCTTTTCCTTTGCAGACTTCAGTTTCACAAATATGAGGGATGCTATTTCCCACATATCTCACGCTTCTTTTCTCCATTTTCCACCCTGGTTTTGTCTCTCTGCACTGAGACACAGCTGTTTTCTTCCTGTTTGACCTCCCTGTGCCTTATTTTCCTTGGTTGTGAGATGGTGATAATAAGGAGCCCTCATTGGCAGCACCGCCACAAGGATTCAGGGCACTAATAACGCAAGTCATTCAGACGCGTGCCTGAAACATCACTACTGCCATCCACATTACACAGATGGGAAAACTGAGGCCCACGTAGACCAGGTGACCTGACCAAGTCACACTGTCGGAAACTGCCCTCCTGAGCCAGGTCTCATAAGCTTGACCAGCTATGGGTGGGTAGAGAAAAGAGAATGGGCACACCTGGGGAACCCGAGGAGACCTAGTTGACAGGAGTGCACTGCACTCCAGAGACAGCTGGAAGAGAGGACGGCTTGAACAGCCAGGGCAGTACACGGGACCAGAGGGCTGGGCTAGGACAGGAGATCACCTGCTCAGATGAGACCCCAGGACAACAGCGGCTCAAACAAGATCAGAGTTCATTTGCCTCTCCCACAGCAGAACACGTATGTGAGCAAAAGCAGCCCAAGGGATGTTTGAAGTACATTAAAGAACTTCACTGAACAGAGCGAGCCAAAGTGGATGTGAATGGCCACTAAAGACACCCGCGCTGGGGACAAAGAGCACGTCTCATCTGAGAAGCTCCTCAGATGCCGGATCAAATGCAGGGCTCCTTCTCCTGGAGACAGAGCTCTTCCCGCTCATGTTGGTGAGCACTCCACCCATCCCTTCACCAAACGTCCAACTTCCACTCTCTCCCTTCAGCAGTCTGGCATGCCAGGGTGTTCCTCCTAAGATGTATCTCAAAACGTCTCACTCCTATACTTAGAAAAAAGAAGGGAGAAACAAACCCAGAAAGTTGTCCCCCTTGCCTACCAGATAAAGTCCAAACCACCTTAGCTCAGCATGTGAGATCCACCAGGACCGAGCCCGCCCGCCCATCCCCAGTCCAACTGCTGCCGCTTCTCCGTAACCCAACACAGGTCACTCTTGTCTCCCTGAGCACACCACGCGCTGTCACGCTGCCGTGGTTTTGCCGGGACCCTCTCTGCCTCCTCTGCTTTCTGGAGAACCCCTGCCCTCCAAGATGGAACCTCCAAGCCCTCCAAGATGGAAAGTGAACAGTCAGCACACATCTCTAGCTCAGCCCTTACCACGTGGATTCATGAAGATTGGTTCACTGTCCGCCTCTGACCAGAACCAGTGTGTTTTAGGAAGGCAGGAACCAAGGCTTACCAATATCTCTAGTCCCAGCATCCACCCTGGCATACAGCAGGTGCTCACTGAATGTGGGAGGGAAAGAGAGAACAAGAGGAGGGGAATGTCATTGAGTACACAGGCTGCTAGGAAGACCTGTCAGGAGGTAGGGGTAGGGCAGGCAGACGCATCATCTACACGTTCAATTCAAAGATGCCCAGGGATACCCCAACAGTGGACCTGGCTCATCTTTTATCACGTCCCACGTTCATCAGATACAAATTGGATCTCACTAAATACAAGGCTGGATTCTCAGAGATAATTTGTCTCTGCTCGCAGGCTGAGTTTCCAGTCTCCACTACCTGTGTAAGAATCCTCAGCCCAGGCAGCCTTAGAAATCACTGCTCTCAGCAACTTGAAGTACATCCAGGAGAAGAACAGACAACTGTTGGCAGCTTCGGAGACCAAGCTCTGCATTGAGACATGGCATTAAATAAGCGTATCCAGAAAAAATTATATAATACATGGAAAGGAGCCCAAGAGCCAGGCACTGGTCTACGTACCACAAGAGTCTGAGTACACAGCAAGGCTGAAAGCTGGTAAATTCATCCATTGCAGGCACTGAAACTCAGCTAAGAGGTAAGTGGGTATCTGTGAGGGACTTCAATTGTCACTTTAAATAAACAGCTCCTTAGAAAAACGGTTTTCCCTCCCGTTGCACTCCTTTTTCACTTGTACAAGGGTCTGGCCTTATCTTTCAATAACAAAAAGCTTAAATACTGAGATGACTTAAATGCTGGTGAGATAAGATGGATAAAACCTTCCAAGACCTAGGGTGTCCACATCTTCCCTCGAGGTCCCTGGAGCAGGTAGTCAATGGCTGGCAAGGTCTTGAACAGACTTAGAGACCTGGTTTGGGGAGAATTTTCCAAATGTCACAGGGTCCATACACCCAGAGTTCTTGAATTAGAAGGAAACTTGGAACGAAAAGCCTGCAACCTCTCATTTGAAAGTCTGAGGATGCAGAGATGAACCGGATGTTTCATAAAAAACACATGATGACAAGACAGGCCTTCTCAGACACAGGTACCCACAGAAATCTGAA
This sequence comes from Saguinus oedipus, assembly GCA_031835075.1. Lineage (NCBI taxonomy): Eukaryota > Metazoa > Chordata > Mammalia > Primates > Cebidae > Saguinus > Saguinus oedipus. The sequence goes on from CM063176.1 coordinate 143,701,841, forward strand.
CGATTTCCTCTCTCAGAGGCTCTTCTGTCCCTGAGCTCACCGGATGCACATCCTGCTGGAATAGCTCTGTCTCAATAGTGCCTCTAGAAAGGACAAAAAGTGGCCAGGCATGGTGGCTCCTGCCTGTAACCCCAGCACTTTGGGAGGCCAAGGCAGCCGGATCATTTGAGGTCAGGAGTTTGAGACCAGCCTGACCAACATGGTGAAACCTCGTCTCTACTAAATACAAAAATTAGCTGGATGTGGTGGCGGGGGCCTGCAATCTCAGCTACTTGGGAGGTTGAGGCAGGAGAATCGCTTGAACCTGGGAGGCAGAAGTTGCAGTGAGCCAAGATTGTGCCACTGCACTCCAGCCTGGGTGACAGAGCAAGACTCCAAAGAAAGAGAGAAAGGAAGGAAGGAAGAAAGGAAGGGAGGGAGGGAGGGAGGGAGGGAGGGAGGGAGGGAGGGAGGGAGAGAGAGGGCAAAAATCAGCTAATCTCATTGGGTCAGAATGTGGCACAGGAAAATCTGCCACCAGGCAGCTCCTGAAACAAGACAAAATTTCCTCAAAGGATGCACCCAAAGGCCTTGGGCCAGGGAGGGCTGGTTATAAATGGAAGGAGAAGCACTTCCTGCCTTCTTAGCGCTCCTGCAGTTTCAGTAGACATTTTGTATTGTTTTGATGTGTTTTTTGAGTGTGTCTAAGACAGAAGACTTACATAACCCTTTGGACCAGCTCCTCGGAAGACAAGAAACCTTAAATGTCAGCTTGCAGCTACAGCAAGTAGGCTCATCGTAAGCAGGACTGTCCCCCATAAGCGGGCCGCAGGACGCTCTGGCCACATGGCTGGCGGCCAGTCACTCCAGGAGCTGCTACACTCCCGGGTACACCACGCGAACATTCTGAGAACAACTTTTAACCATGGTGATTTCTGGAATAGCCATTGATTACCAGGAAATTTAGGCCTCAGGTGAACCCAGCCAGCTTTTTCCACGAACTATGCTAAATTCTCTTTACGTAAGCCCCAGCCTGCACCAGAACTCTGTGCTATTTTCACAACTTCTTGTGAGTCTTAAACTACTTCAGAATAAAGACTTATATTTTAGAAGGTTGGCCATATCCTCCCTATTTTTCAGATATGGAAGTCAAGTATCACAGAAAGTTAAGAGGTTCACCCAAGCGTGTCCATCAAGTTAAGCTCAGTGGTGCTGCATGAGTACAATATCTCTCTCTCTCTCTCTCTCTCTCTCTCTCTCTCTCTCTCTCTCTCTCTCTCTCTCTCTCTCTGAGACAGTTTCACTCTGTCCCCAAGCTGGAGTGCAGTGGCATAATCTAGGCTCACTGCAGCCTCGATCTCCACCTCCCCTGGCTCAGGTGATCCCCCCGCCTTAATCTCCCAACTAGCTGGGACTGACCACGGACATGTGCCACCATGCCTAGCTAATTTTTGTATTTTCTGGTAGAGATAGGTCTCGCTATGTTGCTCAGCCTGGTCTTAAACTCCCGGGTCTGGCACAGTCGCCAGTCTGAATGCCTCCCTCTGGTGGGCTGGCGCTCTGTTCTGAGATGGCATCAGGTCACCATTTCTGCCAAGGTAGACAACGGGCACCCACATGGAGTACTGTGGGTCACTGTGGCAGAGGCCAGGCAGGGCCAGCGGGCCCTGTATGCCCACCAAGGCCCTCAAGAAGGCACCCAACAAATGTAATCAATGAAGGTACTGGGAAGTACCTCCTGTTCTGCAAGGCATAGCAAGCCTAGTAGAATAAACGCCTCGTTGCAGAAATGATTTTCCTCTCCTGTTTCATTCCATTTTCCTAATGGAGAGGAAAGTGGAGAAAGGTAATCCCACTGTATGTCCAGAGAGTGAGCCAGACTTACGTGGCAGCCAGTCCTGAGGACCACCAGGATGAACAGCAGCTGTCTGAGTCAGGAATGGGATGTGCGTCCAGTGAGCCACACGGCCTGTGCCCTTTCCACTGCGCCACACAAACTCTGCAGCGGCACCGTTGTTTGTAATTAAAAAGTTTGCATTGTATGCATTTCACCCTCTTTCAAGAGTTAAAAGATGGAGGCGTAAAACCTCAGTACCTCTTCATCTCTGCCTGGTTTTAATGAATGTCTACTGAGTCCTCTCAGAGAAAAGTTGCCGGAGAAGATACAGTAGCAGCCCCTTATCTGTGGGATACATTCCCACACCACCAGCGGGTGCCTGAACCCTGCACCTACACATGTACACTCTGCACACATCCATATGCATACGTGTGTACATACCATGGTTTTTTCAGTCTGATCACTGACACAGCTGCTAAGTGACTAATCAACGGATGGGTGGCATCTGCAGCACGAATACGCTGGACAAAGGGATGATTCGAACCCGGGGGGGATGGGGCGAGATGGCACATGATTTCATCAAGCGACTCAGAACAGCATTTGGTATAAACCTCATGAACGGCTATTGCAGGAATGTTTTCACTTAATATTTTCAGACCTCAGATAACCACGGGTGACTGAAACCACAGAAAGCAAAGCCACAGGCAAGCGGGGGCTACTGCATGGGCACTTGGTGACATCTGAACGTCAGATCACACACAGACTTTAGTGTGAGTGTGTCCCAAATGCTGCAGGGAGCCCACTTACATGAAAGAAACTACTCCTTACTTACCTGGCATTCAAATTTAACTAGCATGCTGGTGGTGGGGGCAGGTTCTGTTTCTTTATTTGCTTGCTTGTTTGTTTTAGCTAAATCTGGTGACCCAACCTCAAAAGGGGCCTCATTCTACCAAACAATGCATCGGTGCATGCATTTTGTAAAATTTAAATCATAGGAAAAGGTTTAAGGCAGAAGCGGCTCTAATCTCTGTAGGGAGGGCGAGCTCATTCCCAGCAACACTGCACGCTCACTCAAGGGAAGGTGCCGCAGGACAACTTCTGTACTCATCCCAGCTCCTCCCCACCGAGCGCCCCCAAAGAACTCTGGTTGGTTGGATCCACTGTGCCTGCTTCTGAAGAAATCTCCAATTTTGGTGGACCCCCCTCCTACACTACCCATCCGATATCAGAACCCACAGGGATGGGTCTCAACACATTACCTGGGACAAAGAAGACCTTGATATGTGTTCCTTGAGCAGAACTGAGACGGAAGGAACAAAAGAGAGAGGGCAGGAAGGAAAGAAGGAAGGAAGGGAGGGAGGAAAGAAAGGGGAAGGGACGGAGAGAGAGGTGTGGAAGGAAGGAATAAAAGAAGGAAGGAAATAGGAAGGGAGGAAAGAAGGGGGAGGGAGGGAAAGAAGGTAGGAGAGAAGAAAGGGAGGGAGGGAAGGAGGGAGGGAGAGAAGGAAGGAGGGAGGGAGGGAGGGGGAGGAAAGAGAGGAGAGGAGGGAGGGAGGAAAGGAAGGAAGGAAAGCGATAGAATGGGATCCTATTTTGATTGGATATCTCTGAAAATGCCCCTGTATGCCGACCAAGGCCTTCAAGAAGGCACCCAACAAATGTAATCAATGAAGCCAATTCCCTTCCCCAGAGCCACCGTCAGCGCCTACAGCACCTGCACAGGAATCAGTACAGGTGCCCCCTTCAGGTGGGCACAGCTCCCCGTTGCAGAGGTCAGTGAGCAGACATCACCTATGGCTTGTGCCAGTAGGAACAGGGCCCCCTCTCCCCTGGGCAGAAGCCACACTGGGTCCCACAGCCTGACCAGCAGAGTACGAGGCTGCCCCCAGCCCTTGCCTGCGCTCTCTGTATCCGCTCCCTGTCTCTGGTGGAAAGGACAAAGCACTGGGAATGCCCTCAAAGCTGGACTTTCACCCCTTGCAGAAAATGTCTTCTGCCTAGGTTGTCCACACCCACCAGTGAGGCTTAACTGAAGGAGAGAGAAGAAAGTGCCCACCAGCGCGTGCACCCACACCCGGCGATCGCCAGGTGTGAGCTGTGTAGAAGGTAACAATGCCACTGGAGTGGCCTGTGCAGGGATCTCGCCCAGTTCCACATTTTCCGGACACAGCAAATGGTGTCTACCTTCTCCTCACTTGTTTTCACTTTCTTAACTGTCTTCTTGGTGTGTTGGGTGCTGTTTAAAAATGATCTAACGAAGATCTAAAGGTGCTCGGGGGTCGTGTGTGACGGCAGGAGGACCACTGCAACCAAGGCTGACACTTACTCTTTACTTAATTCAGTTGTGCCTAATTATCCTGTTGCTTTGCAATCCAGCCTCTCCCCCAACCAGCAAAAGCCTCCAGAACATTCCTTATAATTGCAGAGCAGCCCCAGGCTGGGATGAGTAATCCTCTGCATTCTCATTCTCTGCCCTGTCCCTGAATGCCTCTCAGAATGTAGAGAACATTTCGGAATCCAGATCTCTCTGAGCTTTGTGAGGAATCTCTGACTGCGTTTTCCCTCAGGCATCCTCGTTTTCCCTCAGGCATCCTCGTAAATGGCTGATGGACCCTGTGCACATAGGATTTCCTGCTGGCTTTAGGGGAACGACTCTGACAGCCGGGAAGAGATGAAATGACCCGTCTGAAAATGAATTAACTCCAAAACCTCCACAGAAAACGAAACACGCCAAGATGTATATGGGCCACAAGCAACTTTCATCTTTGGGGAGGGATGGGATGTGGTTATTCGATTTCTCAGTCCGTTACTGGAGGTTCCTACACATTTTCTTCTGTGCCTGTGCCGCGTTCTGTAGTTAGAAATTTTCCCAACACTCTAAAACTTCAAAATTGTCCCCTAAAGTCAAATTGTCAACAAAAGCCGGACTTGTCTGGCTTACCTTCACTGTAATTTGGTTTGGGAAAATGTGGTTTTCAGCCATAGCAAAGAAAATTGTCTTCAGGACTTGAACTGTCTTTAGTGAAATTTTAGTTTTCACCAAATGTGTTTCCACAAAGTATTTTCTAGCAACTGGGAGAGGGAAGCAGCTGAGCTCCGTGTTGAAACATGCCCCGATATCCCCCATGCCCCAGCCTGCAGTGAAGTCTTGGGACCCTTGATTCCTAGGACCTTTGGTCCTCAAGCTATTTGGAGATCTGTGAAAACGGCCCAATGGGCAAAGATAGGAAACACGGGAAGGCAGGGTTTCTTCTTCCTCCTCCTCCTCCTCCATCTTCTTCTCATTATTATTCCTCTTCCCTTCCCCATCCCCTTCTTCCCCTTCCCCTTCTTCTTCCCTCCTCCTCCTCCTCCTCCTCTCCTCCTCCTCTTTCTTCTTTTCTCCCCTTCTCCTCCTCCTTCCGCTTCCCCTTCTTCTTCCCTCTCCCCTCTCCCCTCTTCCCTCCTCATCGTCTTCTTCATGAACGAGCACACTGATGAAAAGCAGAACATGAGGACTGCAGGCCAGACACAGGCAGCACCAGAGCAGTGGAGGGCGGGGAACAGGTGCCCACCCAGAAGCTGTAAAGTCAGATCCATCGGACAGACCAGAGGACCACGTTGCGATCTTCTGAGGTAGTACTGCCTCCTCTGACTTCACGCTCCCGATGTACACAGATGTTCCATCCCTGGGTGGAAGGTGACTCAGATAGAGAAGAATCATGGAAAGATGAAGGTGGCAACCTTTTTGCTACCTAAGGTAGGGTGAGAACGCCCGCCCACCACACCTGACACCTGGGTGACGAGGGTGGCCCTCAAGCCAGGAGGCCTGCATTTGGGTCCTGGCTCTTCCGCTTAATGGCAGTGTGATGCTGAGAAATTCCTTAGCCTCTCCATGCCTCCGTGTCCCCCTTGTAAGTCGGACCTAATGAAGACACCTACTTCCCTTACTGTTTGTCATGGGAACCACGTGAGCAAAGGCAGGCAAAGCGCCGAGCCCTGCGGCGGCCGTGGAGAAAACGCTCGTTTAGATACCAGTCTCCACACGACAGCAGGTGAAGCTCCGTTGGAAATCATTGTTTAAGATCCGAGTTCTTTCATTGACCGAGGCTTGTTCAATATTAACAAAAATGAGATCGGAATCCTTTCTGCCAGGTGTGAAGGCCCCGAGAGTGAGAGTCCCGAAGCATGCCATTGACGGAGCTCTTCCACAGAACACTTCCCTGAAGCACAGTTACTGTTCCCATTCACAGAAGAGGAAACTGAGGCACCATGCTGTCACGTCATTTGCCTACAAGCCAGAGAGCAACGGAGGCAAGATCCAAGCCCCCCATCTGGCCCCGGCCTGCCCTCTCAGCCACTGTGCGATCCTGACCGCAGGCCAGACACATCTGTTCTGCAAGGGTGCTGAGGAGCCGGCACATGGTGATTTAATCAGGAGGAGGTGTTTGCAGAGATGTTGGAATGAGGGACATTCACAAGTGAAAGCACTGATTTGCAAAAATAATCTGGCTGCTACCTTCCCAAGGTGGAACCCTGAGCGGCACACCTTCACTGCCCTGCTGGAGCCGAAGGCACAGTCCCTGACAGAGCTCAGCACCCACCTCTGAGACACACAGCGTGACAGTCTTGGGATCAGCGAATCTGCACGCTCCCCTGGCACTCACAGGGCCAGAGGAGCTGCTCTGGCCCAATCTTCTCGACACACTGTGGCCAGGAGGGAGCAGAGGGGGGAGTTTCCCAGGGTCACCCTTTGGGAAGACGCAGGAGCCAGACCCCAGCCTCCCAGAAGGAAAATAAAGCAGAGGCCCTGAGCCGGGGTGTGGCCGGAGCAGGGCTGCAGTGAGAAGGGGAAGGATGGAAACTGGGAGCTCTTGTCACAGGTTAAGGGCCTCTCCTGGCAGGCACAATAGAGAGAACGTTCGTGATTCTCTGAGACAGAGGAAAGAGGGCGTGGACAGCAGGGAAGGCTCTCTGCTCAGCCATCTTTCCAACATATTGTATTTAAACTATCAAATGCTTTAGCCGATCTGCAAAAAATAAATTCTTTGCAAAGGGGGGTGAAATCTGGCTCTCTCCTCAGCAGAAGGCCCTTCTCCATGGCTCCCCTTGGCTCCCACGGAAAACACAGGGCAGCTTCTGCAGCTTCTCCACGCCGTATATCTAGAATTTACATAATCACAGGCAAATAAAATGATAAAAGCACACTCTTTCATAACAGGCACATTGTTACTATTATTATTCTTAAGGCAAATTAGCTTCTGATTATAGAGATTAGTCAAAACCGTGATTCTGTTGATTGTGAGGTAGGACTGATTTTCTTTTCTTTTTCTTTTTTTTTTCCAACAAGGAGAAGAGCTGTTGTTTCGATGTCAGAAAATTACATAAAATGGTACTCAGAGAGAAATAAAGTTTCTGAGAGTCATTTGATTATCAGCTGTCTCCGAAGTGTTTAGGCATTCCAACCTTTCTGTTGTCATCTGTCTAGCCAAATATTTTACCCTCAAGTTTATTAACTGTTTTATTTTATTTTATTTAACCTCTTTCTTTTAAAAGCTTCTCCAGTTTGAAAAAGACCTATATTTTGGATATGCGTGTGTGTTTACTGGGCTTTCTCCATCATTGACATAATTTATACCTCTTTTTAACTAAAGCGACGCTTGCTCTCTCACCAGCATTTTTGATCAAAGGCAACCAGGAAGGAATCATCTCCTCCCGGGGCAGATGGAGGAACCAGAACCATCAGGAGCCTTCTGCAAGATGTCAGCATTCAGACTCGGAGAGCTTCTGGCTCCCGAGGGCAGAGCCAGGTTCCAGAGGCCCCATGAAAGCCCTTTACAGGAGAGTCACATCCATGTTGCTCCTCCCTGGCCCCTACCTGTTTTAATAATTAGTCCTCAATTAGGTCCAGTGTCTGAGCCCTGCCTCCGGAGTTGAGTCCTGCCTCCTACGTCACCTGAACTAACTCTGAGGTTCCAACGTGGGAGTAACTTTGCCCTCTAGGGGATATTTCACAACGTGTGGGGACAGTGGAGGTTATCCCATCAGGGGGAGCTGGTGGGAAGGGGCAGCATTTGAGTCACAGGGCTCAAAACACACCACACTGCCAAGAATGATCTGGCCCCATATGTCAGGAGGGCCCCAGCTGAGAAACCCTGGTCTAATTGATCCGAAATGGTGGGAGAACTTTGAACAGATGACACAGGGAGCCATGCAGCTCTAGGGGACTCCTCTCGGACCCTGGAGCATCCCATAGAGGCAGGGTGCACATGGAGACTGTGCTCAGATCTGAGTCCTTTTCCCATGGTGGTGTTCCAGATTGCTGCCATCATTTTGGATAGACTTAGACTGGCACGTGCAAAAATATGTACAATCGGTGATACCAAGATGTCTGAATATGGGAGGAGTTCTCAAAGAGAAAGATCTCCCCCCAGAATGTATGCACAGAAACTTGTGAGGATGCACGTAAAATTGCCACATCTTTTGATCTGATTACCTCACATGCTGGCCTGTATCCCAGATGTGAGATCGGGAGAAACGTGATGAACTGCGTCACTGTGTTCTTTTCAAATCCTCTCCCAGGTTTCATTCACCGGCTGATAGGTGCTCATTCAGATACTAGTGTTCGCCCTGAGACACAGCTTCATGAGATTACTTTGTGAATGTTACAGGACATATCACAGTAAATGAATTTTCCTTCTTTTAGCATGGTGGATTAAAAAAAAAAAAAAAACACCAACGTAATTTTGTGCCCTAGTCCTCAAAGAATTAAACATTTCAGCATCTCTCACAACAGGATATTGGCAGAGTTTGCTGTAACAGGTCAGATAGTAAATATTTTGGGCTTTACAGGTCACATGGTCTCTGTCGCAACTACTCAGGCGTGCTATGGCAGGACAGAAGCAGCCGGAGATGAGCTGTAAATGAACCAGCTTGGCTGTGTTCCAATAAAACTTTATTTACAAAAACAGGCTGTGGGAAGGACTTGGCCCACAACCGTAGTTTGCCTACCTCTGTCTTACAACACAGATTTCCTGAAAATAATGCATCTAGGCAGAAAGAATAAGGGAAAGTTCAGAGTAAGCCGTTGTAAAATATCGGCAAGAGTTCTCATTGTCTTACAGGAAGTAGCCTGTGTGTGAATTAACACCAATCCAAGGAGGACCAGGAGGCAGGCCGGAATGACACTTAAAGGTTAAACACGAATCTGGAGGGAAAAGAAGACTTGCAACCACACTGGCCAATTATCTGGTGTTGCTGCTCTCATTTATTTGCTAAGTTTCCCTTTCAGTTTGAAGCGCAGCTTTTGATTCAGAAACTGTCCTTCATTCCCCGTGAACCAATGAACGAGGAGATATGTGGGCTGGTGAGGCGCTGAGATGCTTGTGGACACCTGGGGCAGTGGCTGTGGGCATGGCCTCCCCCCGCTCTGCAGGTCAGGAGGTCTCTGGAGAGAGGGTCATCATGGAGCTGGGCCTGGCTCACCAGAGGCCCTGCTAGAGAAAGGAGCTGGCCACGACACCCCAAGAACCCTGACTCGATCATGGCACATTCTGTGCCTGGAACCCCACATCCTGTGCATGGAACCCCACATGTACGCCCTAAAATTTTACCCTGTAAAATATGTATCCATACAAGAAAGAACTGAAGCAATTATCCTACTGGCCACCGTACGCTGTCCTAGCTTCTTGACAGTAACACGACATTTACTCCTCAGAGTGGCTCAGCGAGGTACGGCCTGCTGATGGTCCCCTTCGCAGGTGAGAAAACAGAAAGCTGAGGGGTTTGTTAGAGATCGGGAGGCCAGGACTCGGGCGCGGGCACTGGGCTCTGGCCTGTGTGTCTGACTTCCCAAGACGGTGCTGCCTTCTCCTTTTCTCTCTTTCTCCCTAGCCCCGCACACCCAGTCCCTAAGTATTTTTAAAATTATGATTATTTGGGTATTGTCTATAAAAGGTGAAACTGACCATTTTAAGCACGTTTCAATGTATACTCCAGTGGCATAAAGTATATTCCCATCATTGCACAACCATCCCCACCACCTACCTCCAGAGCCCCCATTCAACAGAAAGCCCCCTTCTGCCCCTCCCCCAGCTCCTGGATGCCACCATCCTGACTTCCGTCTATGAACTTGCCCGCTCAAGGCACCTAGAGTAGAGTCCTGCAGAATTCGCCCTTTTGGGTGGAGGTGATTTCGCTCAGCACAGTGGCGTCAAGGTTCGTTGATACTGTATCGCAGGTCAGGATTTTCTTCTGGTTCAAAGCCAGATACTCTGGTCGTTCGTCCATTCCTTCATGGACATTGGGGTGGCTGCTGCCTGTGCCCCGGTCTCAAAGAGCCCCTGGCACTCCTGCTCCTCCCTGGTCCTGCTCCTCGCTCACCAGCTCTCCTTGGCTCTGCTCCTCCCCCACCTGCTCTCCTCAGCTCTGCTCCTCCTCCACCTGCTCGCCTCGGCTCTGCTCGACCCCCTAGGCTGCCTTCCCAGGACCCCACACCCAATGCCTCGGGAATCTTGCTCAAACTCCAATCTGCTTGGGCGTCTCTTGCTGATAAACTCACAGGGATCCCCACCTTCAGCAAAAAAGAGTTCAAAGGCCCCAGGCGGGACCCCAGGCACCTCACCAACTGCCCCGGCCGGCCTCTCCAGTGCTGCCCCAACAGAGCCCTGCCCTGTATACCTACCCTTGTTTTCCTGAAAACCACACTCTTTTCTGCCTGGAGGACACCCTTCTCCCCACTGGAGAAATTACCCTTCCAGAAACAAACCAAACACGCCCTCCGAAGAGGCTCTGCCAGCCGCCCTCTCCAGGCAAGGCAGGCTGCCTGCCCCCACGCTCCCAGCAGCTTCCTGGCACACTCGCCGCCTCGGTTTGCACAGAAGCAAACCTGCAAGTCACATACTCAGGAGGTGGCCCGGGAAGCCCACAGGGGTGTGGGAGAGCAAGACAGGGAGGGCAAGAAGGATGATAACGGGCTCATTCTGGAGCACATTCCACAGCGGGGCACAGGAACACATCCCTGTGACTGCCTGAACGTAGCTCGCAACTGTCCCAGCAGCTCCCAGCCTTCCAAGGTTGCTGGGCCCTCCTGGGTAACTCCGAGGCCAATGAGCATTCCCAGGAGACCATTGCTGCACACAGCAACCCCCCCACCATGCCTGCATCACCGCACACAGCAACCCCCCACCACGCCTGCATCACTGCACACAGCAACCCCCCACCATGCTGCAGGTGGCCTCTGGGTGGAACAGAGGGATGCGGACAAAGAGCTGGCAGCATCCGGGGTGACTTCAAGGGTGCCAGGCACACAGTGGGTTTGTGGCTGTGGTATCTGCCTCTCCCACAGGGCTCTGAGCCCCATCACCAATTTTTCTCTGTACTCCCAGTCCATGGCAAGTTGGAGACATCCAGAAAAGGTGGCAAATGAGTCCATGAGTGTCTCTGTGGGAATGACAGGGGCTGGGTCTTGGGAGAGAGGAGACGGGAGTGGATGTTGGAAAGGCAGGCTGCTGAGAGGAGGAGAACGCAGCGGCAGGGCAGGTGAGCAGCGGCCAGGGCCCCCTCGTGTGCTCCTTCATGCTGGCTGCACCAGCCCCATCGGCCGCCCTCTCACCTGGCCCTTTCGCCGCCGCCGGCTCACCTCCGTCCTCTCTCTGCCGGGTTCTCAAGGCGATCGCACCTTGCCTAGCAACGGTTGCTACCGAGAGCCAACGTCCCTGGTATTCCAACAGCAAAGCACAGCGCTCCGACTACAACTCCCAGATATTATTGAAAGGAAAGTCAGGTTTATTTCAAGGCCAGGAGGGGAGAGGATCTGGGTATTGGAGGCTGGAGGGGCAGCGCGTTGGATGGCCGACCTGACAGCACAGCACGCTGCTTGTGCCCATGGCATCCTCCAGAAAAAGAGCGCGCACTCTCCAGGAGGTGATGGTCCCTGCTCATAAACTCCCTGTTGCTCCCTGTTCCCATTCAGCTGGGTCAACATGTGCCTGTAAATTCCTCCCGAAAGGGAAATCATAACAGCATCAGCAGCCCCAGAAATGACAAACAACTCAAGTATGGAAAGTCAGCTGCCAAGTATTCAACAGTGCTCATGTTGCACCAGAAACAAGAAAAAAAAATCAGATAAGAAAAATAAACCCGCTTGCGTGCATATTTCCCTAAGTATGCATCCCATGTTGTGGTTCCTTCCAGCCTTCGGTGTAATGAATCCATCCATCGGTTCGGGGTCACGGCATGGCCGTCCTACCAGGCTGCCTTGGACTGGCGAACCGCGAGGTTCTGCTTCCCCTTCTCTGAAGCATGGGCAGTGTGAGAAGTCAGAACAGACAGCCGCTGACATTAATTTTCCTGCTGGCCTACTTGCTCCATCGTTTTACGACTTGTTTGCTGGGTCTCGGTTGCCCTGTTGCGTCGAGTTGAGTTGGCAACGGTAATTTTAAAAATGCTGTGTCATCCTTGGGGTACACGCACGGAGGATCCCAGGGTCACCTTTGCACAACAAACGGTCATCGAGCAGAAGAAACGTCAGAGTCATCAACTCCATGGTCAAACGGCAGTGGAATGCGAAGACGGGGCCGCTCAGTACGCCATGAGTCGCGATCCTTGGGACTGACAACGTGCAGAGACCAAAGTAAGGCTAGATAGGTCATGCTTTGCTAAGAGCACGGGGCTGCCACGACACCAGGGCCTCTGCCAGCCTCACGAGGCCTCTCCTGGCATGGCCGTAAAAGCCACAGCTGCAAACACTGACACGGCAGGAAAAGAATATGGTGAGAAACCAGTCATCTTCGCTTCTCAGACTCCTCGGGAGATCCATAAGGGCACTTTCCCACCCCCAGGAACGAGAGGCAGATTCCTCTATGGTCCAGTCAGGAAATGCGATCGAGCATCCACGTGGAGCCAGGACCTGTGCCTGAAACCTGAAACCTGGCCCCGTCTTCAAGGATGCTCTCACTCGGATGATGTGGTGTGGTCTGCACTTGGCCATGCCGTAGTCAGCATAGTCTATCAAGGACACCGCAAGCCCAGAGAAGACGGTCTAAACCCAGCCGAGAAGAGCCACCCAGAGTGGAGACCGTCCCCTGAGAGAAAGCCACCTGCTCTCAGCCATCCCTCTCCTCGCCCTTCAAGCTCCAGGAGGCAGGACCCATGATGCTTAGGGAGACATCAATCTGCTATGGTAGGCACCAGAATGTTTCTTCCCTTGTGTCCCATCAGGAGTCAAAACTGATCTCAGCCTGGGCAACGCAGCAAGACCTCATCTCTACAAAAGATAAAACAGTTAGCCAGGTGTGGTGCCTGTCGTCCCAGCTACTTTGGGCTGAGGTGGGAGGATCGCTTGAGCCTGGGAGGTTGAGATTGCAGTGAGCTGATACACCACTGCACTCCAGCCTGAGTGACAGAGCAAGCCCCTGTCTCAAAAAAAGAAGAAAAGTGATATCTCTGCTACTGAGGACAAACATCATGCGCCCTTTCTCCTCCAAGAGGAGCAAATTTCCCACTTCCAAGTCCTGTTAGTGAAGGTCCCGGAGGAGCCCCGACCTGAGCCATAGCAGGAGAGTCGCAGGAAGATGGAAGGGTCTGGCCCCAGCCCGCTGTGGCCTCCAGAGCCAGTATCTTCTGCTCAGCCGCAGAACAAACATTTCCACGGAGCAGCTAAGTTGAAAATTCCCCAGGAGGCAAGGTTAGGAGTGACAAGAAACCAGAAGTCTACGGCAAGGTCAGGGTGACTCCGGGGGGGGTTCTCTCGCTTCCCCTTTCAAGAGCATTCATGAAGTGGCTGGGAGTCTTCATCTTCTTGTTATTAGCTCTGCTTTCTGGCCTCATTTATTTCTAATTGTTTTCCTAAGCCTTGAAGAGGAAATTCTGTTTTCTTTCTGGACCTGCTTACATTTAAATCCACTTAACTTTCTGTCTATGGCTTTCTTCTCGAAAGGGCACCGGGCTCCCTGGGGAATGAGCATCCTCCTTACAAAGTGGAAGGGAACTGGGAAGATCTTGAAAGACTTCTCTGTTGTTCATGTGGACAAATTGTGGGAATTTACTTCTGCGGGTCTGTTTCCTTTCTGTTCAGTGGGCCACTTTCTTCTCCAATTATCTGCCTATACTAGACAGTATTTTCAGAATCTGTGCAGGATGTTTTACACGGAATAAGGCAGGCATTGAGGGAGGTTGATATTTTGCTACTAATAACAAGGAAAAAAGTCATCATTTCTGAAGCACCTCCTGTGTGCAGGAACCTTCTGGAACCTTCTGCGTGCATCACATGCTCTCTTAACTCCCGGGGACGCATTGTCACACCCACTCTCTAGATTAGAAAACTGAAGGCCAGAGATGTAATGAACCTGCCAGAGTCACCAGCAGTGAGAGAACCAGGGGTCAAACCCAGGACTGACCCAAGCTCCTGCTGGTCCCACGATTTCAAGTGTCGCCCAGTGAAAGCACAACTGAAGCAGCACACCACAGATGCCTCCCTCACCTCCACACCCCAGACACAGTCACTTGATTTCAGGACATGCGCCCTTCTCTAAAAGCTCAGATATTTTCACAAGCAAATCAAAATTCATTCTGCAAGCTCCTTTGACTTGACTGAAGACACCCCAAGATGTCACTAAAAGCCAAGGCTGCGAAGGCCTGTTCTGTCAGGGTGCTGGAACCCAGTCCCGGGGATTGTTTCACTTGGGAAGTAGGCTGGCTTCTCCTGCTCACCGTGGGCAGGGACCAGAGAGAGACCTGGGATTCAATAAGAGCCCGGTGGGGGTTCTGCCAGGGGGTGCTGGAGCGGGGCGTGCAACAAACCAGCGCAGGCTCAAACCCTGCTCCTCTCGCCCCCAGCCCCAAGAGTCACTGAGAAAATAAACACACACACATTCAGTCTTTCTCAAACCTCCCGCCAAGCAAGTGTGCAAAGCAAGACCATGGGCCTCAACGTGAACGCCTCGCACCACAGCTCTTGGTGAGGGCTCCCCGGCCTGCCACACGTGACTGTCACTCACTTTGAAGAACATTGTGTTCCTCGGGCTTATCTGCCACCGTTGAAGCTAGCAGCGCCTGCCCCCACAGCAGGCTATTCATCACGGTCAGCGAGAAGCAGCCGGACTTCCACGCAGAAGGGCATTTTCGGGGCCAGTCTCTGTGCTCTCCAAGCAGGCGCTGGCCGGAGTCTCTGCAGGCTCAGGCCCGAGACGGGTGGCCTCTCCAGCCACTTCGCCACATTACCTGCCACGTCCAAGCGGCCGCCTTCGAGGCTCATCCTAGGACTTCATCACAACCATTTTTGCAGATTCCAGGACTGTAACATTCAACACTTCACTCGAGCAGCACATGACCCTGATCGAGCTGGAATCAGCCAAATCAAACGAGGCACGTGCAGCGCTAGTTCTCTAACTGCCCCATGCTCGGGGTGCACTCAGGGTTCTGTTCAGCAACCACCCCTCCAGCAAATAATTGACGAAGTCGTATTTCAGACATAAATATATTTCACTCCTTAGTTCATAATATCCGTCTCTCCTAAACTCGGTAAATGAAAAGCTGCACAAATCATCTTTTTATGGATTTTTAAAATGACATATTGCATTGGCTAATTATTTCTCTATGAAATGAACAGGTGTTTGTTCCATGACTTTTGGGGGCCCAAAAAAAGAAAACTCTACAACAGAAGCTCAAGGTCATTGTCAAGTGGGTAATTTGAAGCTCCATGCTAGGCTGTGGCTTATTACGGATTTACGGATCCTCTCCGTGCACATTAACTGAAGAGCTGGACAGTATCTAGAGCAGGCATGCCTTCCATGGCAACAGCGTCTCCATCTTCCCAGTGCATATGGCTGTCAAAATCCTTGTCAGGTACCAGTTCAGAAACGCAGAGCCCGTCCTGGTATTTTTGTAGTTTCACACATCTAGTGGACTACTTGTTTGCAGTAACATCATCTGGTGAGCCTTTGAGGATCTGATTCTGTGGCACTTCTCGAGGGATACATTTTTGAATATCCTTTAATTTTTGCCTAAGGACTTGGCTGAATCTAAGTTAGATCCACATGTAACCTTTTTAAGGAAGGCTAAATTGAGACAGAAAGGCCAAGATTCTTCTCTGAGTAGAAACGGATATTTGTTACTTAAGAAATTGCCTAAAAGTTGCTGCTGAGGCTTCATAAAGATTCACCTGGTGTATTGGAAAAGAGCAATACAAGCGAGTCCACTGATTCTGTCCCAATGACAATGTCTACCTTACGTGAACTGCCAGTCTCTGAGAGTGTTTGTCTGTGTCCCTCTGCCCAGGGTCAAGAGGAGTGTCACAAATGAGCAGGATGTGGAAAAAGCGTTTGCTCATAGTTCGAGAGGCCGAGGTGCAGAAAATTCCAGTGACGACCTCCGAGGAAAACAGGCCATTTCTTACAACTAAATCCTTTCTATCATTTCTAAAATGAAGATTAGGAGCTTATCAAACTGTAACACAGCTTAACTATCAAGATCAGTTAGAGATGGAAATAATTGGGTCACTAGTGTTCCCTACAGAAAGCCAGTGTGTAAAACAATGGTGTTATTTGTAGGAGGTATTTATTTCTAAATCGTGGAGCAAATGCTAAATTAGGATAGATTTCTGGCTGTACAATTTTGACCTATGAATGTCCTTTAAGGAATCAGCTTGTTAGGTGTATTTGTCTGTTCTCAGGCTGCTAATAAAGACATACCTGAGACTGGGTAACTTATAAAGGAAAGAGGTTTAATGGACCATGGCTCCACATGGCTGGGGAGGCCTCACAATCATGGCGGAAGGTAAATGAAGAGCAAAGTCACGTCTCACGTGGTGGCGGGCAAGAGAGTAGGTGTATCCCCTTCATAAAACCATCAGACCTCATGAGACTTATTCGCCATCATGAGAACAGCACAGGAAAGACCCGTCCCCATGATTCAA
This sequence comes from Saguinus oedipus, assembly GCA_031835075.1. Lineage (NCBI taxonomy): Eukaryota > Metazoa > Chordata > Mammalia > Primates > Cebidae > Saguinus > Saguinus oedipus. The sequence goes on from CM063176.1 coordinate 143,718,550, forward strand.
TCACCTCCCACCAGGTCCCTCTCACCACACATGGGAATTAGGGGAGCTACAATTCAGGATGGGGACACAGCCAAACCACATCATTAGGTTTTCAATGACTGTACTTTCAATTATGATCAAGGTTCCATTTTAGAAAAAGAAAGCAAATGAGTAAAATAATGGCCTAAAAACCAAATTCCAAATTTTGGTTACTTCAATGCATGAGGTCTTACAAACCATATTTGGAAGGATGGTGGATAGTTCTTTGATGACTGACACAGAGTTATGAATTTCTTCTGTCACCTTATAGTAAAAGGAGAATCAAAACTGATTTTTTTCCTTCAAAAATTCCCCACTGGGGACAATGACCTGTGCATACTCACATACAATTTGGACAAGAAAGCCACATCTTCTACACCCAGTGGCATCCCTGTATTCCTCAACATGCCGAAGGCACCTGGAGACAATAACGGGGTTGGCAGGTACAGGTCTTTCTGTGACTTAGTGATACATGCACCAAGATGGCTGCTTTCTCCGGAGAGGAGGATATTTATGATATTTTAAATATCTTTCTAAAAATTGGGTGGTACCAAAAGATAGATAATTTTATCTTCACTTTCTCTCAGAATGTCATGTTACCTGATTTTCTGTTTGTACTAGATTAATAGTAACCCCCAAAATTCATGTCTATCTGGAATCTCAGAATCTGACTTTCTGGCAATGGGGTCTTTGCAAATTCAATTAGTTCAAAGATGAGGTTATACTGGGTTAGGTCAGGCCCCAAATCCAATGGCTGATGTCCCCATAAGTAGAAGAGACAGATGCAGGGGGGCAGAGGCACAGAGGGAAGAAAGTCTCAGGTCAGTGGAGCCAGAGACCAGCGCTGTGAGGCAGAGGAGCACCGAGGCTTACTGGCAATGCTGGACAATGGGCTGAGGCACCCTCGGGGAGCACAGCCATGCTGATGCCATGGCTACAGACTTCTGGTCTCCAGAACTGTGACAGTATCCATTTCTGTCGTGTTCAGCTCCTGGTTTGTGGTCATCTGTCACGGCAGCCCTCGGAACCCAATATGCTGCTGAAAACATGTCCCTTATGGATGTGCTCAATCCTACTCCCATATATGGACAAAGAAATGGAATCGTGTGGTGTGACCAAAACCATCTGCATCTTTTGCAGGAGGTGGCATCCTTGGCTACATATCAGGATCCCCTGGGATTTTTTTAAAATCCCACTGCTCAAGCTGCACCCCAACCCAATTAAATCAGAAACTCTGGAGGTAGATTCAGACCTGGGTATTTCTGACCCTCCCTGGGTAATTCCAGTGTGCAGCCAAGACCATGAGAACCACTGATCCATGTGATGCAGCAGCGTGGTTTTCTGACAAAACCAGTGGCTTCAGAGTTAGTCAGGTTTGGGGTTAATTTCTTGTTTTGCTACCTCCTAGCTGCCTCCTTGGGCAAGTCATTTAACATATCTGAGAGTTACTTTCTCCCATTGACAATGAGATTGTGAAGATCAGTCTTTTTAAGCATGTAAAATATGTGAAAATGCCTGGCTCAAAGTAGACAGCAAATAAATGTCATTCTCTTTTCATTCTCCCAACACGTGGAGAGGTAATTTCACAGGACGTGTAAGAATCCAGGCTGCAGGGTGAGGCTGTGAGAAGCAAATGCTGACTCTACTGCTTACTAGCCATAAAATCATGGGAACTTCTTGCTGCTCGGTTTCCTCATCTATAAAATGGGGCCTCAGAGAGCCATTATGAGGTTTTCATGGGATAAGAAGGTAATTTGACCCAGGTAAAGCACTCAGAATAGTATCTGGCTCGCTGAAGCATTCATTAAATGTTAGCTCACATGTAGATTCATATTATAGACATTATCTGACAGCACTCTGCACAGCCCTTCCCTTGGAAATGCGACTTCACACGGTAAATTTTAGCATTTCTTCCCTTCACCGTCCGAAGCAACATAATATACACGAGAGAGCAAGTAGATAGCATCCAGGAGACTTGAGCTCTGAGCTCAGCTGAGATGCCACTAAGCTTCAGGGCTGAAGACAACACCTTTCCTATTCCTCATTCCAGGACTCAACTTGTACAAGAAAGGGTTTACTAAGCTGATCCCTATAGTTCCTTCCAGGATACAAAACTTATGAACATTTGAATATGATAAAGCAGTAGATGAAGTTTGCCCTGTATTTAGTGAACCGTCTCGATGCTTTCATGGTTAGGATTTTATTTTGAGGCTAGAATTCACACAAAGACATCCAGTATCGACAGAGAAGGAATCCAATCCATCTGACTGGAACAAAGAACAGCCTTAGAGATTTTTTTCAAGAAGTTTCAGGCCAAGTCACCCAGTCACCCAGTCTACCATATAACTGCTTGTTGAAGGTGGAGAGAAGACATTGGTGTCTCAGGCACAATTTTTAAAGCTGAATTTATGTGAGAACATAAATTGATGCAACCTCACTAGTGGAAAATTAGGGAATATGTATCAATAGTCTAAACAATACACAGTAATGATGTTTCTAGGAATCTGTCCTGAGGAAGTACAATTAAAGTGGGAAATTAGATAATAGGGGTGAGTAGCCCACAATAGTCTAAAGTATATAAAGTAATTACATTTCTAAGACTGTATCCTGAGGAAATACAATGGAAGTAGCATGCTTTCAGGACCACCAATTGGACAATCTGGCCAGCTTTTTTCATGCTTTCGGGACCAGCAATGGGACAACCTGGCCAGCTCATTGAAAAGCCAGTTAAATAAGGAAATCTTAAACAATGGTACAAATATACCATAAATATTTTGTTATAAGTTACAATATAAAAATGTGAGTTTTCTCACCAATCTTGCAATAAAGGACCAAGGCTCTTCTCTGAGTATCGCTCATGTTCCAATTAGAGTTACATGCCCTCTTTCTTGCACAAAACACACCTATATAGTTCATGTTCTTAATTTTGAGTTTTGATTTATTTAAAGGGGAGCACAAACAGACATTTGGATGACAATCTGAAAGTAGACTCTTTCTGCAATTTACCATTTTAATTTCTCAAATTGTTCACAGCTGCGTGGGCCACAGCTGAATTTTATAGCAACTGTATTATTACTTCACTTTATTGAGTCTCCCCAAAGCATTCAACTTAGTTTTTAAAGTTTATATAGAAGCAGCCACCCTTCTTTTCTCACGCATATTTCATAGGTTAATATTCCAACCAATGACATCACAGCAGTTGGTATAAACAGGATTGGGAACAAACACGGTAATTAACTCTTGGTAAGCCCATATCCCAGAGAGTGAGAGAAGGAAGACTGAGGCTTCCCTGTGCAAGTAGCATATTTACAGAGGCATAAAAGGCATCGGCGAATCCAACAAAACAATGCAGGGGAAGAGTGGATAAGAGGGTTCCTTCTGCAGTCAGATATGTCATCAAAAGTTTATGTTCAAAGATGTTCGAACATCTGGAATAGTAACTGATGCTGGCAAAAATACAGAAACTATGTAAGTTTACGATGAGAAAATAGCTAAGTACGTAAGACCATGTGATGAAATGGCATGTAGACACTAAAAGCTGCATTGTAAAAACTATTTTATGATATAGAAGATGTCCATAATATAATCTAACGTATAATTCAATAAAGATTTACTAAGCAATAGAAAATTGTGTAAATTCTGAAAAACATACATATTTTCTACCTTTTTTATAAAAACCAAAGTGGGCCAGGTCTTGGACAAATGGGACTGATGTCATGATGAACCCCTCGCTTACTTTGACCTTGGTCTAGTTGGAGTTTAGGCATCATTTTTCAGAAGAGAACACACCATGCAGGTTGTCTAATAATAAAATGCATTTTAACCTCAAGAAAAGGTGGGGTTATTTTCCTTCTAATATGGCCAAGTAAGCTTCTCCTAGACCTTCCTGCAGATAACAATCATCAACTTTGGATAAACATATACGATAAGGCTTCTGTTCACTAGACTGTGGATAAAAAGCAGGAAGACCCTAGCAGCAAGCCAACATTTGGAGGAAAATAAGGGCAAGAGGTGAAATTCCCACTTTTATAGCTTTTAGCCTGAGGGCAAGTGAGAGTTGTCACCATGAACTGACTAAATCTCTAAAAGAAAACGTTAAGTTTTTCTGTCCTGAAGAACCGAGGACAGAGTTCAGAACAACTAGAGCCACTGGAATGTGAGGGAGTAATTCCGGAAAAGAGACAAGCGCAGAAGAAACACCCCAAATTCTCTAAGTGAAACCTGAACCCTGTACGTGAGAGGTGAATTCAAACTTAGGACAAAGAACCCAACTAAGATTCGAACTGCTTGAGGGGAACAATACCAACAAATCTACTATCAGTGTAATTAGAATGGAGGGAAGAGTGAGAATAGGAAAAGAAGGAAAATTTTTGAAAAAATCGGGAGCAAAAAGTTTCCCAAATTTAGTGAAAGACTTAAATTTACAGATAAGAAAGTCTGAGAACTTTGAGCAGAAAACTACAAAGAAAATCGCACCCAATCACCTATAGTCAAACAATTCTAAAGCAAAAAGAAAGAGAAAATGTTGAAAGCAACTGGAGAAAAAAACATTTTGGACAGAGGAACACCACATCAAATGACCTCTAGTTTATCATTACAGAAGGCCAGAATATACTAGAACAATATATTTAAAATTCTAAATAAAAAATTTTAAAAACCTATTAACCCAGAATTCTATACCAAATGAATATATCTTTCAAGGATTAAGACAAAATAAAAACAAGTTCACATAAAAGATAGCTGATAATTCACTGACAGCAGATCTCTACAGGAAGTTCTTTATTCTGAAGGGAAATCATATCACACAGAATTTCAGATCTTCTAGGGGAAAGGGAAGCTATTGGAAATGGTGAATATATGAAATATCTGGCAAGTAAAAAAAACTTTTCTTCTTGATTTGTTTAGAAATACAGGCCTGGCAGCTCACGCCTGTAATCCCAGTACTTTGGGAGGCCGAGACAGGTGGATCACTTGACTCAGGAGTTTGAGACCAGCCTGGGCAACACGGTAAAACCTCATCCCTACAAAAAAATACAAAAATTAGCTGGGCCTGGTGGCACGCACCTGTAGTCCCAGCTACTCAGGAGGCTGAGGCAGGAGGATCGCTTGAGCACAGGAGGCAGAGGTTGCAGTGAGCTGAAATCACACCATTGCCCTTCAGCCTGAGTGACAGAGTCAGATCCTGTCTCCAAAAACAAAAAGTATGTATATAAAACATATGTTTTTATGTATATTAAAAATATATTTATATATAAAATATATATTTCATTGGAACAAAGAATAGCCTTAGAGACTTTTTCAAGAAGTTTCAGGACAAGTCACCCAGTCACCCAGTGAACCGTATAACTGCTTGTTGAAGCTGGAGAGAAGACATTGGTTATATAAATATATATAATTATTTAAGTGCAAATTCTAGCATTGTCTGGTTGGATGCACACTATGAATATAATCTGTACAGTAACTCAAGTATACACTAAATAGAGGGTAACACAAAGCAATCCAGCTGCACAGTTTCCACATTTCCATGGTGAGCTACAATATTATGACTAAGTAGACGGTGTTAAGTTAAGGATGCATATTGGAATCCTCAGAGAAACCACTAACAATGCAGAAATAAATGGCTTAAAAGTCAATAGATAAATTAAGCTGAAATTCTTTTTAAAATGCAAGTAAGTTAAAAGAAGGCTGAAGGGAAGACTGGAGGAACCAAAACCTATATGGGACAAACGAGAAACAAACAGAAACGGTAAGCCTCAACCCAACCATACAAAAATGCTTCAGATGTTATCGGCTAAGTAATCAGAAGGCAGGACTAGAATAGAAATAGAATTTTAAAAGGAAAAAAAATCCAGACCCATCTATAAACTGTCTATAAGAGAAGCCCATTTTTAAATATAAAGACACAGAGAGGTTGAAAGTGGGTGGAAATATCTATATTATTATAGGGAAGCATAAGACAGCTGGAGTGAATATGTTAATATCAGATAAAATAGGCTTCAAGAATTGTGGCCGGGTGTGGTGGCTCATGCCTTTAATCCCAGCACCAAGGTGGATGGATCACCTGAGGTCAAGAGTTTGAGACCAGCCTGGCCAATATGGTAAAACCCCATCTCTACTAAAAATACAAAAATTAGCCAGGTGTGGTGGCTTGTAATCTCAGCTACTTGGGAGGCTGGGACAGGGGAATCACTTGAACATCGGAGGCAGAGGTTGCAATGAGCTGAGATCATACCACTGCATTCCAGCCTGGGCAACAAGAGAGAGAGAGAAAAAAGAATTGAGTATTTACAGACAGTTACACCCCAAACCTGGAGAATATAGCTATTTTCCAATGTACATGGTACATTCATCAAGACATAAGACAAGTTTCACCAGAATCATATAAAGTATGTTCTCTGATGACAAAGGAATTAAAAATCAAATAACAACAAAATATCTAGAAAATTCTAAATACTTAAAAAGTAAACAACACACTTCTAAATAATGTATGGGTCAAAGAAAATGTCACAAGAGAAATGGGAAAATATTTGAATGGAATATAATAAAAACACATAAAAATTTGTGGAATTGACCCACATAACAATATTGACCTTAACTGTAAATGGGCTAAATGCCCCAATCAAAAGACATAGACTGGCAAATTGGATAAAAAGTGAAAACCCATCAGTGTGCTGTATCCAGGAAACCCATCTTACATGCAAAGATACACACAGGCTACCTATGCAACTATCTTGCATGTTCTGCACATGTACCCCCAAACCTAAAATGCAATAAAAATTTAAAATTTAAAAAATAAATAAATATATATATGCATATATTATGCATATATAAGAAATAAAAAAAAAGGAATGGAGGAAGATTTACCAAGCAAATGGAGAGCAAGAAAAAGCAGGAATTGTAATCCTAGTCTCTGATACAATAGACTTTAAATCAACAAAGATCAAAGGAGACAAAGAAGGACATTACATAATGGTAAAGGATCAATGCAACAAGAAGAGCTAATGATCCTAATATATACCCACCCAATACAGGAGCACCCAGATACATAAAGCAAGTTCTTAACGACCTACAAAGAGACTTAGACTCCCACACAATAATAGTGGGAGACTTTAACACTCCACTGTCAATATTAGACAGATCAACAAGACAGAAAATTAACAAGGATATCCAGGACTCGTTTGGATCAAGCAAACCTAATAGACATTTACAGAACTCTCCACCCCAAATCCACAGAATATACATTCTTCTCAGAACCACATCACACCTACTCTAAAATTGACCACATAATTGGAAGTAAATCACTCCTCAGCAAATTCAAAAGAATGGAAATCATAACAAAGAGTCTCTCAGACCACAGTGCAATCAAATTAGAACTCAGAATTAAGAAACTAAAGAAACGCAACTTCATCAAAACTGAACAACTGGCTCTTGAATGTTGACTGCATAAACAATGAAATGAAGGCAGAAATAAAGATGTTCTTCAAAACCAATGAGAATGAAGACACAAAGTACCAGACTCTCTGGGGCACATTTAAAGCAGTATCTAGAGGAAAATTTATAGCAATAAATCCCATATGAGAAGCAAGGAAAGATCTAAAATAGACACCCTATCATCAAAATTGAAAGAGCTAAAGGAGCAAGATCAAAAAACCTCAAAAGATAGCAGAAGTCAAGAAATAACTAAGATCACAGCAGAATTGAAGGAGATAGAGACACAAAAACCCTTCAAAAAATAATAAATCCAGGAGCTGGTTTTTTGAAAAGATCAACAAATGGACAGTCTGCTAGCCAGATTAATAAACAAGAAAAGAGAGAAGAATCAAATAGATGCAATAAAAAACAATAAAGGGGATATCACCACAGATTCCACAGAAATACAAATGACCATCAGAGATTACTGCAAACAACTCTATGCACATAAACCAGTAAACCTGGAAGAAAAAGATAAATTCCTGGACACTTATACCCTCCCAAGCCTAAACCAGGAAGAAGTCGAAACCCTGAATAGACCAATAATAAGCCCTGAAGTTGAGGCAGCAATTAAGAGCCTACCACACACAAAAAAAGCCCAGGTCCAGATGGGTTCACAGCCAAATTCTACCAGACATACAAAGAGGAGCTAGTACCATTCCTTCTGAAACTATTCCAAACAATCCAAAAAGAGGGAATCCTTCCCAGATCATTTTATGGGACCAACATCATCCTGATACCAAAACCCAGCAGAGACTCAACAAGAAAAGAAAACTTCAGGCCAATATCCATGATGAACATAGACGCAAAAATTTTCAATAAAATACTGACAAACCAACTGCAACAGCACATCAAAAAGCTTATCCATCACGATAAGTAGGCTTCATCCCGGGGATACAAGGTTGGTTCAACATAGGCAAGTCTATAAATGTAATTCACCACATAAACAGAACCAAAGACAAAAAACACATGATTATCTCAATAGATCCAGAGAAGGCCTTCAACAAAATTCAACAGCCCTTTATGCTAAAAACTCTCAGTAAACTAGGTATAACGAAACGTATCTCAAAATAATAAAAGCTATTTATACAAAACCACAGCCAGTATCATACTGAATGGGCAAAAACTGGAAGCATTCCCTTTGAAATCTGGCATTAGACAAGGATGCCATCTCTCACCACTCCTATTCAATATAGTACTGAAAGTTCTAGACCCAGAAATCAGGTAAGAAAAAGAAATAAAGGGTATTCAAATAGGAAAGGAGGAAGTCAAATTGTCTCTATTTGCAGACGACATGATTGTATATTTAGAAGACCCCTTAGTCTCAGCCCAAAATCTCCTGAAACTGATAAGTAACTTCAGCAAAGTCTCAGCATACAAAATCAATATGCAGAAATCACAAGCATTCCTATACACCAATAACAGACTTAAAGAGAGCCAAATCAAGAACGAACTGCCATTCACAATTGCTACAAAGAGAATAAAATAGGAATACAACTAACAAAGGAACGTAAAGGACCTCTTCAAGGAGAACTACAAACCACTGCTCAAGGAAATAAGAGAGGACACAAACTGATGGAAAAACATTCCATGCTCATGGTTAGGAAGAATCAATATTGTGAAAATGGCCATACTGCCCAAAGTAATTTATAGATTCAACGCTATCCCCATCAAGCTACCTATAACCCTCTTCGCAGAACTGGGAAAAAACAGCTTAAACTTCATATGGAATCAAAAGAGAGCCCACATAGCCAAGTCAATTCTAAGCAAAAAGAACAAAGCTGGAGGCATCACACTACCTGACTTCTAACTATACTACAGGGCTACAGTAATCAAAACAGCTTGGTACTGGTATAAAACAGAGATATAGACCAATGGAACAGAACAGAGGCCTCGAAGGCAATGCCACACATCTGCAACCATCTGATCTTTGAAAAACCTGACAAAAACAAACAATGGGGAAAGGATTCCCTGTTTAATAAATGGTGTTTGGGAAAACTGGCTGGCCATGTGCAGAAAGCAGAAACTGGACCCCTTCCTGATACCTTACACTAAAATTCACTCCAGATGGATTAAAGACTTAAACATAGACCTAATGCCACAAAAATCCTAGGAGAAAACTTAGGCAAAACCATTCAGGACATAGGAGTAGGCAAGGACTTCATGACCAAAACACCAAAAGCATTGGCAGCAAAAGCCAAAATAGACAAATGGGATCTGATTACACTCCAGAGCTTCTGCACAGCAAAAGAAACAATCATTAGAGTGAACTGGCAACCAACAGAATGGGAAAAAATTATTGTGATCTACCCGTCTGACAAAGGGCTAATATACAGAATCTACAAAGAACTAAAACAGATTTACAAGAAAAACAAACAAACAAACTCATTCAAAAGTGGGTGAAGGATATGAACAGATAGTTATCAAAAGAAGACATAAATGAGGCCAACAAACATGAAAAAATGCTCATCATCACTGGTCATTAGAGAAATGCAAATCAAAACCACATTGAGATACCATCTCATGCCAGTTAGAATGGCAATCATTAAAAAATCTGGAGACAACAGATGCTGGACAGGATGTGGAAAAATAGGAACACTTGTACACTGTTGGTGGGAGTGTAAATTAGTTCAACCATTGTGGAAGACAGTGTGGCGATTCCTCCAGGATCTAGAAATGGAAATTCCATTTGACCCAGCAATCCCATTACTGGGTATATATCCAAAGGATTATAAATCATTCTATTATAAAGATACATGCACACATATGTTCATTATGGCACTGTTTACAATAGCAAAGACCTGGAACCAACTCAAATGCCCATTGATGATAGACTGGACAAGGAAAATGTGGCACATATACACCATGGAATACTATACAGCCATAAAAAACAATGAGTTCATGTCCTTTTTAGGGACATGGATGAATCTGGAAATGATCATTCTCAGCAAATTGACACAATAACAGAAAATCAAACACCACGTTCTCACTCATAGGCGGGTGTTGAACAATGAGAACACATGGACACAGGGAGGGAAGCATCACACACTGGGGTCTGTTGAGGGGGACTAGGGGAGGGGCAGCAGGGGGTAGAAGTTGGGGACGGATAACATGGAGAGAAATGCCAGATACAGGTGACAGGGATGGAGGCAGCAAACTACATTGCCATGTATGTCCCTATGCAACAATCCTGCATGTTCTGCACACGTACCCCAGAACCTAAAGTTCAATAAAATACACACACACACACACACACACACGTGGAATTGACCTAGATCTGTGCCTAGAAAGAAATTAATAGTTTTAAATGTTTATATTTGAAAAGAAGAAAGATCTAAAATCAAGAATCCAAGGTTCCAGCTAAAGTCACTAGAAAAAAAGAGGAGCAAAGGAAAGCCACAAAGTCAGGAGACAGAAGTAAATACTAAACACAACAGCAGGAATCAACGCAATTAGAAAAGAAAAAGTACCGAAAATGTAACCGAAAGCTATTTGAAAGATAAATCTAAGTGGTACACCTCTAGTTATTCTGACCAATAAAATAGAAAAGGCACAACTTAACAGTATTAACAATGACATGGGAGACGTCCCCGCAGGTGCTATGGATAGTAAAGATATAGTAAAAGGCTATGCTAACTTTAAATTAACACATTTGACAACTTAGATGAAATGGGCAAATTGTTTAAAACAGAAAATCTCAATACTCATATATCTATCAAAGAAATTAGCTGCTTTACCAAAAACATCTTCGCTAAGAAAACTTTGGACCCAGATAGCTTTATTAGTTAATTCTGTCAACATTCAAGGAAATAATAACACCAACCACATAAAATTCTTCCTAAAACTGGAGGAGGAAACCTTTCCTAGCTTGTTTTTTTTTTGAGGCCACAGAAACCCTAAAATTGAAGCTTAACAAAGATGTTACAAAATAAAAGATAATTATAGGCCAATATTATTCATGCACATAGACGCAAAATTCTTAACAAAATATTAGTAAACAGAACACAATATGTAAAAAGGATAGTATATCATGATGAAGTGGGGACATATCCCAGAAATTTAAGGTTAAATTAACATTTGAAAATCAATCAATATAATTCACGGTATTAACAGACGGAAAGAGACATACAATATGATCATTTCAACAGATGCAGAACAAACATTTAGCAAAACTCAACATTCATTTATGACAAAAATTAGAAATAACATTATACATAGAGCTATCGTATTTAATGATGAAAGACTTAAACTTCTCCCATTAAGATATGAAAAAAGGCAAGGATGTCCACTCTCAACATTCTCATTCAACATTGCACTGGAGGTCTAGCCAGTACCATAAGATGAGAAAAATAAGTAAATAAGTAAATAAAGTCATCCAGAGTGAAAAGGAAGAAATAACGTAGCCATTTTCAGATAATGTAATTGTTTACGTAGAAAATCCAAAAGAATCAACCAAACCACTAGTAGAACTAATTCGTGAATTTAGCACTTTGGTAGAATCTATCCTTCTATCAAAGCATAGAGGCCAGGCGCGGTGGCTCACGCCTGTAATCCCAGCACTTTGGGAGGCCGAGGTGGGTGGATCATGAGGTCAAGAGATCGAGACCATCCTGGTCAACATGGTGAAACCCCGTCTCTACTAAAAATACAAAAAATTAGCTGGACATGGTGGTGTGTGCCTGTAATCCCAGCTACTCAGGAGGCTGAGGCAGGAGAATTGCCTGAACCCAGGAGGTGGAGGTTGTGGTGAGCCGAGATCACACCATTGCACTCCAGCCTGGGTAACAAGAGCGAAACTCCATCTCAAAAAAAAAAAAAAAAAGCATAGAAAGGAAAAATCAAATGCATTAAAAAATAAATTTTAAAAATAATTCCACTTATAATACCATCAACAAGCTTAAAATACGTAGGGACAAATTTAACAAAAATGTTTGTTCAGGACGAGTACACGGAAAGCTACAGAACATTTCAAGAGAAATTAAAGAAGGTATAAAAAAGTGGAGAGATATACCTTAATAACGGGCCAGAAAACTAACCATGTCAATGCTTCCCAAATCGATCTACAGATTCAGTGTGGTCCCAATTTTAATGCTAGCACCTGTTTACTGGGCCTTGACAAGCTTATTCTAAAAATCTGCATGGAAATGCCATGAAGCTGTAACCACGCTGTCCATTATGGTCATCAACGACTGCATGTGGCTGCTTAGATTTGTACATAGGTTAATTAAAATTAGATAAAATTAAAAGTTAAGTTCCTCCACCATGCTAACCACATTTCAAGGGCTAAACACTCAGACGTGACTAGCGGTTATTCTTGTTCAACAGTATAGATGTGTAACATTTTTATCATCGCAGAAAGTTCTGTTGGACAGCACTGACCTCAAACAGCCAAAGCAACCTTGGGGAAAAGAAAAAACAAAAAATCTAGAGGACTTAAGTACACTCTCTGACTTCAAAACATACTACAAATCCCCAGCAGTCCAGACTCGGTGGAATCACACAGAAAGACGCAGGAGAATATGTTCAGGACTTGAGAACAGGCAAAGGTTTATTTATCAAGTCACATGAAGCAACCATCAGAGAAAAGGTAGACTTCATCAAAATTAGAATCTTCTGTTCATCAATAGACATTCTAAGGAAAATGAATAGGCAAGCCCAAGTCTGAGAGAAAATGTTTGTAAAGCAAGCATCTGACATAGCTCTAGTACCCAGGACACATAAGGAACCCCTCCAACCCAGCAATAAAAGCACAAATAACCCCTCTCCTCAAAACAGTAGAGTGAGCAAAGGTTTTAAAAAGTAATTTCCCCGAGGAGGGTGGATCACGAGATCAAGAGATCGAGACCATCCCGGTCAACATGGTGAAACCCCGTCTCTACTAAAAATATAAAAATTAGCTGGGCACGGTGGTGCGTGCCTGTAATCCCAGCTACTCGGGAGGCTGAGGCAGGAAAATTGCCTGAACCCAGGAGGCAGAGGTTGCAGTGAGCCGAGATCGTGCCATTGCACTCCAGCCTGGGTAACAAGAGTAAAACTCCATCTCAAAAAAAAAAAAAAAGTAATTTCCCAGAAGAGGATGTGCAAATGTCCAATATACCCAACAAACAGTACTCAACATCATCAGAAATCAGGCATATGCAAATCAAAACCACAATGATACACCACTACACATCTATTCAAAGAGCTAAAATTAAAAAGAATGAAGACACCAAATGTCCGTAGGGTACAGGGCAACTGGAACTCTCATGCATTGTAAAATGATACAGCCACTTTGGAAAAAATAGCTTGCTGTTTCCTAAAAAACTAATCATCCACCTGTGACCCAGCAAGTACTCAACTAGATTTCTACTTAAGGAAAATAAAAACACATATTCATTCACAAAAACAAACTTATGCAAAAGAAAATAGCAGATTTCTTCCTAATGGCCTGAAATCATCCCTGTGTTCTTTAACAGAAAAACAGATGAACAAATTTTGATATATTCATATACCAGAAGAACATTTAACAACAAAAAGACCAACTATTAATGCATGCCACAAGATGGATAGATCTCAAAAACATGCCAAGTAAAAGAAGCAAGAATAAAAAAGCAGCATATACTGTATGATTCCATTCCTAGAACAGGCAAAACTGAGCCATGGGATTAGCAGTGTCAGAAGAGTTGCTGTGTCGGGGGTTTAGGACAGGAATGAATTGGGAAGTAGTGTGAGGAAACTCTAGAGCGATGGTGATGTCCTACATCTGGCTAGGCTTTGGGTTACAGAGTATGAACTTGTCAAAATTCAGTACATTCATTTACTACTGTCACATAACAAATTACCACAAACATAGAGGCTTAAAACAGTACACATTTATTATCTCACAGTTTTTGTTAGTCAGATGTCCAAGCACAGCTTACTTGGCTCCTCTGCTCAGGATCTCACAAGCCTACAGGCAACATGATAGGCAAGCTGTGTTCTCACTTGAAGGTTTGACTGGGGAAAAATCTTCCAAGTTCATTCAGGTGGTTGTCAGAATTCATTTCCTTGCACTTCTGGGCTGAAGGCACTAGCTTTTAGCTGGCTATCATCTGGAGACCATCCTCAGGTCCTAGAGCCCACAGTTCCTAGAAAGTGCCCTCTGTCCTTTGCAATGCAGATTTCTCCCACAAGGTCCCCTTTTTCACCAACCTCACAAGAGTCTCTGGTCTTGTCTGCTAGCAAGATGGAGGTGCTGATGGACAGTGCCCTTAGGCCTTCTAGAGGTCCTCTGGTTTGATTGAGAGGATCTGGGAGGCATGACCTCTTAAAAGATACCTGTGTGACTAAACACTCTGACCTTTTGATCTCTCGGGTTTTAGCAAAGTGTTGCACGGTCACACCTTTTTTTTTTTCTCTAGACCGCACTCTTATTGAGAATCTATTGCCACCTGAAGAGGCTTAAAATTTTCAAAACCATCCAGTCCTAGTTCCTTTCTGTTTGAACATTCTCTTGATTTGTCTCTCTCTCCTTTCACATTTTACTGTAAAGAGTCAGAAGAGACTGGGGATGCCTTCAACACATTTCTCGGAATTCTCCTTTGCTACATAACCAAGTTCATCACCTACAAGTTCAGCTTTCCACATAACTGCAGACGACAATGTTGCTAAGCTTTCAGCCACTGTTTAACAAAGGTTCTCCCTTGGTCAGCTTCCAACTACACATCCCTCCCTTCCTCTCGAGCCCTCGCCTGCCCTATGCTTAAAGTCCAGGCTTCTGTTACTAGCAGTCTTCAGGGAGACTTACGCTTTCTCTATTCTGCTCCCCTGCCCACTGCTGAGTTTCAAAACCACCCCACATTTTTAGATATTTATTAACAGCCACACCGCCTTCCAGGCATCAATCATTGTATTAGTTTTCTATTGCTATGTGACCAATTCCCACAGATGCATTTATGATCTCATTGCTTCCATAGGTCAGGAGTCCAGGTACAACTTAGCTGGTCCACTGCTCAGAATTCCACAAGTCCTCACTCTCCTCTGAAGGCACCACTGGGGAAGAATCCATGCCTATGCTTACTCTTACCGTTGCTTTGAAAATTATTCCCTTTCAGCTGTATGGCCCTGGACCCCAACATTTGGCTGGCTGTTGGCTGGAGGCCAACCTTGGGTTCTGGGGGAAGACATAGTTCCTTGCCACATGGGCTTTTCCGACATGGTCACTTACTTCATGAAGGCTACAAGGAGTCTCTAGCTGTAGCCTACTAGCAAAAGGGAATCTTATAAAATGTTAACATAACCACAGGGGAGACATTCCGCCACCTCTGCCATATGCTGCTGGTTATGAGCAGGTTATAGGGGATTACCCAGGATGTGAGTATCATGAGGGGTCACCTTCGTGTACATCCATACTCAGAGAATGCACACTTCAGATTGGGGCATTTTACAGAAACAGGAAGAGGTAGATTGGACTCTAGATATGCATGCTAGATTGTTTAGGAAGAAATACACTGAAATGCAACAATAAACGAAATGAACTGATGGAAGGATAGTGGGATGGAGAGATGGATAAACATGTAATGAAGGAAGTGTCATGAAATGTCAATGGAAGAATCTAGGTGGGGCATATGAGTATTTGCTGAAAATGTATTTTAATATTTCTGTATATTTAAATTTTTTTATAATTAAAATATTAGAAAAATAAGTATATACTTTTAAAAGAGTACAGACATAATGAGTCACCCACTTCTTTATACTTTTCAGCATTTTCTCACTTTACTCCAATAATCATAAATTTTGTGTAGAATCAAGAGTTGGGAAAATGCATTTAATTTATAAAGTAGTCAGTGTATTAAGCCAAAGATCCCTCCAGCCCATCACTGAGTCTTTCCCTGCCTTCAGTCACCAAGATCACAGAACGTTACCCCCACCCCCAAACATTCTTGAGCTTCCCTGCTAGCCAGCTGTGATCATTCCTCTGTTCACCCAGACCTCTGAAATTGCACGTTTTTAGGATGCATTATCTCTTGGACACAACAGTTGCATCATAGTACCACAAAGTTGCATACAATTGTTCTACTTTTTATATGTTATAAAACTGCCCCCTTCATGTTTTAGATTCTCCCCCTCTGGTTCTAATGTTTTTGAATTCGGTAAATAAGTTGAAATCCACGCTAATCTTAGTAATTCAGATTCTACCATAAAAGTCGATACTATGTAAAACTGGAGTGCTTAAGGCTAAATCAACACATACGCAGTCATACCTATTAGTGTCCGCTTTTGTAGGCAAATTAATTAGTATTATTTGGACCACGTCATACCACAGCCGATAAAAACAAGAGATGTTTGCAGAATGAAGTAACTGGTGTCTGCAGGCCTAGACGTTAGCTTTTCTGTTTTTGTTTTTCACAAGGGAGAATAGTTGGTTCTGTCCAGTCAAGCACATGACTAAGGCATTCATATTTAATAGGTGGGCCCTGACATAGGAAAGAGAGTTCTAAGGCTACTGATTAGCATTAATAAATTGTCTATGCTCCCCTTAAAATTATTTAATAAGTAAGAATCAGCCACCTCCTCTGTGTTAAGTCTATACTAGGGGCAAGGACGTCAAATAGGAGAGGAAGAGAGTAAATACACAAGTCATTAGCAAAGAGTGCAATACAGTATCTAGCTATGTGCTAAAATCACTAACAGTTCAATACAGCATTTATTAGGCTAGATACTCAGAAACTAGCGGGAGAATACAATCTTCCTCCTGCCTTAAAGCGTCGTGGTTCTCTGCAGAACAGAACTGAGATGTATGGCATCAACAAATCAGATCTACAGAAGTCAAGGGGTTTACAGAGATGGCAGGCATTTGTTGGCAAGGAAGCCAGGATCCTCTGGATGGGTCGGCTTTAGACGGCATCAGTAAAACCAAGGACCAGCCTTCAGTATTGTCTTTAGCTGTGGAGTAAAACCACCATGATGGTACTGCCTGAGGAATTCACAGTCACCTGCTGTTGGGAGAACCTACACCTGGCTGCCCCTGGGATGGGGAATAAACTCAAACCACAGCATGAAGTTTTGCAGGGATCATGTGTCTGGGGCCTGGCCAATATGATGAGGAAGGATAAAAAAGGAAACCATCAATGATGATTCTCTTAATACTCTCAACCAGTGTTCTCGGTGAAGGTTGGGGGGCATTGCGGAAAATGGGTGAAACAATTTTGCTGATGACGTTATTTGAGAGGCACTTTTTGAATTTTCAACTCCATTCACCTAAAATAAATATATGATAAACTGCATATACTTAAGTATACTATATGTTTATTTAAGAGTTTTTACACACAGGCACACACACACGCACACACAACAAACCTGCAAGACCATCACTATGCTGTAGATAATAAAAATATTCCTCACTCTCCCTCACAAATGTCTCATGCCTACTTCTGATGCTTCCATGCCCCTCCCCTCTTCCACTATCCTCAGGCAAGCATTGATCTGCTGTCCCAACAGATCGGTTTGCATTTTCTAGAATGTCATCTAAATGAACTCATATTGTGTGTACTCCATTTGTCCAGCTTCTTCCCCCTGCATAATTATTTTGAGATTCATCTAAGTGGCAGTACATGTTAATGGTCTGTTTCTTTTTATTGTCGAGTAGCCGTATTCTGCTGTCTGGATATACCACAGCTATTCCATTCATCTGTGAATAGGCATTTGAGTTGTTTCCAGATATGGGCAATTAGAAACAAGGCTGCAGTGAGCATTTGTGTCCAGGTCTTTGTATGGCTGTGTGTCCATACATCAATCAGTCAGACACAAATCATTCTCTTGGGTAAAAGGAAATGGCCATCAAACTGTTTTTTCCAGAACGGCTTACCCATCTCACAAGCCCACCTATAGAGTTTCAGATGTGCCACATTCCTGCCAGCACTTGCTATGGTCAGTCGTTTTAATTTATCCATTTCAACTGGTTTAAGTGATATCTCCTTATGTTTACAGCTCCTTAATAACTAATGATGCTGAGCATCTTTCATGCACTTACTTGTCATCATCTCTCTTCTCTAGTGAGGTGTCTATTCAAATTGTTTGCCTAATTTTTTTTTCACTTTAAGTTCCAGGATACATGTGCAGAAGGTGAAGGATTTTTACCTAGATATGCGTGTGCCATGTGATTTGCTGCACCTATTAACCCATCATCTAGGTTCCCTCCCCTCACTCCCCACCCCAATAGGCCCTGGTGTGTGTTGTTCCCCTCCCTGTGTCCATGTGTTCGCATTGTTCAGCTCTCACTGATGAGTGAGAACATGTGGTGTTTGGTTTTCTATTCCTGGGTTAGTTTGCTGAGGATGATGGCTTCCAGCTTCATCCATGTCCCTGCAGAGGACATGATTGCATTCCTTTTTATGGCTGCATAGTATTTCATGGTGTATATCTACCACATTTTCTTTATCCAGTCTATCATTGATTGGGTATTTAAGTTGGTTCCATGTCTTTGCTATTGTAAATAGTGCTGCAATAAACATACATGTGCACCTGTCTTTATAGTAGAATAATTTATACTATTTTGGGTTTATACCCAGTGATGGGATTGCTGGATCAAATGATATTTCTGGTTACAGATCCTTCTGGAATAGCCACACTGTCTTCCACAATGGTTGAACTAATGTACATTCCCACCAACAGTGTAAAAGCGTTCTTATTTCTCCGCAGCCTCGTCAGCATATATTGTTTCTTGGCTTTTTAATAATCACCATTCCGACTGGAGTGAGATGGTATCTCATTGCGGTTTTGATTTGCATTTCTCTGATGATCAGTGATGTTGAGCTTTTTTTCATATGTTTGTTGGCCTCATATATGTCTTCCTTTGAGAAGTGTCTGTTCATATCCCTTGCCTACTTTTTGATGTGGTTGGTTTTTTTCTTGTAAATTTGTTTAACTTCCTTGTAGACTTTTGTCAGATGGGTAGATTGCAAAATTTTTCTCCCATTCTCTAGGTTGCCTGTTTACTCTGATGCTAGTTTCTTTTGCTGTGCAGAAGCTCTTTTGTGTAATTAGATCCCATTCATCAATTTTCACATTTGTTGCAATTGTTGTTGGCATTTTCATTATGAAGTCTTTGCTCATGCCGATGTCCTGAATGGTATTGCGTAGGTTTTCTTCTAGGGTTTTTATGGTTTGGGGTTTTACATTTAAGTCTTTAATCCATCTTGAGTTAATTTGCATATAAACTGTTAAGGAAGGGGTCCAATTTCAGTTTTCTGCGTATGGTTTGCCTAATTTTTAATTAGATTTTTTTATCATTGAGTTTTTAGAGTTCTTTATGTATTCTGGATACAAGTCTTTGTCAGATACATAATTCATAAATATTTTCTCCAGCCTTCTCTCATTTTCCTAAGAATATCTTTTGAAGAGCAGAATTTTTTAATTTTGATAAAGTTCAATTTATCAATGTGTTATTTTATGGATTCACATTTTTGTGTGAATCCATAAAATAATGATTTTATGGATTATAAAAATATAATCCATAAAAAAATAAGAAATCTTTGTGTAATCTAATGTCATAAAGGTTTTCCTCTATAAGTTCTACATCTTTTGATTTTATATTTTTGATTAGGATCCATTTTGAGTTAATCTTTTTTATACGCTTATATCAAAAGTCCCAGCACAAACTGTTGAAAAGAATATTCTTCCTCCGTTACCTTGGGAAGTTGTCCATATAGGCGTGCATTTGTTTCTGAACTTCATTCTGTTCCAATGACACATTTGTCTATTTTAAGCCAATATTGCACAGGCTTGATTACCATCATTCTATAATAGGTGTTGAAATCAAATAATGCCAATCATTTTTAAGGTTGTTTGGGCTATTTTAGGTCCTCGATAGTTTCAAAGGAATTTAAGAAGCAGTCTGTTGTGTGAAATAAAAAAAAAAAACCCAGCTCAGATTTGGATTAGGATTGTGTTAAATCCATATAGCAACTTTGTGAGAATTGACATGTGAACAGTAAGAACCCTTCAGACCCAGGGACTTACTGTATGTCTTCTCCACTCAACATCTTCTTTGATTTATTTCCGCAATCTTTTGTATGTTTCAGTGCATACAACTTGCACAGCTTCTGCCAAATTTATCCTTACATATTTTATATTTTGGATTGTTTCAATTTATGATTTTTTCATTCTTTTTTTTTTTTTTTGAGATGGAGTTTTGCTCTTGTTACCCGGGCTGGAGTGCAATGGCGCGATCTTGGCTCACCGCAACCTCCACCTCCTGGGTTCAGGCAATTCTCCTGCCTCAGCCTCCTGAGTAGCTGGGATTACAGGCATGCGCCACCATGCCCAGCTAATTTTTTGTATTTTTAGTAGAGATGGGGTTTCACCATGTTGACCAGGAGGGTCTCAATCTCTTGACCTCGTGATCCACCCGCCTCAGTCTCCGAAAGTGCTGGGATTACAGGCTTGAGCCACCGTGCCCAGCTGATTTTTTTATTCTTAATATATAGAAATGCAATTGATAGCTATGTTTTGATTTTGTATACTTCAGCCTTTCTAAGCTCTTTGTTCTGGTAGCTTTTATTGTAGATTCATAGGATGTTTCAAGACAAACACAACATTTGTTCATGTGGTCAGTTTTACTTCTTCTTTTCCTGTCAAGTTGTCTTCGGTTTCTTTTTCTTGCCTGATTGTCTTGTCTAGGACTTCCAGTATGATAATGACTAGAGAAAGGGAGAGAACACATCTGCGTCTTGTTCTTGATCTTAGAGGAAAAGCATTCAGTTTTTGACATAAGCTAAATAATTTTTGTAGATGGCCAATATCATACTGAAGAAATCTCAATTCCTAGTTTGCTGAGAGGTTTTTTTTAGGAATGGATACTGATTTTGCTAAATGTGTTTTTGGGTAAAGAGAAGAAGGGTATCTATTGAAATGATCCCTTGGTTTTTCTTTCTCAGTTTGTTCATAGAGTGTACAATGTAATACACTATACAATGCAGACTGGTTTTCTAATGCTAAGTCAACATTGCATTTCTGACAAAACACACGTGGTCATGATGTGCTAAACTTTTTGCGTATTGTTACATTCAATCTTCTAAGATTTCATTTAGCATTTTTGTCTCTGTGTTTATAAAGGATATTTGTTTATGGTTTCCTTTTTTTTTTTTTTTTGAGACGGAGCTTCACTCTTGTTACCCAGGCTGGAGTGCAATGGCGCGATCTCACAACCTTCGCCTCCTGGGTTCAGGCAATTCTCCTGCCTCAGCTTCCTGAGTAGCTGGGATTACAGGCACGCGCCACCATGCCCAGCTAATTTTTTGTATCTTTAGTAGAGACGGGGTTTCACCATGTTGACCAGGATGGTCTCGATCTCTTTGGTTTCCTTTTCTTATAATGTCTGTCTTATTTTGGTATTAGCACAGTACGAGCCTCATTGAGTGAGTTGGGAAGGGTTCCTTCCTCTTCAATTTTTAAAACATGTTTTTAGAGAACGCGGGTTATTTCTTCCTTAGATATGAAGTAGAACTCACCTGTATAGCCATTAGCTTGACATTTCGCTGTGGGGAAGTCTTTAACAACAACTTCCATTTCTACAGCAGCTATAGTATCATTCAAGTTTTTTAACTTTTAATTGGTGAGCATTAATAATTTGTGTATTTCAAGGTACTTATCCATTTCATCTAAGTTACAAATTTATTAGCACAAAATTTTTCATATTATTCCCTTCTTGCATTTTAAATAACTAACTGAACAATCAATAGTGATATCACCTTGATCAATTTTTCTTTTTTTTTTTTTTTTTGAACACAGGGTCTCACTCTTTCACCTAAGCTAGAGTGCAGTGGTGCAATCACAGCTCACCGCAGGCTCAACCTCCCAGTCTCAAGCAATCCTCCTGCCTTAGTGCCCTGAGTAGCTGAGACCATAGGCACAGGCTGCTACACCTGGGTAATTCTTTATTTTTAATTTTTTTGTAGAAACTGAATTTTTGAGAGACTATGTTAACCAGGCTGGTCTTGAACTCCTGGGCTCAAGCGATCCTCCCACCGAAGTCTCCCAAAGAGCTGGAATACAGGCTTGAGCCACTGCTCCCAGCCCTTTCTCATTTTTGATACTGTAATTTGTTTCTTTTCTCTTTTTTCCTGATCAATCTGTATACGGTTTTACCAATTTTATCGATCTATTTAAAGAACCAGGTTTTGCTTTTTTATTTGTTTGCTCTGTTGTCTATTTTTATATTTTCATTGATTGCCACTCTGGTCATTTTTTTTTATTTCCTTTCTTCAACTTACTTTGAGTTTACTTTGCCCTTCATTTTTATATTTCTTAATGTGAAAACTGAGACCTTTTTTCTTAATATAGGTATTTCATGCAACAAAATTCTCCATAAGTGTTCTTCTAGCAGCATCCTACAAATTCTGATATGTAGACACTTCATTTTCATTGAGTTCAAAATGTTTTCCAAGTTCCCTTTTGATTTCTTCCTGGACACACGGGCTATTTACAGGTGTCTTAATTAGGCTCCAAATATTTGAGGATTGTCCAGATACATTTCAGATTATGATATCTAATTTAATTCTGCCATGGTCAGGGAGTGGACCACAGATATGGTTATTTGCTTCGTGTCATGTTCATTTGAAGAGAATAATCATTCTCATGTCGTTAGATGGAGTATTCTGTAAATGTCAGTTAGGTTAAATTGGTTGATCATGCTGTTAAATCTCTATCCTTACTGATTGTCTGCGTATTCTATTACTTACAGAAAGAGGTATCATGAAATAGTTGACTATAATTGTGGATTTTTCTGTCTCCTTTCAGGTCTATCAGATCTTGCTACGTATTTTTTTTTTTTAATTTGCTTGCTTATTTGTTGATTTTGGTAGAGGCAAAGTTCCACCATGTTGCTCAGGCTGGTCTCAAGCTCCTGGCCTCAAGTGATCCTCCTGCCTTGACCTCCCAAAGTACCAGGATTACAGGCATGAGCCACTGTGCCCAGCCACCATTTGTTTTGAAGTTCTGTTATAGGTATGTAAGTTGTGAAGATAGGCTCTTGCTGAGTTGACTTCCATATCAATAAGAAATGATCTTTTTTATCTCTAGTAATATTCTTTGCTCTGAAATTTACTTTATCTGATATTAATACAGCCACTCCAGCTTTCTTTTTCTTTAATTAGTCCTTTCGTAAAAATTGTGATGAGAACACTTAACTTGAAATCTACTGTCTTAACAAATTTTCAAATGCACAATACTGTATTATTAACCATACGGTTATTACTATCATGGCATCTTTTTCCATGTCTTTGTGATTTTAAACTTTAGGGGCGTTTTTCTCTTTTTTTATATAGATAATATATAGCTGGGTCTTGCTTTTTTGTTTAGGCCAACAATCTCTGCCTTTCAAGGGGGTATCTCACCATTTACATTTAATGTGATTATTGGCATGATTAGGTTTAAATCTATAAACTTGCTGTTTCTTTGTTCTCGTTTTCTTCTTTTTTTCTCTCCTTCTGAATTAACTGTGTATTTTTATAATTTTATCTCTTTGGTTAGCTTATGAGCTATATGTCTCTGTCCTGTTACTTTATAATGGCTTTTGGATTTATAGTATGCGTTTTTAACTTACCACTCTCTATATTCAACAGATATCATACCACTTCACATATATAATATGAACTGCACATTTCTATTTTCCCCTCCTGGCCATTGTGCTATTCTTGTCATGCATTGTTATTTTTAAATAGTCAATTACCTTTCAAGGGAGATTCAAATAATAAGAAAAATACCTTAACTCCCTGCCCATGTAGTCACCATTTCTGGTACTATTCATTCTCTTGTGCTGATCTCTATTTCCATACGGTAACAATTTCCTTCTTCCTGGAGGACTTCTTCTAGCCTTTCTTATAGTGCAGGTCTATTGGTGATGAATTCTTTCAGCTGTGGAATGTGTTTATAATTATCGGAGAATGTGATTGTCATGTCAACAGAGGTAAAGTACTGTTTCTTGTTTTTTCTAAATTCAACCAATCACAATGTCAGAACTTCCCATCACTGATGGCAGTGCCACCTGTGGTATCCGAATCACCATCAGCGTGGCAGCCTGCACTTGCAGCAGATGAGTCCCTGGTGATTCTAGTCACATTTATCTGCTTCACTATGACTTCAACTGTAATTTTGCTCCAGCATTTGCATACCATTTTGTTATAAATTACTGTCCTGTTATGTCCCTTTTTATTACAATCACGGGATTACATTTTCTTAATTATATACGTGGTAGGTGAGATGGTTTGGCTGTGTCCCCACCCAAATCTCACCTTGAATTGTAGTTCCCATAAAAAGAGCCTGGTCAGTGAATGCAAGGCTTGGTCCAAGTACCAAGATGAAGCAGTTTGGCTGGGAAAGTTTTGGACAGTGTGTGCCGTGCTTTGAACAGATGGAGAACTTTGAACTTCTCCAAAGGACAAACTGTCCAGATCTGGACTTTCCTAGGCTGGCCTTGCTTTCCTGACACTCTTTCTCCATGACCACAGGTTACGGTGAGCAGCAAGCGTGGGTGCAGATCACAGTGAGAAGCAACAGAAGTCTCTTCTCAGAGGGCACTGGATGCACAGTATTTTCAACTGTGCCCAGGGTAGGAGGGGCCTGGGCAGACCTAGAGCCAAGGTATTTCCTTTTCATTCAGGAGACTTCCTTCCCAGCTCCTCTACCATCCACAGTAATTTCTGTTCACGCTCCCTTTTTAGTAGAAACCTCTCCTGGAATCCTGCAGCCTTCCAGTAGGTCCTAGAGAGGCAAAATGACTTGAAACAAAGGTAGCCTGCAGAATATTTAACAAAGTCAAGTTCATGATCCATAGTAACCTCCATGTTCCTGGAAACACCTGCCAGCCAAGGACGTGTGCCAACCATCTGGTGGCCAGAAGAAAGCCCTCCTCAACTCCACCAGGAGGAGAAAGCCCTCCTCAGCTCCGCCAGGAGGAGAAAGCCTTCCTCAACTCCACTAGGAGGTAACAAGAAATAGCCAGCCCATGTTGGTTGAACCAAAGCACTACCTAGTCTACAAAATACGTCAAAAATTCCATTAAGCAACACAACAAACATGTCTTCTTGACAGATTTCACATAAAGGGTGGCACTCGTGTGGCCATCATGTCTCATAGCCTATTAAAAGCGGCATGTTGGCAGCATGCAGTCGTTCAAGAAGAAGCAGGAAGGCCTCCCCCCAAATCACAGCTTCCAAATCCCTGGATCTTTCATGGGAACTGTACCGGGGAACGATTTGGCTTCATATTGTCCTCCCGGAGAGCTGAGGTGTTTGTTATGAAATCTGAGCTTCCCACAGTGGGCGTTGCTGGTCATGCTGCCAGATCCCTTCACCGGATCACTGCACCTTTTCCCCGCTGCTGTGGGTATTGGACGCTCCAGGCTGCTGCCTTCTTCTCCGGAGGGTTTCCTCCCTCCACTTCACCCGAGAGGTCATGCAGGAGCATGACCCAGAGGCAATCCAGAGACCAGAGACTGACCAACACTGGTGCATACAAGCCCCACCTCACCTCCAGGTGGGATCAGCTCCGTGGTGCAATTCACCTTCCACAGCCCCCATGGAATGAGGCTGAGGGTAGACTGCAGCTGAGACCACACCCTAGCTCACCTCCTCGCCCTGCCCTCGTCTGCTGGTGTCACCCTTTTCTCCTGAGAGCACTGCCTCAATAAATCGAGGGCAATCCCTGCCAGAGACAACACACTTGGATAGCTATGAACCACGCTGTCTTCACAGCCTCCCAGAACACGAGGCACACACTGCCTCATTTCTTACGGATCTGAAGGTTCCTGTTTCTTGTGGCTATCCCAGCTTTTTCTTCAAAGTAAA
Source organism: Saguinus oedipus (assembly GCA_031835075.1). Taxonomy (NCBI): domain Eukaryota; kingdom Metazoa; phylum Chordata; class Mammalia; order Primates; family Cebidae; genus Saguinus; species Saguinus oedipus. The sequence goes on from CM063176.1 coordinate 143,744,841, forward strand.
TTGATTCCAGTGGTACAGAGGACCTGAAAGAGAAGATTGGACTCTTTATCCTAGTTCCCCGTGGCCATTAAAAGGGGTAGATGGAAATAGCAGTGACTCTCGTAGCTCTACAGAAGGGTGCATGAAAACTGGAGGAGACACAAGCAGCTCCCAAACCTCAAAAATGTGTGTTTCTAACACTTATCACAGGGTTTTATTAACTTGCTGTTTGCTTAACACACTTAGGGCAGGAGGGGGATGATAAATCAGTACCGCTGAAAACCTTGAGCTCAGAACAAATGCGTGCTTTTAAGGAAGAGCAGCTCTTCTATGCTAAACAGCATATGACTGAAGTGGGAGGTGATGGGCAAGCCAGGGAGGAGGTTAGCAGGACCGTGTGGTGACGGATTGGAGGTGGAGACATCAGCATGAATTCATGCTCATCTTCACACAGATACAGATGGCTATACATAGAAACATTTATAGAGATGTATGTGTGCATAGGTTCCTATACACACACATATTTCCTTGCCCTGACAGCTGAGAGGCCCTAGAAGCAATGATATCCAGTAGCCATAAGCACACTTAATGCCCAGATCCGTTGTCTCCTACCATTCTCCAATGAAAGGAACAAGGGCTTCTTGGAGAAACAGCTGATTCTAGGACTGATGAGCCTAGAATATTTTATTTTGCCAGAAAATAAGCACGTGCAAAAGAGATAAGTAAATGAAACCGCCAACGCCAGCAACAAAACCCACAATGGCAGGTATGTCAACACCACAGGAGTCAACTGAACACGTTCCCGAGGGTCGGAGCCAGAACGATTCAAGCAACAAAGCAAATAACACAATATTGGCTGATAGCCCAAAGTGTCAGATAAATGTCCACGAGTCTATACTGATAGAAACAGATGATTGAGTCAATAACCAGAGGAGGACGGAAGAGCCAAATCTCCCATGCAGAACAACTCCAAACGCTCTGTGTAGATTCTCTGCCAGATAGGAGGTAGCGCCTAGCTCCCCGCTCCCGTGGGAGCTGTGCATAGTGACTTCCATCCAGAGATGATGGCATGAGAAAGGGGGCATGAGTGACTGTCCAGAGAAGAAGGCTGACGGACACTGCGTCCACCTGGTGAGAGAGGGCAACACCATCGGTGATAACCATGTTGATGGTGGGCACTTCGGGGTGGAATGAGAACGGACGTTACCTCTGTATTCTTCCTTCCAGAACCCATAAGCCCATATAATCACGAGGAAAACATCAGACAAATCCAAACTGCGGGACATTCCACAGACTACCTGCCCAGGACTCCTCGAAACTGTCAGGGTCCTCAAAAATAAGGTGAGTCAGAGAAACTGTCAAAGTGAAGAGAAGCCGAGAGACATGATGACCAAGCACAACATGGCGTCCTGGGCCCTAAAGAGAACATCGGGAGAAAGCCAAAGCAAGTGGAGGAAAGTCTGGACTTCAGCTTAAGTCATGTGTTCACATTGGTGCATTCATTGCGACGAGTGTGCCACACTATTGTAACATGTTCATCTTAGGGGAACTGGGGAGGGGGTAGATGAGAACCCTCTGTGCTATTTTTGAAATTTTTCTGTAAATCTAAAACTATTTTAAAATGCAAGTTTCTTCCTTTCTTTTTTTTTCCCCCAAGGCAGAGTCTTACTCTGCCACCCAGACGAGAATACAGTGGCATCATCTTGGTTCACTGCAACCTCCGCCTCCCTGGTTCAAGCAATTCTCCTGCCTCAGCCTCCTGAGTAGCTGAGATTACAGACATGCACCACCACACCCGGCTAAGTTTTGTATTTTTAGTAGAGACATGGTTTCACCACGATGGCCAGGCTGGTCTCAAACTCCTGACCTCGTGATCTCCCCACCTCAGCTTCCCAAAGTGTTGGGATCACAGGCATGAGCCACCGCACCTGGTCACAAGTTTTATTTTTTAAAAATCTGTGGGCTATGTTGAAAAGAAATATAAGGGGAAAAATAAACTTTTGATAATTAAATGGAGTCATATATTTCTAAAATTATTGACATTAGGTATCAATTCATTTAAGTAGTCAATTTCATTGTGTTATATAACAATTCTTTTAAAAAGTCAGTATTATAATGTCAAGACTTACATAATGAATCTTATGATGAAACCTTCAAATAACTTGACAATATTGCGAAAGGAACGGAGTTTTTCATTCCAAAAACATTTAGGAAATGAAAGAAAAGTCATTTGGGTCTAGTGGCACAGAGGACCTGACAGAAGAGGTTGCATACTCCACCCTAGTTCCCCCAGCCATTTAGACAGGGAGAGATGGACATAGAAGTGATTCTTACAGCTCTCCAAACGAGTGTTTGAAAACTGGAGGAGGGAGGAGAACTCCAGGTTGCTACCTGCCTGGACCCCCCCACCTGGATGGAGTACTGGTGAAGCGCTCATCCAGTTCAATCCAGCTGATGATCCCTTTTCTTTTTTTTTTCTTTTTGAGTCCGAGTCTCACTCTTTCCCCCAGGCTGGAGTGCAATGGTGCGATCTTTGGTTCAACCTCGGCCTCCCAGGTTCAAGCAATTCTCCTGCCTCAGCCTCCCGAGTAGCTGGGATTACAGGCACCTGCCACCATGCCCCACTAATTTTTGTATTTTTAGTAGAGACAGGGTTTCACCGTATTGGCCAGGCTAGTCTCAAACTCCTGACTTTGTCATCTGCCCACCTCAGCCTCCCAAAGTACTGGGATTACAAACGTGAGCCACTGCACCCAGCTGATGATTCCCATCTTGCCAGAGAGCCAGGAAAATGCTGAATACCAGCCCAAGAGAACTAGTCAGCTCAGGCAATCACACATCACCATTCCAGCAAAGATCGCCAGCACCTGCATGAAGCTGACCAAACCACAGTCGGAGTAAGACAACAAGGACTCCAGCATCTCGGGGGACCCTGGTCTCTTCACCCTGAAGAGCCCGACCACTGGAACAGTCCTGTGTGGCCGGAAAACTGGGATCTCTGGAGAAGACTTAGGGAAACCTCAGAAGCTCTCTCAGAATTGCATTTTATATAAACATAAACATAAATTGCACAATTGGATTTTGTTTTTTCTGAATGTGTGGGGCACATGTAATCTTAACAAAACAATCTCAAAAAACCTAAGTGACTGCTTATAAACAGGTATCCATCTAAAGGTACTCAGAAGTGTTTTTAAAGTTATTAAGGCGAGCCGATCCTGCTTATGTTTTTAGTTATCAAAGTAAGTTTAATTTAAATTGCATTGTTTTTATACCATATATTCCGTCTGAAAAGGAAAGGTAATGTCAGTACCAGCAAAACACTCAAGCGTGCACCACCTCCATAGATGACTCCGTGCCACTCGGCCCCGGGAGCTGTCCTGGGCTCTGCAGGTGTCTCTCAGCATTCCTGGCCTCCACCCACTACACGCGAGCAGCACTCGCTCCTTGAGTGTGATAGCCAAAAACATCCCCAAGCATTGCCAAATGTCTGGAGGGACATGACCTGCAGGGCGCAGAATCACCACTGGTTGAGATCCAGGGTCTGAAAACTACAACCGTGGAAATCCAGCTCACGGCCTGCTTTTGCAAATAAAGTTTTATTAGAACACAGCCATGCCCATTCATTTCTGTTTTGTCTGTGGTCCCTTCCACACCACAGTGGCAGAGCTGAGTGCATACAACAGAGACGGCGTAGCCCACAGAGTCCTAACTATTTCCATCTGGCCCCTTACAGAAAATGTACCCTAGTTTAGCCACCTGTACCCTAGTTTCTGTCTCCTAAATCTTTTATAGCTCCGTATTTACCCGTCTCCAGCCTCACTGGTGCCACCCAGCCCACCCGGATCAACCGCCACCCGGATTTCTGCAAAACTTCCCTGGGGGCACTCTGCTGCTGGTCTGGCAGCGCTTCAGTGCATCCAGGGGGACATTTCCGAAAGCACACAGCACCTCATGTCACTTCCCTGTTTAATGCCCATGGGTGACCTCCCCTGTGTTTAAGACAACGTGAGTCCCCTTCACATGGCCCGTGAGATTCAAAGATTGACCCCCTCACATTCCAGCTTCTAAAAGGCGTCCACGCAGAACTTCCTCCCGCCCTGCAAACAGGGAACAGAACAAAACCCAGCTCTGGCCTCCAGACCCTAAGATTCCCGTGGAGCTGTGAGCCCGGGTTTACCCTCCGACCGGACGGCATGGCATCTCACCTGCGACGGGTGCTCTGCCGGGTGTCAAACAGCCACACGGCTGCCCTTTGTATTGTCAGCTTCTCACATACGCAGTTAACGCGCCGACTACTCCACTCCACCGCAGCGTTAACCACGGGAGGCTCTGGAATTTAACGCTTGCAGAATAGTCCCTGCCGCAGGGAGTTCCCGGTTCTTTGTTAAAGACCCAGAGTAAGAACTGAATACATGAAACATGGTAATCTAGTACGCACACGCTTCTGTGTGAGAGAACACATCTGAGACATACGTTTCAAGATAGAATAGTTACCTTTACTAGTAATGTTTTTGATTGTTTTCTATTTCTTCCTCTTCCTCCGCCTCTCCCGGAGACGGAGTCTTGCTCTGTTGCCCAGGCTGGAGTGCAGCGGCGTGATCTCGGCTCACTGCAACCTCAGGCTCCCAGGTTCAAGCGATTCTCCTGCCTCAGCCTCCCGAGTAGCTGGGATTACAGGTGTGCACCAGCACACCTGACTGTGTTTTCTATTTCATTGTTTAAATGTTGGTCACAACTCACTAAATTACTTTGATTAAGCCAACCAATGTGTTGTGACCGACAGTTTGATAACCACTGCCCTACAGCTTCTAGAAGGTGATTTGATGAATGATTACGTGATGAGCTGGTTATGAGAATATCCGACGAACAGCTGCAAGGGCCTGACTCTTTAGCTCTGGGTCTTTGGACTTCCTAATCTGTTAGACTTTGTGGCAAATTAGCTCTGGGTCTTTGGACTTCCTAATCTGTTAGACTTTGTGGCAAATGACACGATCCTCCTTCACAAATGCCGAGTCCCTCAAAGGGGCCCTGGGAGAAAGAGACATGGATACAGAGGCGCTGTTGTGAGTGTGTTTACCCAAGTCCTTGGGCTCCTGCAAAAATCCTGTGGATTGAGAACTTCAAGAGAGCCAGGAATGACCAAAGATTAGCTCAAAGTAATGCCTCCAGAAAACGAGCCAACAGAGGCTGCCGTGTATCCCCCGAAAATGAGAATACATGGATAAAAGCAAAAAAGTCTAAAAATCAGAAACTGAAAAACCGCATGGGGCACTGTGCATTGGTTACCACTGCATGCTGCAGCTGGAAGGCTCCAGTGGGATGGGCACAAGGCACCAGCTGCTGGGCGTCCTGCTGACCTTGGCTGGCCACTCCAAGTCAGGCTTGTCCCGCTGGCAAGCCTAACTCCTGAGCAGTCCCCAAGCTGCCCTGTCCTGTCCCCTTACACACCAAGATTTGATTTTATAAATTATCAACTCACATTTCCCAAATGACGCAGACTTAACTTTGACCTGTTGGTAGTTACCATATGCCTCAAGGTGGTTTGTAAACTTAAATGGGAAAAAAAATTCTACCTTTATTTTCAAAACTCTCTAACAGACCCTTAGAATATTTGCTTCAGTTATGAACGTAGGCAAGAAACCTCAGTGGGATTTTCGGTGTCTGTGACTTTGCTGTCAATGGAAATTACAAATGTTTTAACACATTAAAGTTTTTGCGGTATCTCAACATATCACCTGCACTCATCACTACATGGAAATCATGGCAGTTGCTAAATGTACACCACTACACCTTATTTAAGTATTAATAAAGAAGCACATATGAATAGACATCACAAAGGTGGCTTTTGATATATTGTAACCTTATTTCAATAGAACAGGTTTCCTTTGTGACTCTCAGTACTTTAATCTATTCATTTAAAAACATTCGTCTGAGAAAGGGTCTGCAGGCTTCACCAGACCTCAACACTGGGTTCATGAAATGGGTCACAACACAGAAAGGAACCTTGGATGAGTGCCTCCACATGCCCCGCAATCTGCAAGCATTATTTCTTCTTATTTCAACCACTTTATTTTTTAATTTTAAAAACATTTATTTACTTGTATTCTCCAATTCCAAAAATAATTTTATTTTAGCACAAGTGAAACGATGCAAGAGAAAGATACACAAGGCAATCTATCTTAAAAGTGTAATACACACATCACAATGGACTGTGCGACAACACAGATCCAGACAACGTGGCACGAAGCCAGCTCAGAGAAAGACAGAGGCTGGCAGGTAGAACAACTGCTAAATGATGGCACTTCCATTGTGGACGAAGTAGTCATTTCCCTAGGACGTGAGCAGGTGCCCTGTGCAGAAGGATTTTGTGGTCACAGAGGAGGAGAAAATGCTCAGCTCATCAAAGGCACACTGCACTTTTGTTGTTGTTGTTTTTTTATTTTTAGACGAAGTTTCGCTCCTGTTACCCAGGCTGGAGTGCAATGGCGCGATCTCGCCTCCTGGGTTCAGGCAATTCTCCCGCCTCAGCCACCTGAGTAGCTCGGATTACAGGCACGCGCCACCATGCCCAGCTAATTTATTTATTTATTTATTTATTGTATTTTTAGTAGAGACGGGGTTTCACCATGTTGACCAGGATGGTCTCGATCTCTTGATCACTCCCCCGTGATCCACCCACCTCGGCCTCCCAAAGTGCTGGGATTACAGGTGTGAGCCACCACGCCCGGCCCTGCACTTTTTTTTATACACTTAAGTGCACTGAAAATCTCCAAAGGAGAGAATATAATATGCGAGGTTTCTGAAATGCAGTTGGCTACAAAACCTTCCTTTCCCCTCTCCCACCCTCCCCAGGAACCTTCTTCTGTTCCCAGGAACATGGTTTGGGAATTGCTGAAACAGGGTAATGTAAGTTTCATCCTGACCTCAGCAATTTAACACACGCAGCCAACAACCGCTTCATCTTTTGTTTTTCTCTCCTTAGGTCAGTAAGGAGATATGAGATTTTTTTGTCTTGCCAGAATTATTTAGTTACTTACATTAAAAAATGAGAAAAAAATAATATAACCACCAACAAAGGTTTCACTCTTTTTTGTACTAATATACTTCAGACTCAGCTTTTACCTTGCTGGAGGGAGAACTTAATTACTTACAGGCTTTTCTAGAACAGTCCTTAGTTCAACCCTACCACAGTTTACACTGCAGCCCACATGACAGAATTCCACTGGCATTTGGCTCTCCAGTCTCTTCTTTAGAGTGGTAATGCAGTGCTCCCAGCGATACACACAGAAGTTTGGGAAATACCAGCCAGTTGAGACTGGCTGGTCCCTCCACGCCAAAAACTGCAGAATGCATTTCAGCCCCACCAAAGATGTAAGGAGTGAAGAGTTCCCATTAGCCACGCACACAAAGGATGTGTACGCTCACCTGGAAATCGGTAGCCGAAGAGGTAGCACCCTTGTGGGGACCGGAAGTGACCAAAAGAGGCCTGCAGAAAAGCAAAGGAAACTGGGAGGAAAGACGGCAGAGTCTCACTCCTATGAGCAAACTTCCGCCTTGCTTTTAAAATGATCAGCAACACGTTCTGCTTTGTTTATAGCCTATACGTGATCTCAGAGTCAAGAAGACAGACTTCCCTCCATGACCTTTCCACATGCACCCATGATTTCCAGGTCACCGGTGCCCAAAGCCGACTGCCTACTTCAGAGAGGCATCCTTTGCAACAGCACTTGTGCGTTCAGAGTTACAGTGGTACCGAGGGCGACACTGATGCTTCTGAGAGTGGTCGGCGGCTTCACGAAGAGAGCCAGGAGAGCATCCTGGCTGTGTCCACCTGTTCACCTGCTCCCTAACAAGGCCCCCACCCCCTAATGAGAGCCCAGCGAGGCCAGACTGCCACCTCAAAAATGGGTGATGACCATCCTTGCCTTCGCCAGACAGGTCTTGAAATCAGCCTTTCTAGAGAATGCCAGAAATGGTAGCGCCTGCCCCGGGGTGAAACCATGTTTCAGATAACTAATCAGCAAGAATGCTGCAATTGACCTGCCTGCAGGCTTCCGGAAGTCTCCAGATCTAAATTACTCTAATTTTTCTCCCCCAAAATTAGGCATAATATTATAATTTCAAGGAATGCAAGAGCAATTTCCCCCATCACTGGATACCAAGCTCAAGATGTTACAGGAAAAAGAAATAGCTTTTACTGCTGATATGAGAATTTTAAAAGAGAGACAAGTGTGAGCAAACAAAACCTGTCACATCAAATACTCTGGCAAAAAAAAAAAAAAAAAAATGCTAGAAAAAAATGCCAGAAATGCTAACGTCTAAATAAAGTCATTTATTTGTTATTTTAACCCCTTCCCTGTCAGAGCTTCTCTGCCATAAGGCTGGCTAATTCTCCAGAGGTGAGCTTCACTGAAGGCAGGGCCCTTATTCCTGCAGCCAGTTTTATTGTCACACAGTTCTCTTGGTCATCTGGTCCCCTCAAGGGGTTGCACATAGAAACGGGATGCTGCTGATGCTCCTTGGGCACTGCCTCCTCTTAGGCATCATTTTTCCAGAGAATTTGATTTTATCCAGATTCCACCATGCTAAGCGAAGACACTGGACTGTGAGCTCCCAAAGGGCAGCAGCCCCGGGTCCCTCACGGTTCTGGCACGCAGAAGGTATTCAAAGCATGAGACAGAAATTGTGTGTTGAAGTCCGTGCCCCAGGCAGTTAACATGCAAGCAAAGATGAGACCCTGCTACAGGGGAGATTCTATGAAGACCAACCGGGAACACGGAAAAACACCAACTGGATGGGTCTGCAGTTGATCACGTGCTCTTCCTTGGTTAAGTTCATGAGCCCGTTTTCTGTTTAGAGGCTACGTGCTTTTACAAATGTCAAATAAGAGAATAGTGGCAAAAGAGCATTGCTAATGGAGGTCTGTGGAAATAGGGGAAACAGTTCCCATTGGAATGTACGGACTAGGCACTCACTGTGTGCCAAGCACTAAAGTGGACCCGAAATGAGCCAGCCACAGCCTCTGTCCTCCACCATCCACCCTCCTCCAGCTCCATTCACTTTAGCCCGAGGCAGTGAAACTTCTGTCTCCAGGAATTGCTTGGGCAATGGTTCCCAGGACCTCCTGACCCAGAGGATTCCACAGACTTTTCAGCCCTTTCTTCTCGGAGGTCTCCGTGGCTGTCCCGCCACTGCCTCCACCTTCTGGTGGTGCCACTCCCCATGGAGGCTTCTCCCACCCTCCTGGCCCACCTCCTGGCCCACCTCTAGAGGCCGGTTCATCTGGGGCTCTTCCCACAGTCTCCTCTGCCCTGTAAACACCCATCGCCCTGGAATGCCCACCCTGCACTGGCCTCAGCTGCCACGTACACACCCAGGACTTTGCTCCCAAGTCCTAAATCTAAACATGCTGCCCACTGGCAGGCTGTGTTCACCAGTCATCTCACCTTCGCCCAGGGGTGGTACCACCACTGAGAGGGCACTACCCGGCACCTCCCCACAGGGAGGCCCAGGTCTGTCTGGGCTCTGTCCAGGCAGCATCCTTGGCATTTCTCTCCATCTCAACAGCTCAGGCCCTGGCACCTCCTGCTGAGCCTCTGGGGGTCTCTCAGCTGGCCAGCCGCACCCCCATCTGACCCCACAGTCCTGCCTCTCCAGTGCTGCTAGACTGACACCCCCAGATGACACCCATCCATGGTTCCCCACGGCCAGTCCCAACAGTCTCCTGCCTGGCCCCACTCCTCAGCCCTCCCCACTCAAGGATCCCCCCCACAGATACACAGGTCCATCTGCTGCCCCCTCATCTCTGCGCAGGCTGCTCCCTCAGTGACCCTGGCCCTGCCCACTCCATGCTCAAGGGCTCAGCCTCCTTTCCCGGCCTCACCCCAGCCCTCTTCTCTCTCCCTCCACCCCACTCCTCCTCTCCCACCCTCCACCCCAGCCCTCCTCTGGGGCTGCTGGGCACCCCCCACCTGCATCTCCTCTCATCAGCACCATGCACTATTTGCTCATCCAGTGCCCACAGTTTGCCCACCGGACGGGCCTGCTAGGTGGCACTCTCCTTGCAGACAGGAAGCCCATCTGCTTGACTTGACTTTGGAATCCCAGCAGCCTCATCCCTAAGATGGGACTGAATGAGTGACTCTTAATCCATCCGCCAAAGGCCACTCTCCCTTGGGTTTTCAACAGGTAACATGAGCTTTTAAAAATGAGTCTTGTTAGACGAAGTGCCCTGATTTTCAAAGTTATACCCACCCAGGACAACAGGGCAGGGGCTCCTGCCCAGAATGACAGAGCCCTGGGGTCTGATCTGACCACTGCTCCACCCCGGATTCCTCTCATCACCCGATGCCTTTACTTTGGGACTTTTCCAGGTCGTTCCTCACCTCGTGCAGCGTTGCTGTGAGTGGGTGAGAAGGAACCTCGTGCTTTCCGAGTGCTTTGTGGGGACCAGCTCCTTGCAGGGGCCGCCGCCTGCCTCTCTGGCGCTGTGTCCTCAGCATCCTCGCTGCCCCCAGAGCTCCTTCAGGGAGGTGCTGGGGAAGAGCGGCCCGGCAGCCTCCTCCCGTGGCCCAGGCGCACCAAGGCGAGCGCAGCCACGAGTTCCGGCCCAGCGCCACCCAGACTCTTTGATGTGGGTTTGTGTGTGGGAGGGTAAAAGATGCACACACCCTCCGCAAGTCTAGAATTTGTGGTTTTTGTTATCTCACAACTTCATATTTGGAAGAAGTATTTTAATTTCTTATGAGTTGTGAATAATTATGTAATTCTGCCACTTTCTCAAAAGCAAGATTTTTCAAACGGACTCCTCTAGTCTGGAGCTGACATCCTTAAGAGAACTTTGCTTTTTTTCCTGTGGGTTTTAAGCACGAGCGTGCCAAATGAATTCTTTCGTCCGCTTAAAACAGTTCATTAGGGGGAACCATCCTGTAAAAGGAAAGGAAAGGAAAATCCTTCCCTCTTCAAATTAATTCCCAAAAATGACTTCTGAAATGCAAATGCTGCCTGCGTGTTTGAGCGCAGCTAGGAGTCCACTGCCCAGTTTGATTTCAGTCTGCTGTTTGGTGCTACTGAATTTCTCAAACACTGTATATCTCCCTTATCTGTGAATTACTCACGTGCTCTTTGGAATCCCTTCCTGGGTCTTCCTTATTCTTCCTCAGTAATTTAAGAACCTCGGGAAAGGGTCAGGAAGACTGCATCATCGAATAACAACATGAGCTCCTCAAGGGTCTATCCCTTATTTTAATTTACTGTCCAAAAGGTACTTCTCATTCAAATATCCCCCATTCTACATTTGTCTCTGTCAGTCATCATGTCACCTGATCATGACATCGTTCTGAGCCCCTGCGACATCCCAGACCCTGTCTGAAGCACTGGGAATGCCAGGTGAATGGGACGGGCTGGCTGTATGAGGTTTAGACTCTAGTGGCCCCAGTGGCTGACCTCATGACATTCAAATAGGAGGTGACCGTTTCACTAAATACAGACACGAGATTGACAATAGGTAGGATGTGCTTATTTTTCTTCCAGGGCATAAGATTTTTTTCTTATATGTATTTCATATCCCTAGCTGGAGAAATATCAAAAGAATCTGAATATCACCATCTGGAAGTTGTGCCATGGACTCCAGTGGGCAGGAATCGAGCTGGGATCCTCTTCTTCTTCTAGCTATGTATTTCCTCTGCTTAAAATGAGCACAAACACATCTAATTCCCTAATGGACTAACTCAAACTAAAATCTCTTATTCTTTGTCCCCCCCTCCTCTACCGGCACAGATTTCTGGGATTCTCTAAATGCAGATGGCCAGTGGGTGGGGGGTGGGGGATTCCCAAAGATATTCGCTCATCGGTGACTTCACTTAACCAGTAAATCAAATGTGTTGAAATACACACATCAGAAATGTGCTACGCCGCTGCTCACTCAAAAGTCTGTCGGTCTGTCTTGGTTGCGATTGAGCAATGAAGCCCTAGGGACTTACTTCGGTTTCAATAGCATGCAACCTCCAATCAACATTTCGTTGTGTTACTATTCGTTCCTAATTCTTCCTATTCCCCAAGTTTAACTTGTCCCTTTTGAAATGGCTGGTATTCTTATGAGCCAGAAGACTGATATTTGAAAATGTTTCCTTTTTTTTTTTTTTTGATGGAGTTTCACTCTTGTCACCCAGGCTGGAGTGCAGTGGTGCTATCTCGGCTCACTGCAACCTCCGCCTCCCTGGTTCAAGTGCTTCTCCTGCCTCAGCCTCCTGAGTAGCTGGGATTATAGGCACAGCCACGACACCCAGCTAAGTTTTTGTATTTTTAGTAGAGATGGGGTTTCACCATGTTGGCCAGGCTGGTCTCAAACCCCTGACCTCAGGTGATCTGCCCACCTAGGCCTCTCAAAGTGCTGGGATTACAAGTGTGAGCCACCCTGCCCTGCCAATGTTTCCTTTTTTTAACCTTCATTATATATCACTTTCACATTTAGAACTCTCTTCACCTCCATCTAGAAATATTTTCATTTTCTCTGGATGTGCTTCTCTGTCACGCAGGACAAGCCTGGCGCTCGGGAAGAGGACCTGTGTATCCCAGCAGCTGGGCATGGGAGAGGCTCAGTAGCCACTGAAAGATTTTTTTTAACATTGGAATTGTTTTTAGCTCTCCCCATTAGTCACTGGTTAGCAGTTCGCATTGTATGTGGAGTTCGTATTTATAACATAACATTGGTTCTGGCCTAAAATTCCACAGGAAAGATTCCATTTGGAAATGTCCTCTGCTGGTCATGCAGTGGTTCTGTTCACACTGGGTGAGCATTTCTCAATCCCACGGCTGTAACAGGCTGCCAGCCCATTACAAAAGGAGACTTCAGGCGGAGGTTCAAAACCCTCGCTACTGTGACATCTGCCCAGTGTACTAATTTACATCCATTTGTATTTATTACTCTATAGTTTGGGAGGTAATAAGATGCCGCCGTTAAAAATCCCCACGAGCCTCTAGAGGACCGAGGAGCAGCACTGCATAGTCAGGAAGCACACGGGCTTTTCGAGTTTGAAATCCCACTTGACCTGGGATAAGGAAGTCTTACTGGCCTGCAGTTTCCTCATCTGTAAAATAGGGATGATACCAACGCTTGTCTTGCTAGATTGGCATCTGAAATAAATGAGGAAGCACAGGCCAGGCCCTCCAGCACTGGACACAGCCAGCATGTCATTAAAGCTAGCTCCTCAGGTCCTTTCGTTTCAGGACAAAGTAATCAGAGACACTTACAGAATCATAGAAGAGTTTATCATAAGGTTCTCTTTGGGAAAAACACTTAAGCAGTTTTAATCCACTTTATAATAATGTATTACATAATCCTTACTCAGAACTTTAATCAAAAGTGTTGTCTTTTAATAAACGAGGTTCACATTGAGACTCTGTCTACACACACAAACCAGTTTTAAATGTCACCCAGATTCCGTCAAACAGCCGGTAATTAACAGTGTTTTACATGTGAATGGTTTTTTTTGTGGACCCAAACCTAAACATTTTTTTTTACCAAGTAACCTTAAATACGTCATCAGACGGGTTTTTAGCAGACATATCTGAACCTAATTTTGTAGCTCAAAAATAAATAGTATATTTATTCACTTTTAAGAATATTAAATATGTAGGATATTTTAATGCTTGGCCAGTTCAAGTTTGATCAATAACACCTGTCAACATTTACAGTATTATTTAGCTCAGTTATTCAGAATAAACTGAGAATCCTCTGGATTTTTTTTTTTTTTTTTTTTTTAATTTGCAGGCCCTGATTTAATAGGAGAGTTTGGGAGGAGGAGCTTTATGCGGAGAAACAACTCAGCATGTAAGCTGGTTTCCTCCTCTTTCTAACACAAAGATAACTGCAAGGTGGAAAAATATCTCTTTGTGAAAAATGACATCTTTGGCAAAACAGATCTGTACAAGGAAGAACTGGACGAAACACGTTGACTCACAAAAGCACTGACATATCAGACATCCTTCGTTTTTCCTGCCTCGAGCACCTATCAAAGTAAACTGCTGCAGACTGCAGCCGCCTCCTTGTCGGCTGGGGCAGGTGTTACCACATCTGTCGCCTCCCCTGCTTGTAAATGGGGATAGCCCATTCCTGCAGCTGATCCTGGCAACACAAGCTCATCTTTACGCAACAGGATTGGGAGGCTCTGGAAGGTTCCAAGGCCAAGGACAGAGCCAGGTCTGCCCGGAAGCCATCTGTGATCTGCGTCCCTACCCCTCCACCTTGCTCATGCCTCCCTCTGCAGCGACCAGCCTGACACCAAAACAGCACCTGCCAGGGGGACTTGAGGAACTGGCCAACCTGGGGTTAGGGCTGCCCATGCCTGTCAAGAGGAAGAGGAAGGAGGCTTTTCCCCATATCTTCAATGGCCTTCAAGGCTGGCAGAGCCTGTGGTGCCAGCAGGGAACAGCCTGTGAGCCTGTCCTCCACTGCAACCCGCGCTTCTGACTCAGACTCACACACCAGGAATTTCTTTTTCAACAGCAGTGTCTGTGGTCCTCTCTTCTAAGTGGAAGAGTCCAAGCTAAAGTTGGCTAGAAGGATCCTTGCAGCTCCAGAGCAGGTGTAGGGCTGACACCAGCCCTCTGCTGTTATTTGACAGCTTGCAAAATGTACAAACTGGCCAGATACAGGTGTGTGCTCGCATCTGTGTGCATACACACATATCTGAATATATGTGTATATGTGCCTATACGTCTACACATCATACTGATACACTAAACTTGCATGGGCAGTGTATTTTTAAATTTCTTTAGCATTCAGAGAAGAGGAATGTATATGATCAATTAACACATTAATTATTATGCATACATAAACATACCGATACTCTTAATATGCCCTTCAAAAAATATATTCAACCAGCTTAGTTTTTCTAATTTTGTTTTTGTTAAATCCTGTTTTCTTATTAACAATTGATTTCTAAGCATGAGGCCCTGAGCTAAATACACTACCTGGACTGTGTGGTTAATCCTTCCAATGGCTGCATGATGAAGACACAGATGTCCACATCTTCTGCAGATGAGGAAAGTGAGGGGTAGAAAGACCGAGTAATTTGCACAACACAGCACAGAGCTGAAGAGCCAGCACTAAGCCTGAGGACGTCCCATTCTGGGCCAAACTCCCAACTGCTAAGCGCCACTTGAATTCCCATTGAGCATCTCACTTCTTGAAAGTCTCAACAGCTCAGCAGTCTATCATCCAACTCACCTTTTCCATAGTGCTGAGGAGTAGAAGTGACACTTTTTTATAAGGGAGGTGCTTTTACTATCCATCCTGATATTCAGGGAACTATATAAAAATACATATATTAGTTATATAAATTAAATGTTGGTAATTGATAGACATAATACAGTTAGCTTAAAATTAGTGTCAGACCCTAAAGTAACTACTTTTCATCCTTCATAGATTCAATACTCATTTAATTGAGGTTTATCATTTGCCGACACCAGAGTTGAGCTCTGGGAGGGAGGGTAAAAATTAGGGGCACCCTCTTCTCCAGAAGAACTCACATTGGTCATACAGATAAGATGTGTGTGGTGTGACACTTGCTTTCCGTGAAAATAAAGTGATTAATCACTTATCGAAAACAGAGGAACAAATAATGAAAGTGTTTCTTGGGGTAAAAAATAGGAGCACTTGGGGTTTTCATACCCTAAATGTAGTGCCTTTTCTAACCACTGAAGACTTGGCCGTTTCTACTCCCGACATGTAGCCTTCCTCCTTTGCTACAGGAATAAACAAGAATTTGACTGAGCCAAATAGCAGATGCCATTTTGCATGAAGCTAGTAATACTGTTTATGCTTTACTATTTTTAATATGCTATAAAAACTATTTGTCTTTTCAAAAAAAAATTTACAGATTTAATGCCACTGCCTTAACTTTAAACCAATGTGGTAGATACTTCTCTTTCCAGGGGCAAATGTTGGAATTATTTTAAAATGGAAGTCTGATGCCTCACACATCACGGTTGCTAAACTTGGGTATTTGTTTTTCAGTGTGACGAGCTTCATGCTGAATACTGATTTGAAGTGCGGTTCACCACGTAGACTTAAATCGTCCTTCCCACAGCTGATCTGAGAAGTCTGACAGCAGTGACAATCACAGGACTAGTTTTACTGGGTAAGACTATTCCATGTGCAATTTATTCTGACAGGCTCCACGATTTTTAAGTGCAATTAAATCCTAAGAATTTGCCCAGAAAAAAAAAATCTACCACTTTTTTTTTTAATTTTTTTTTTTTTTGAAGAAAGCAGAAAAAAACAGTTGAATTGAACAACTAATTACTAACTGGTTGCTCTCTTGAAAAAAAAAAAAAAACATATTTAACAGAGCCTCAAAATCAATTTCATTATCTAGACAGGCAACTTTCTGGGTCTGAGAAAGAGAAGGCTTCCTGAAGGTCTGCAGCCACCTGCTTCAGCCACTGCTGTATCCACATCTTCAAAGTGGAGGCTTAGCCACACCCGGGGGAGTGGGGGAATAGCACTTGCAGAAAACGATGCTCAGAAATTGCCGTCACCTGATTCCCGCAGCAGAGCAGACCAGCTGTCTCCTGTACAGGTGGAAGCAGCTCGCAGGCTTCCTTCCTGCCATCGGCAGGCTCCCTCCTCCCTCACAATCCCAGAAATGGAATCCCAAGAGGCCTCTCAGGCAAGCCAGACAGAGCCACCCATCTGACCAAGCACGCAGGGCGTGAGGGCCCCCGATGCAATGGCCTGGGAAATGCGTGCATCAACATGACTCATTTCATTTGCTTACCCTTGGTGAATTTCAGGTTGCATTTCTAACCCGAAGCTAGGGTCGAGATTGTCTGGGGCATGGAATCCCTACCGCTTCTAAGTATTCCACGTTCCCTGTCTCTGTTCAGCAAGAGCCTAGCCTGACACTGAAGCAGCTATCCAGGTTATGTGTGGGCAATCAGATGTGTTCAAAGTGATGCCAACTTGTGCCTAACATCCTAGAACATTCTCTTCATGTGAACTTAATTCAATAGAAAACATCTTCGGCCAGACACCTGCAGCCAGCATGATCTGGCCACCTGGTGCCTGCTGCTCCTTCTGCCCTTGCTGCTGGCCAACCTGCCCCACACCCCAGCCCCCACTGGGGTTGACGTTTTCCCAGAGATACTCAGCCTTTTTGGTGCTCCTCCCTCCTCCTGGCGTAATCCATGCATCGAGCACTGATCCCCCCATCTCATGTGCCCAAGATGTTGACCACTGGTGACACTGAAATGGTCTTGCCTGTCTCCTCCAATTTGGCTCCAAACTCACTGAGAGCTGGCACCATGTTGCACACCCCCCAGCACCTCACACAGGGCCTGGTGCAGAGCAGGGCTCCCAGAGGTGCTTGCTGAAGGTCTTTTTTCCTCTTCTGAGCTCCTAAAACAACAGGCATTAAACAGTCACTTGGGCCACGTTCTTGCTATGAAATGTCCTTCTCTGCAGATTGTACGCCCTGTGACAAGACAGCAGAAACCGCGCCCTCGTTCTGTGCCCCAATGCCTGGGCCAGTGCACTGGGCCCATTAGATGCCAATAAATGTTTGTTGAATAAATGAATAGAAATTAACACTGATACAGAGATCCTGAGAGAAAGCCGGAAAGGTCTAAAGTGAAAGCCCTCCGACCCCGTGTGGGCGAACCTCAGGAAGCCTGTCTGCCTGGGTCTCTCTGTTGTGACTTGCTATTAAAGGTCCTCTGCGGAACTCGAACTGAGCTGCGGCAGGACAGCACAGGACTAGGGAAACAGGCCATGTGGAAAGAGATTGCTTCATCTGCTTGTCATGCAAAGTAGAGCTGAGGATCCCAGGCCTGACGTGGAGAGTGGGACCCTGGGGCCCTCGCCCCTCCCTTCTCAGGCCATTTGTTCTTTTTTACAGGATGACCACCTCCCACCTATCACCCCCTGCCTTTGCCTTCCGCTTGGCCAATGCCAACGCACCCTTTCAGACTCATCCCAGGTGCCACCTCTCCAAGGATGTGTTCCCAGACCCCTCTGGGCCTGGCCTGGTATGAACACGTACCATGCTGTTACCCTCACTGTGCAGAGACAGTCTCTTCCTTTTTTTTTTTTTCAAGACAGAGTCTCACTCTGTCACCCAGGTGGGGTGCAATGACACAATCTTGGCTCTCTACAACCTCTGTCTCCTAGGTTCAGGCGATTCTCCTGCCTCAGCCTCCCAAGTAGCTGGGACTACAGGAACACCGCCACCATACGCAGCTAATTTTTTTATATTTAGTAGAGACGGAGTTTCTCTCTGTTGACCAGGCTGGTCTCGAACTCTTGACCTCAGGTGATCCTCCCAAAGTGCTGAGATTACAGGCATAAGCCACTGCGCCCAGCCTGGTCTCTTCCTTTTTGAATGTCTCCACCACTACTGAGTGAGGACCTCAAGCAGTGCCAAGATTTGCAGTTGCTGCTGCCTCCCACCCTCTCTTGAATCCTGCTCCCTTTTCCCCTGCCTGGGGCTTTGCCGCTTCCCCAGATTTTAGTTATGCAAAATTAAATAGCTGCTTCATAGGCTAAGAGCTCTGTACAACACCTTGAGGTCTTCAGGGGAAACAGCGAAAGCATAAGAAACAGGAAGAGCATCTTAAGATTAAAATGCTGCTTTGAGGCTGGCACAGGCACTGACTCCAACAGAGGCTGAAACTTCCCTGCTGGATTTCAACCTGCCCATGGTCAGGCATCCAGTGCCCCACGCCAGGCCTGGGGGAGACAGAGGAGATGAGATGGCCACAGCCTCGGCCACCTTTCCTGCTATTTTTCATGGCAGCTCCACAATTGGCACCAGAATGGCACTTTTTGGAGGGTTTTCTCCCGCACAGCCCTCCTAGGAGTTTGCCTCTCCTCCTACCCCTTCCAGCCCTTCAAACCCAGGGGATGCTGGGCTTCCGACCCGCTTCCCCTTTTACAATGTAAGGTGCTGCCTCTGAGAGGCCCATACTCTTGGCTGCACACTTATAGAACCCCAGGTTATTCCCAGGACCCCCTAAAAATGTGCATTGCTAAAACAGGACTGTTTTACTTTGAGTGCCGGATGAATTCCGGAACAGTCAGGTGCAAAGCTGAATCCTGGCATGGTGAATCATCTTCCCCATGGCTTCCATGTTAATTTCAGAAGTGCATTCGTGGAGGCTGAGAACTTTCGTCCACCACAATATGAAATGTAATGAAGAACCTACCCAGGAGTGCCCACAGCCCCGGGCATTCCATGAGAAATTCAACCAAATTCAAATGACAAACCATGTTTTATGATAAAATAAAATCTCTCTAATATTTAAACTGTATATATCATACTCCCATTTAAATCAGAATGCTTAGTATTTTTAACCAATATGTTTCTATTTCTTTTTTTTTTTTTTTTTTTTTTTTGAGAAAGAGTTTCGCTCTTGTCACCCAGGCTGGAGTGCAGTGGCACAATCTTGGCTCACTGCAACCTCTGCCTCCCAGTTCTCAGGCTTCATACAATTCTCCTGCCTCGACCTCCCAAGTAGCTGGGATTACAGGCACCTGCCACCACGCCCAGCTAAATTTTTGTATTATTAGGAGAGACAAGGTTTCACCATGTTAGCCAGGCTGTTCTCAAACTCCTGACCTTAGAGGATGTGCCAGCCTCGGCCTCCCAAAGTGCTGGGATTACAGGCATGAGCCACCATGCCCCGCCATGTTTCTATTTCTCGAAAGAGCTGATGTTTATTAGAACTTAACCTGGATCATGCAGATGCACTGAGTGGAAATTGGATGGGACTGCGGAATCTTCTGTGTCCTGCAGGACCCCGTCCACGTGCTGCTGCTTCCCTTGTGTCCTTTTAAGGACCTCTTAATACTTAGCTTCTACTTGTCATGTGCAGTTTATTTTGGTTCTAAAGGTCAGAGGCAAATATTAATAAAGGCATCTGCAGCCATCTTTTTTTTTGAGACAGAGTTTGCTCTTGTTGCCCAAGCTGGAGTACAGTGGTACAGTCTCAGCTCACTGCAACCTCTGCCTCCCGGGTTCAAGTGATTCTCCTGGCTCAGCCTCCCAAGTAGCTGGGATTACAGGTGCCCGCCACCATACCTGGCTAATTTTTTGTATTTTTGGTAGAGACGGGGTTTTGCCATTTTGGGCAGGCTGGTCTCGAACTCCCAACTTCAGGTGATCCACCTGTCTTGGCCTCCCAAAGTGCTGGGATTACAGGTGTGAGCCACAGTGCCTGGCCTATTTGCAGCCTTTTTAAGCCTGGAAGATATTCCTGGCAGGGTGTGGGGCAAGACATGGTCATCAGAGGTCATCGGCCATCCCAGGCACTGTGTCCAGCCAGCTACGTGCCCACTGCATTCATTCCCATACCTAGGATATATGGAAATTAACCTGAGAAATGCTGTGTGTGAACATGGTGTGTGTTTAATATACTAAAGCATGGCCCTTAGTCCGTAAGGTTTTATGAATTATCTGAACATACATAAGCATTCTTTAAACAAATAACACTGAAACACAGTTGAAAATGACCAACGGGAAGGATCTGAAAGGCCCCTGGAACAAGTGTCTTTTCTTTTTGGTTGTTTTTCGGTTTTTTGTTTTGTTTTGGTTTCGTTTTTGGTTTTGAGGGAAAGAAGAGAGGCTCCGAAATCCGTCTACAATGGCTTACATGAAAGTACAAAGCTCCAAAAAGCTCTGAAAACCAAAAGCTGCTTCCGAAATTTCCCAGCCCGCCCTGATGTGAGGATAGCTAGGGTCTTCCTGTCACTCCACGTAGAGTGGCCACGCCTATGTTCACTGTCCAAATGCCCATGCACTTGGGAAGAAAGCCATCCCGGGCTGGAGAATTCTAGAATATACCATTACAGTCTTGACACTGTATTCCCTCTCTATCAATTCCAGATTTAAAAAAAACAACAACAACAACAACTCAATTCCAAAAAACATCCAACCCCACAGGTTTTGCAGACTAGTACTGTTAGAGTCTGATATAAACAGGGATCTGGCATCTAATTAAGTGAGAAGGCACCCAAGCTACCGTGAAGAAGGACAGTGACTCATAGGGTTAAAACTGAAAGCCTGACTCTGGCCCAAAGCTGTGTTTAGCAGACATCCAAACACAGTTCACCGATCAGCAACCCAATCTCCAATATGAATTACATGCTACAACATCAACCTAAAGTGGGTGTGTTTGTTGTGCTGATTCTCCTTTTTCCCCCATCAGGACACCTAGTGAGTCCATTTCAAATGGCACCTCAAACTACATATGCTTCTTAAACTACTGAATTGGAACACAATCAAAACATCAAAATATTCTCCAAAAATAGCGGGAAAAACGGGATTTCAGTGGGCTTAAGTCCCAGACTGAAAAGACACAAGACAACCAGACCATCGCCCGGGTGGAAAGGGCTTAAACCACCCATCCATTTTTGAAAACTTGCCCTTGGGGAGAAAGGGAGAAAGTTTTCAAGTTTTTTAAACAGCTGGAAAATGGTACCACATGTGCATTTTTACCCAGCTGTACTCCAAACCCAGCTCTCTATTTTATATACCTGTTTTCTCTGGTGATTATCTCACTGTTCCTTGCAAGGATGAACCAAGAACTTGATACTCCAGAAGGAAGTTCGGTTTCTCAGCTGAAGATGAAGACTCAAAAGCTCTGGTTTTCAGAGCTTTTTGGAGCTTTGTACTTCCATTCCCGCCATTTTTGGAGAATATTTTGATGTTTTGATTGTGTTTCAGTTCAGTAGTTTAAGAAGCATATGTAGTTTGAGGTGCCATTTGAAATGGACTCACTAGGTGTCCTGATGGGGGAAAAGGAGAATCAACACAACAAACACACCCACTTTAGGTTGATGTTGTAGCATGTAATTCATATTGGAGATTGGGCTGATGATCGGTGAACTGTGTTTGGGTGTCTGCTAAACACAGCTTTGGGCCAGCTGAAGATGAAGACTCACCTCCTCAGGGATGGTGAAGTTCAGGGGAGAACGGCAATCCATCTTTATATGCTAATACTTCTCATTTAGCTAATTAGATTAAGTGGTATGAAATGATACCTTGCTCATAGATGGATGGTTAGCACATTTGCAGTACAATCAAAATGCCAAATTTTCCTCCTTCAAATTCTTGAGAGAGTTATTTTCATCATTTCCATTTCTTCCTGTACCACAGCCACGGCTCATCTCTTTGTTCCCTGAAGAGTTTTGCAAGTAACCATGTTCGTGTCATTTTTATCTTGTTACTTTAATCATGTGCCTATTGACAAGAGTGGAGATTTTCATCCTCTTCCAAGCCAGGCCTGTTGCCAGCTTTTCAGCATAAGCCATGGTCCCCTGAGGAAGGGGCACTAACCCCACCCACGCAGGTACACAAGGACGTCACTGGAGAGGAAGTACTCCCAAACTCCCCAGGACCTGCCTTTGTACGGGTCAACTTCAAAGAAGAGGGTCTCGTGTGACCAGGGACGGGTACCAGTGGAGGCATCCTTCCCAGGAGCCTTCGCCCCGACCTGGCGGGGCTGTCGGAATGCCTCACTTGCTTCTCCAGAGTCCATTCCTTTTCTTAGGAGAGTCAAGAATATCCAAAGCAGACCGAACTGTTTGGATTTCTGGATTTGCTTTTGTTTGTGTTTTCTCTACTTCCTATTCCAGTCCCACTGAGTCACCTTCATTTTTTAAATCATTTAAGACTCCATGTTATTTAAATCGCTTTGTGTTGTTTGAGAAACTCTAGCGGCAGATCCTGTGAGTTTAGTGAAGAAGCATGTCCGCTCTGCTGGCCTGTGGCTTTGGTGAATGAGTGCATTCTTTTTATTTTTATTCTTTTTAAGACAAAGCCTTGCTCTGTCACCCAGGCTGGGTGCAGTGGTGCGATCTCGGCTCACTACAACCTCTGCCTCCCAGGTTCAAGTGTTTCTCCAGCCTCAGCCTCCTTAGTAGCTGAGATTACAGGCATGCACCACCATGCTCAGCTAACTTTTGTATTTTTAGTAGAAACAGGGTTTCACCATGTTGGCCAGGCTGGTCTCGAACTCCTGACCTCAGGTGATCTGCTGGCCTGGGCCTCCCAAAGTGCTGAAGGATGCATTCTTAACTGTGTTTCTCCTTCCGACTTGCTGAAATATGAGTCTGATTTATAAGTCAACATCCTACTGACTGCCAGATAACTTGGTTTCTGTGCACTGGGTGCTGACAGAGCCCTAAGAAGTATGTAAAATGAGACTTGCTCACCAGGGGCTCCCATTATTTTCTCCTCAACCAGAAACATTCCGGAAGTCACACTACAAAGTGAGGAATAAGCAGGGTGCAGTGAAACACAGAGAGTACCTAGGGGTCCTCTGCGATGAGCTAGTGGTGGAGACAGTCCCAGGGGAGTGGGTGGGGTCTGAGCGGTGATAGGGGAGCTGGGTCTGAAAGGTGCCATCTGGACAGGTGGAGAGAAGGGTGGAAGGTGTTTCAGGAAGGGAAAATGAGGTGAGGGAAGTCCAGAGGCAGTGGGAGAAAGGCTTGTTAAGGAGTCAGGGGAGAGCCAGTGTGGTGAAGGCGGAAGATTTTGAAGGCAAGGCTGAGAAGTGCCTGAGTTTGGATGCGGAGTTGGGAGTCCTGACCTTTCCTACCCAGGCCTTGATGTATCCCAGCTGAGAAGATGCAGGCTCAGCAGGCACGCAGGCTCTCAGGGGTGGGGGGCAGCATGGACACAACACCAGAGACCAGAGGCCTGCGATCGCAGGACCAGGAGGGACAACGAAATTTGAGAAAAATTTCAAAATAATTGATGACTAAGAGAAAGCAGTCTAAACTCCAAGATTCAATTTCTTCACACCTGTCTTTAATGATCTCCTTACAGAGTTAGAAAACAATCTATTTCCCTGTAACCCGTGCTCGTGGCATCAGCATCTAAAGTATAATTCCTTCATTGTGAGCCTAGCACCCAGTCTCCTTTCCAAAAACTAATCCAGAAACTGTTCAACCCAAACCTCTGTTTAATAAAATGAACATCTGTGATCACACACCAGGAGCAAAAGCCTAATTGTTCTAAACCCAGCACTTTGCTTTGACAACGAAGTACCTGTCTTTTAAATATCGTATTTCTTTAAAACACCTGCTTTCTTTACATACTGACTTTTAAAGGAAGAGATTAAATTTCATTGGCAGGAACAGAAGTTGTTCTCTAAAATAGCAAAGGAAGAACTATGCTCTATAGAAAAGTTGCTTGCTACATTAAATAATAAGCCAGAATATGAATCAAAATCCACAAATCCAACAGGTGTCAATCCCCAATTTTCCCACAAAGGGAGCCACAGTCTGATAACCTCACCTCTTTGGAATTAGGCTACTGGCGGCAGCGGCAGTCCTTGTTCTGAGGGTAGCCACACACCCCAGCTCTGGATGGCTGGATTTCCATTAGAATTGGCGGTTCTGCCCTCTCGGCCTTTGCCACCCCCCTTCGCCGAAGTCCAGTTATTCAGTGAGTTATAACTTGGCACTAAAATTCAATTAAGCTGAAACGTTGGTCATACGTGGTCTTTTTCCCAGCAAAGCATAATTTCTTTGACCCATTTCCCAAATGTTAGTCGATCGATTTTAAAGCACAGAGTGATAAAAGTTTGTTTAAAAAAATCGAGCTCGCATTTCTAGAAACTGGCTGGATTTTTTTTTTTTTTTTTTTTTTTTTTTTCATTTCAAATAAACAGTCAGGATGTGGTGTCACTATAGTCAAGCGCTTCAAGTTTTCATAGCACTCGTCAAACAGAGACCTCGGAACGCTCGGCAGACATTAATTAATGTTCGCTCAGGCCCTGGAAGCCATTTCACCAATGGAAATTCCGATGAGAAAGGAAGGAACGAGGGGTTCAAGGCCGCGCCGCTGGGATGCCGCTGGGAGTCCGCTGCGGAACTAGGAACTGAAACCCCGTGGTTCCCAGTGAGCCAGAGCAAGTCTGTCGAAGTATTGAGCACCCCTATTGAAGACTGTGGGAGTTTTGGCGGCTTAATGGGATTGTTTCGGTCCTTCAGGCTCTCCTTTAAAAGATTCCATGGCACCGACGAGACTCCAATAAAAGGGCCTCTCTAATTGCTTTCTGACTTTCTATGAAACTTTCTAAGCTATGCTGACATCCTCGAATACAACTATGGAATTAAAGAGGAGAGAAAGGCGAGGCGCAGTGGGTGCGCGCAGAAAAAGAGGTTCTCAGCGGAGCGTGTGTGCTGTGGGGGGTAACGGGGGAGGGGAGACGGGGCGGGTGTGAAGTCTGTGCCGGGAAAAGAAAAATATGAGTGTTCTCTTTTGTGTGCGCACAAACAGCCGAGCGCGGGGAGGTCGGGCCCGGGGTCACGCGGCTCCGGGCTGCAGCTGCCGCCGTGGGGCGGGCGGGGGGTCCCGGGCGGCCACCGGGCGTCCCGGCCGCCTGCGGCATCAGCATTCCGGCGGCGCGGGCGGCCGCTGTCCTCGCGCGACCCCAGCCCGTCCCGAGCGCGCCCAGCACCCAGCAAGGTAAGCGCGGCGCGCGGAGCTGTGGCCGGGAGCCCGGGCGCCAGGCGACCCCTCGACAGGGCGTACGAGCCGGTTCTCCGCCGCGCTGGGCCGAGAACCCACGGGGAGGCCCGAGTCCGACCCCGATGCCCCAACCCGGTGGCCCCGACACGCCCACAATCCGGGAGGGAGGCCTAGGCCTGGCCCGGGCGCAGGTTGGGCCTCAATCCGGGCCTGGGAGGATGGAGCCCGACTCTGGGCCGTCTCTCCCCTCTCGGGGGGACTCGGGAGGGCCCAGGTGACCTGCGCGGGCCCCGTGGCGGCGTATCACCCTCCCTCCGAACCCCTCGGCCGTCGGCGGCGGCCTTACCGAGTCCGAGCATGGCGCTTGGGGTCACCCTCCGCGAGACCCCAGCCGCCCCTCGAGCGCCGCAGGAGCCCCCAGTGCACGCGCGCAGGCCCGGCCGCCAGGTTTCGGTCCAGCGAGCGGGCTGGGAGGTGGCCCCCGGATGCCCGCCGAGGGGTGGAGAGGACGAAGCCACCGCGGCGTCGGCGAGGCCATCAAAGGCCGGGGGTGGCGGGCCGCCGCGTCGCCCACGACCAGGCCGAGGGCATGAAAGGATCTTTATCCTCCAGTGACACGGCCGGGCGGGCGCCTTTCTCCCGCCTCCCCCTCCCGCAGCCCTAATTGGGGCTGGCTGCTAATGTGATTAAAGGACAGTTAAACGTTTCTCCAAGCAGGGGGTGGGAAGAGGCCGGGACCCCTACCCCCTCCCCGGGGTCACGCTAGGCCTGTGGTCGGGGGTCGGCGACGATGCCCTCCTTAGTCGGCCTGGCCAGGTGCCCGCCGATTGTTCACCCCCAGGCGGGCGGGCCGGCGGGCTCCCGGGGCTTTATGTAAGCCGGTGGGCTTCGGGCCCGGCCGGATTTAGGGATTCTTTTCGCACAGTTTCCATTTTCTGGCCTTTGGAACTGCGCCCTGGGCCCTCGGGGCCCTCCCCCTCCGGTGCCCAGCGCTGGCCGGGCCCAGCCATGGGGGCAGGCCAGGGGGTGCCGGGAGTTGGGGGTCTGCAGGGACCGAAGCAGGTCGCACAGGGGTCTCCCTACCTAAGCCAGTGACTCAGGACGGTGGGACCCGGTGGTGGGCTGCGGCCAGGCAGAGCCCGCGACCTGCTGCGCCCCCGGCGGCCTCGGCGACCGCCCGGTTCCCACGTCGGCGGCGGCGTGGGTGGTCCCGCCCGCCCGGGAGGGCTCCGCGTCTTGGCCGCCCCGGGCGCGGGGCCTGGGAGCGAGCGTCTGTGCCGCGCTGCCCGCCGCGTCCGCTTCCGAGGTCGCCCGCGGGCTCGTGCCCTGCGCCCTGGGACCTCGGGATCCTTCTCCAAGCCGGCAGGACCGGATAGAGGCTGTGCGCTCCGCTCGGGAAAGACCAGGCTGGGGCCGGGAGCAGCGGGTCTCAGCTCCGAAGTGCCAGCGCCGGCGCCCCACTCCCCGCCCGCGGCGGTCTTCTCGCCCGGAAGGGTCGGAGCACCTGGAAGTAGCCCCGCGTGGGTCCCGCGGTCTGGAGCAGCCTCCAAGGGCGCCGGGCGGCCGCGAGGCGGTGGCTGTAATTGCTTCGGGGTCCCTGGAGGATCCAGAGCGTGGCCCGACCGAGTGTCTGCGCCTCCGAAGTGCAAATCTGGAACCAGTTAGGATGCGGGAGGCAGGTGGAGGACTGAGCTCCGCACGTTCCGTCTAGTGGCCCCGGCCGCGATCTCGGGCGGCGGCAGCGTCTCTGGGGCACGCAGGGCCGGCGGCAGCAGGTGGGACCCGCGGCCCGACCCGCGTGCTAGGGCCGCGCACCCCTTCGGGCCCCGGCCGGGTCTCTCCACAGCCTCCGTGCGCACCCCAGAAGGAAAATGCTAGCAAAGCGCAAGGCCGCGCGGTGCCCAGCCGGCCTCAGCCGGGCCAGAAGAGGCCGTCAGCGCCCGGAGTAGGAAGGAGACCCAGCCCTGTGCCCAGGCGGGACGCCCGCCGCTCCCAGCACCCCAGCGGGGTCTTAAAAATTAATGTGAACTCCGAAAGCCTGCTCCCGTGGACGTTTTATACGTCAGTTGTTCACATTTTTCAAATATTCTGAGACAGTTTGCAGAACATTTTCCACATCTAACAAAGGTCAGATTGAACAGATCAGAAGATAAGAAATGAACATGACATTTTAATTCAAGTAGAGGGAAAGCAGACTGTATTTTTTTTAATAATATTTTTGTAAAAACGTATTGTGGATCTAAGATTTTGTCATGTTCAAAATGTATAATTTTTGATATTTAAAATACATATTTTATACATTTTCAACCAAAAAGAAAGGGAAAAATTTAAAAAGCAAAAGCAGGAAACCAAGAAAAGCCTGGAGGGAAAATGGGGGGTGAGGAACCAGAGCCCTTCTTTCTCCACGCCGTTTTATTTCTTTTCTTCCTTTCTTTCCTTGCTAATAGCCAGGAGGAAAAAAAAAAAAACAGTGAAAACAAAATAATTTCATATTAAACTAACACAGAGAAGTAATTAATTTCTTTCCAGATGGGTGGAAGGGACCTGGCTGTTTTAGCGTGCTCAGAAAATGCGAGAGTTGGTTTTCTTTCCTTCTGCTCTCAGAGAATTGTAAGAAAAAGTAAACAACCCCAGCCTACCCATTTTTTTATCGGCTTATTGAACACAGATAAAATTAGAATCCTTTTTTATTTGAGATAAAAGACACACAGGAAAAGTGACCAATTTTTTTTTTTTAACCAAGGGAATATCTGGGTTTTTTTGTATGAAACTAACGAACCTGTAAGGGGCTGAAAGACCTTGGGTTTGTTTCACTCCAGCTCCTCCTGAAATCTTCCATTTTTTTTCTGAGATGGATTTTCCAGTGATCCTGTGTGGATACGGAGTATACAGTGCAGCAAATCATTTGTGCATTCATGGCAAATACATGTCTCAATCAGAAAATCAGAACAGGTCAAAGGCTGCTTTTTAGGAATAACCTTTGAGCTGAACAGGAAATGGGGAACACACCTGTGTGTCGACACTCATGCATCGAGGAGGAGAATTGAGGTGCAGTTAGTTTCACTGTGTGAGGAGGAGATGCCACTCTGCACAGAGGGTTTATTTGAATGCCAGGCCCCAGGTGTGTGGATAGGTCTATGCAGACACTTAGTGTTGACCCCTGAGGATGTTGGTGTATATAAACACGCAACAAGAGGAAGCCAGGTGGGTCAGTGTGCAGTGGGAGCACAGGAGATGCCGGGCCATACCGACAGGACTACACCCAGCCGGAGCCTGGGCGGCTCCCACCCTGATATCCTCGTGTTCATGTTTTAGTCCCATCTTGAGGACATGAAAGGTCCATTTATGTTTTCTCTCCTTTAAAAACTCCCCAGTGGCCTACTCAGCAGCATTGTTGGGAGCCCACTTGTCATTTTTCATTAAAAAAAAGAAGAAGAAAGAAAGACCACAGTGTGGATCAAAACTTGGATCTGAGATGTCCCTGAGCTCACCTGTCACATTGAGTCACCACCTGGGGAAGATAGATTTGCTGACCTCCTACAGAGCCCGGCAACAGGGTGTTCGACCTCAGTCCTGGTGACGGGCAGGCAGCTGGGTTTATTTGTGTGTGTTGGGTTTTTTGTTGCAGTTTCTCTTTTGTTCTGTTTACCTGGGAAAACAAAGGTCCCTTTGAGGGTACCTGGGCTGGCCAGCATGACAAACAGGAAAGCCACCCAGGTCAAGAGGAGATGTGGCATCAAGTTGGAACACCAGTTTGCTTTGTGCTCGTTTATTACAACTGAAGGTTTTGTGTCACCTAGCATTGCCCAAAGTAAAAGCCAATTCTCAGGAAGGATGAATTTGTGGTAAGAGATAAACACAAGAACAAATGCTCAAGGAGGAGAAGAAGACCGCCCGGGACGTAAGAAGGCTACACCTGGAAATGCACCTGCTGGGGTCCTCGGCCCACACCAGAGTCTCTGGCTGGAGCAGCTCCCTTTGAAGAAAGCCAGACCAACAGAAAAACCGGGCCACACCCCCGCCAGAGTGACCTGATTGAAACACAAATCTGATCACTGAAAGCCTTCCTGTTTCTGCCTGCTGCACGCAGGAGGCCGCTCAGCCTCCTTCCCCAGTGGCCTCCCGGCCCGACCTCTAGAATTTCCTGGCCGCTGCCCTCCCACCACTCTGATATCCCTTACTCCCCAAGACACTCTCCCTCTCTGCCCATTGCCCAGGAGCACACTGGGTTCAGGGGTCCTCAGAGCAGGCCAGCCTGGTGCAGCTGTCTTGGGGCCTGGCTCTGGGGGCCTCAGGAGCACCCCAGCCTGCAAGTGAGGAGCCCTACGCAATCCACAAGGAAAGGTAAGCATGAGGGCCTCGGGACTCCCTGTTTAGCACCCTCCATGCTGCAGCCAAACACTGACACCCCAGGTTCTAGGACCCCATTAGATGGTGCCTTAGCCCCGCCAGCTGCATCGATGTGTGGGAAGGGGCACATTTCGGAAATCCTCCAGCAGGTCCTGGCTCCTGTCCTGTGCCCAGCACTGGCGTTCTTGTTCAGAGAACAAAGGCCCGGAGGCCCCTGCGGAACCAAGAAAGGCTGAAAGAGGTGGCTGTCAAAGCCTGCTGACCGTGGCTGGGGTAAGAAACACATTGTGCATCTCAGCCCAGAGCAAGCGGGACAACTACGTATAAAATAATTAACTGTTTATACCTAGGTAACAAACATGGCTTTTGCAAAAGAGTGGTTGTCTTACTGGACATCACGAATGCTGATATTTGTTCACCCTATTTCTTTATTCCAAATAATGGCTGCCACCCCTGAAATGATCCCAAGATCCTAACGGCCTGCGGCGTGGAGTTTGTAGACCACTCTTTAGAGCTGAGGTTAGGTGGGGTAAGCCTGGGTGGGGGGAGACCCACAGTTCCTTCCTGCTACATTTTCTGGCCCCACTTCCAGCCCTGGAATCAGAACCTCCTGCAGGGATTCTGGCCGCCACTTCCTACTACAACATTGACAGGCCACCTCTCCTCCTGACCAGAGCCTCTGCATCTTCCTCCTAGAATGAGGAGGACAACGCCTACCTCCTAGGGTCTTGAGAGGATTCAGTGAGATCGTGCACCGGATGAGGACGTGACTCAGTGCCTGCCCGGGCTAGCACCTGCCAATCACCTGACACTCACTGTCACTTTTGCTCCTATGGCCAAGGATGTCTGCTCCCCTAGCCCCCAACAGTCCTCCAATAAAATCCTCCTCCCACTTCCGGTTCCATTCCAGGCTTCTCCTTGGGCCAGCTCCTCCTCAATCCTCACTGCAGCTTTCACAACTCACAGATCCGTGCAGCGCAGATTAAGGCCTGCTGCCCCAACGGACTCTCAAGCCTGGGCTCCACCTGGCTCGCCAGCTCCTGTAGACACATGCCTGATTGCCAGTCATCCCCAGTTCAACCTCAACAGCACTCTGGGCACAGAAGCTGTGCTTCTCCCCTTTTGCAGATAAAGTGTGTGGAACCCGGAGGTATCATCATGTAGACCGCGGCTTGCACAGTCAGTGGCAGAGCTGAGGTTAGGCTGGCTCTCCTGGACTTCAAAGACCATCATGCTCATGGCCCAGAGTCCTTCCTCCTGGCAGGGCACCAGTGCCCTTTCCGACAGCCTCGCAGCAACCAGATTTGCTCCCTGGCCACCCACCTTGACCTCCTCCACCCTGGGAGAGCTGAGTTCATTTTCCTTTGACCGTTTTTTTAATGCCTCTCTTGGGGGCAGACCACAGTCTTCCTGCACCACCCTCGCAGGCTCTCACTGCTGGAGTGATTACTCACAGATTTACCCAAGTAGAGTGTGTACTTGGAATGGCTGCCCCTGCGTTTCCTGTGCACACGCACACACACATACACTGAGCTGACCTGACACACACTGCCCTGATGACACACACTCATGCATACACACACACTGCCCTGATCTCTCACAAACACACACTGCCCTGACTTCTCTGCTCTCTCACACACACACCCACACACACTACCACGATCTCACACATACACATACACACACTGCCCTGATCTCTCTCACACACACACACTTCCCTGACTTCTTTGCTCTCTCTCACACACACATATACACACACACATTCCCTGACCTCTGTGTCTGTCTCTCACATGCACACGCACACACACACTGCCCTGGTCTTACACATAGACACACATACACACACTTCCCTGACCTCTCTCTCTCACACACATACACAAACACACACTTCCCTGACCTCTCTGTCTCTCTCTCACACACACCCACACACACTACCATGATCTCACACATACACATACACACACTGCCCTGATGTCACACACACAGACACACACACACACACACTGCCCTGATCTCACACATACACACTGCCCTGATGTCACACACAGGCACGCACACACACACTGCCCTGATCTCACACACACAAACATACACACACACACACTGTCCTGATCTCACACATTCACACACACTTTCCTGATCATACAAACTCATGTATACACAAACGCACACTGCTCTGATCTCACACATACATAAACACACATTTCCTTGATTGCACACACTCATGCATACACACACGCATGCACACACACACACACTGCCCTGATCTCTCTCTCACATACAAACCATCCTGATCTCACACATACACACACGCTTCCCTGATCACACAAACTCACTGCTCTGATCTCTGTCTCACACACACACACATTGCCGTGATCTAACACATACACACACACACATACACACTGCCCTGATCTCTCTCACATACAAACCATCCTGATCTCACACATACACACACGCTTCCCTGATCACACAAACTCACTGCCCTGATCTCTCTCTGTCTCACACACACACACATTGCGTGATCTCACACACACACACACACACAGCCCTGATCTCTCTCACACACAAACCGTCCTGATCTCACACATACACACACACGCTTCCCTGATCACACAAACTCACTGCCCTGATCTCTCTCTGTCTCACACACACACACATTGCCGTGATCTCACACATACACACACATACACACACTGCCCTGATCTCTCTGTCTCACATACACACACACACTCTGCTCTGATCTCACACATACACAAACACACACACTTCCCTGATCGCACACACTCATGCATACACACACTCTGCCCTGATCTCTCTCACACACACACACACACACTCTGCTCTGATCTCACACATACACAAACACACACACTTCCCTGATCGCACACACTCATGCATACACACACACACACTCTGCCCTGATCTCTCTCTCACACACACACCATCCTGATCTCACACATACACACACATGCTTCCCTGATCACACAAACTCATGCATACAGACACAAACTGCCCTGATCTCTGTCTTTCTCTGTCACACACACAGACACACACACACATTTCCCTGATCTCAGATACACACACACACACACTGCCCTGATCTCTATCACACACACATACACACACTGCCCTGATCTCACACATACCCACACACTACCCTCATCTCACACATACACACACACACTGCCCTGATCTCTCTCTCACACACACAGCATCCTGATCTCACACATACACACACTACCCTCATCTCACACATACACACACACACTGCCCTGATCTCTCTCACACACAGCATCCTGATCTCACACATACACACGCTTCCCTGATCACACAAACTCATGCATACAGACACACACACGCTGCCCTGATCTCTTTCTCTGTCACACACACACACACACACACATTTCCCTGATCTCACATACACACACACCCTGCTATGATCTCTATCACACACACACACTGCGCTGATCTCTATCACACACACAGACACGCACTGCCCTGATCTCACACATACACACCCACACTACCCTCATCTCACACATACACACACACTGCCCTGATATCTTCCTCTCTCTCTCACACACACACACTGCTCTGATCTCACACACACACAGACACACACACACACTGCTCTGATCTCTTCCTCTCTCTCACACACACACTGCTCTGATCTCACACACACACAGACACACACACACACACTGCCCTGATCTCTTCCTCTCTCTCACACACACACACACACTGCTCTGATCTCACACACAGACACACACACACACACACACACTGCCCTGATCTCTTCCTCTCTCTCACACAGACACACACTGCTCTGATCTCACACACAGACACACACACACACACACACTGCCCTGATCTCTTCCTCTCTCTCACACACACACACTGCTCTGATCTCACACACACACAGACACACACACACACACTGCTCTGATCTCACACACACACACAGACACACTGCCCTGATCTCACACTCATGCATGTACATGTGCATGTGCGTGCACGCACGCACGCGCGCGCGCACACACACACACACACACACACACTGCCCTGACCCAATCACTCTGCACGTTTAAGCTAAGCTCATGAAAGCTGCTCCTGCATGTTATTGGCCAAGTCTCTCTCACGCCTTTAATCACACTAGCCTGCCCACCGCCAGTCAATAAAGATTAGGAAATCGATTGCTAACTTACTCTCGGGTTAGATAATAAAATTTTTTGAAACATGCAAGCTGTGGAATGTATCTGTGAGGGGCCCTTTCAGAGTCTGCTTCAGGCTTTGCAAGTTTATCATGGCTCTGAGGTCAGGGAGGCTGTGAGGGCTCCTCCATGCCCAGCAGATGCGGGCGGAGCCTGTGCTCTCATGGGAGATGGACAGACGGCAGTGTGTGAACAGTGCCCTGCATGCAGGTAAGGATTGGGGCGGGGCAGGGTTGCCGCAGGGATGGGCTGTGCCTGGGAGCTGCCAGCTCTGGATCAGGTGGCGGGGGATGGTGATGCTGAAGAGGAAGGCTCCAGTGAGGCTCTGGAGGAATGTTCTTGTGCCTTTTTGTGCAAAGGCCCCAGTTCAGAACCTGGCCCTGTACAGATGAGGAGCAGGAAAGAGCCAGTGTGGCTGCAGCAAGGAGCTGGAGGCAGGAGACGAACTAGAAAGGAATGGAGGGCTCTCCCCAGTCCTGATCACCCTCGTCCTCCACCCC
Organism: Saguinus oedipus; assembly: GCA_031835075.1. Lineage (NCBI taxonomy): Eukaryota > Metazoa > Chordata > Mammalia > Primates > Cebidae > Saguinus > Saguinus oedipus. The sequence continues at coordinate 143,779,365 of CM063176.1, forward strand.
AGAGCCCAGGGTGCCAATCCAGGAGAACTAGAAAGGAATGGAGGGCTCTCCCCAGTCCTGATCACCCTCGTCCTCCACCCCAGAGCCCAGGGTGCCAATCCAGGAGAACTAGAAAGGAATGGAGGGCTCTCCCCAGTCCTGATCACCCTCCTCCTCCACCCCAGAGCCCAGGGTGCCGAGCCAGGAGACCCCAGGGTGCCCAGCCCTGCACACCTGCCCCCCAGGCCATGGCATGTCATTGCCACTCAGGGCAAAGTTTCCAGAGGGTACCTCCAACACCAGGCCCCTCTGCCCAGAGAGCCCCCATGGACCGGTGGAGCCAGGGACCTGCTCCTTGGACTTGTGAACTGTGCTGAGTCCTGTTTCCTTTTTCCCTTTTATTTGCTGCTTTGTGTATCTGGGGCAGCTTTATCTGTCCCAGCCTGCAATTTTCCTCCCCTGGGGCCCCTTGCCTGGGAGGCCCGGGAGCAGCACCCACCCACCACCCAGCAGAGGCTCCGGGCCTGGAGTTAAAACAGAAGCACAGGCAGGGGACAGGCTCCAAACTTCCTTCAGCGGGCCCCCATGTCCCCATGCACACCCACATGCACGCACATGACACACCTGTTGGCCCGTAGAGAAAAATGTCCCCACCGAGGTGTGGGCTGCCCAGCACCCACTGATCAATTGCCGCATTCCGACCTGCCTTTAAGCCGACACAGTCGCCCTCTGAGGCTCGCCCAGCCCCTGCAGCCTGGACTCTGATGTTCTAGGACCTGAGGATTGGGGCAGGGCAGGGCTGCCACAGGGAAGGGCTGTGCCGGCATGTGTACCACCTCTGTGTGTGGGTGCCACAGACCTGGGCTTCCAGACCCCCACAATGGGTGGCTCAGGCCTGTGGCTCACCCTCTGCATCCGTGACCACCGCCACCACCGTCCACCCTCTCTGCCTAAGCATCACTCCTGCTGTGTGCGAGCCAGCCTTCTCCAAACCCTTCCTTCTCCTCTCATGGTCAGGCAGGCCTTAGGCAGTCAGATGACGAAGCACCTTCCAGTGAGGAGCACCTGACCTTGCAGGGGATACACATGGGGCCCTGCACAGGCAGGACAGGGCAGGCAGGGTGCAGGGAGGAGGGCAGGGTCGGGGCAGGTTGGGCAGGAGTCTGGCATCTGTGGCTGACGCCGGGCTCTCGCGGCCTGGTTTGCTCACAGTCTTGCTTCCTCCTTGCTGTTTCCCTGCCACCTGCACTGGCATGCATGCTGCTTCTTGCCCTTGCCCTCAACCTCTGACCTCAGTCACGACCTTTAGCCAGCACCTCCCTGGGGCATCTTACTCTGTAGTTCCCATGAGCTGAGCCTCCCCCAGTGTCACTGTGGCTGCTTTCATCTCCTTCGTGGTTTGGCTTGAGTGTGGATTCATATTCAGACTCTTTTAGGTACACAAAGACCCCCAAAGTGGATGAATGCCCTATGGAGGTGGATGCCCTGTTGGGGAGCTGAGGCCTGGCTGGCCTGTCCTCCTGACCCAGGGTTTGCTGAACACCCCAACCACGTGCTCCAGGTGCACACCGAAGCTTCAGCTCAAGATTCACCTCGGAGGAGGGCATCTAGCACAAGCCACTTCCTCTAAGAGGCGACCAGGGTGGCCAGGACTTATTTGCCATGAGACCTTGGCAAGTTGACAAGTACAGAGAGGGGTGGGAGGCTACAAGCTTCTCCACCAGCATTGGCAAGCACTTAATCCCAGCCCGAGGCTGCAGCTGCAAACTGGCATGGGAATCTGATGACACTAAGCCTGGAGGGATGGAGGGAAACGCAGATAACACAGTTCCACATGTCTGCGCTGAGCACTCACAGATGACATGGTTTCCACATGTCTGCGCTGAGCACTCACATATATGAGTATCCTCAGAAGCCCATCTCCTCATGCTTCTCCAAGGAATCTGCCCTTTCCTCAGCCACCGTTGACTGAGTCCTACCAAGGAAGGAAGGGTTTCAGGCCATACCCCAGGGACGGTGCTGGATGCCCCAGCCAGGCCAAGGTGGTCAGATTTCCATGAAAGAGTCTGAGCAAAGGCACAGAGATCGAATTAGACTGAGCTGGGCCTGAAGATTCGAGGATCTGTAGGGAGGAGCGTGATATCTCAGTGTATGAAGATTCGAGGATCTGTAGGGAGGAGCGTGATATCTCAGTGTATGAAGCTTCGAGGATCTGTAGGGGAGGAGTGTGATATCTCAGTGTATGAAGCTGTGGGTTTTCCTCATGCCCTTGCAACCCTGGGGACCCTCAAGGCCCTTGGTGAGCCCACACGTCAGGAGAGGAACCAAGAGGCAGCAGAGGGTCCAGATTCAGGACACGGAAAAGTCGTGCTACTGCAGGGATGAGGCGAGGCCAGGGTAAGAAGGTAGCAGGGGTGGGATGCAGGACCCTGGGTCCCCAAAAGGCAAGGGTGGGGTACCAGTAGCATGGGGGGAGTCACCAAAGCTGAGCCCCAAGATGTGGTTGAGTGGGGACCCACTCCTGGTGCCTGCCCCTTCAGCCCGGAGACCATGTGTGGCCTGACTCCCCACCCAGCAGGGCCGTCCTAAATACCTGTATGAGTTTCCTTGAGTTCCTGTGCAGAGGCCACGAACTGCGTGGCTTAAAACAGCAGAAATATACTGCCTTGCTGCTCTGGGGGCCGGGAGTCTGGAGTCAAGGCGTTGACAGGGTCGTGCTCCCTCGGAAGGCCCCTGGGGCATCCTTCCTCGCCTCCTCAGTTCTGCTGGCCCTGCACATCTGATGGCTTGTGGCTGCCTGTGTCTTTCTGTGGCTGCCCTCCCTCTGCGTCTGTCTCTGTGTCCGCTCCTCTCTTTATAAGGACACCAGTCCTGGGATCTAGGGCCCAGCCTAATGCATCATGACATCACCTTGCGCAAAGACCCTGCTCCAAATAAGGTCATATTCCGAGCTTCTGAGTGGAAGTGGATTTGGGGGACACTAATCAACCCGGCACAACGCCCCCTCCTCCCCACGCTCTCTAAAGAGAGAAGGCCCTTGGACACCTTGAGTGGACATGATGACGCAAAGATGAAGGTTTCTAACGAGCTGGACACACTGTGCCTGGAGCGGCAAGTCGGGGCGGTGTTGGTATATGGGCAAGCCAGTCTGGGGGGAACCAAAGGCCTGTGGGAAAAGCCTGCGTGGAGGATGGAGAGAAGAAGGATGGAGCCCGGATGTAGTGGGGACCTGCAGCCTGTCTCCCCATCCGTGTGATGCTGTCATGTGCACCTGACTTTCCATAGACCAAAGCCCTACTTTTTTTTTTTTTTTGAGAGGGAGTCTCTCTCTGTTGCCCAGGCTGGGGGGCAATGGCAGGATCTCAGTTCACTGCAACCTCCACCTCCCAGGTTCAACCTTTACCTCTCCTGTCTCAGCCTCCCAAGTAGCTTGGATTACAGACATGAGCCACCACTCCCAGCTAATGTTTTTGTATTTCGTAGAGACGGGGTTTCACCATGTTAGTCAGGTGGGTTGTGAACTCCCAGCCCCAGGTGATCCACCCGCCTCGGCCTGCCAAAGTGCTGGGATCCAGGCCCCGCTGCACCTGGCCCCAAAGCCCGCCTGTGACTGGAGCTGTGCTGCGTGGGACCCATGGGCTTCTGCGGGTGTGTGGCCAGCCCAGCATCCCTGGCTTTCCTTCCCTGCTGCTGTCTGTATCATTTGGGTGGAGTGAACGCCCAGAGTTGCTGGCTGCATGTGGGACCAGCGCCTTCCCTTTCGACCCTACCATCAGCTTGGGAGTTCACTCACAGCTGAATTCGAGTAAAATGAGGAGTGGAGAGTGATAAACGGGTAGGATGAACCCTAGAGCTGGCAGTCCCCTAGCCACTTGGCGGAGAAGGCCTCTGGAGAACAAGACCCCGGGGGAAGCTGCACTGAGACAGACGGTGACGTCGTTGGAGGCTCCGGGTCCGGCTGAACCCTGACCTGTGTGATCACAGAAACCAGTAAATTCACCTTCCAGTCCAAGTTGAGTTTCTGTCACTCACCCCCCAGTACAGTGTTGATGGGAGGGTGTCTGGGTAACAACTGCGTCCCAGTTGACAAACCCATGCCGCCGCCAGCCCCGGATCTACGGTACGGCCCAGCCACCTGACGGCATCCAGTTTGTGCCCCATGAGGGTCGTGGCCATGCTCCAGGGCAGAGAACAGGAACCCGGTCCCCCGTGAGATGAAGAGGAGACAGCAGATGGAGAGGCCAGTCTGCACTGAAGCTGGAGCCACCAGGCTTGTCCCCCCGCCCTGTGGACACACGGGGCTGCACCGTTTCTGAGGGAGTCTCCATGACTCAGTCCTGGGCGTTGCGGCTGGGGCCAGGCCTTAAAATGGCAGCAGGTGCAGTCAGCCTGGGAGCCCCGGCCTTGCTTTCCCTTCAGGTCACAGGAAGAAAGGATGGGTGGCCTCTGGGGATCCAGAAAGGACTGGTGGCCTTCTCTTCAAGGAGCGTGGCGAGGGGGGGCATTGTGCTGGGTTGATCAGTGTCCCCCAAATCCACTTCCACGCAGAAGCTCAAAATATGACTTTATTTGGAGACAGGGTTTCTGCAGAGGTAACCGGTTAAGATGAAGCTATGGGGCATTAGGGAAGGCCTCTGTGTCCAGGGCCTTCCCCGTGAGGTGGCCACCAGGAGGCTGACCTCAGGGACATAAGGACTGGAGTGTGGGGATCTTTGGAGAGGCATGAGGCCTCCTCTGTGAGTGAACAGACATCAAGAAGACTGGGAGCCCCCGTCGGGGATGGAGCAGTCCCTGAGACGTGAGGGTCCTGCCCTGGGACAAAGGTTCCCTGAGCTCAAGCCAGGACACCCAGCAGCTGCCAGCCAGGCTGCACTTCTCCCGCAGCCTCTCAACACCCTCGCTGTGTCTTCCGTAAGATGAGGTCCCCTCCATCACCCCCGGGCCAGGGATCTCAAATGCAAGGCCACCAACCAGTCAGCGGCCTGGGGCTGGAGCCCACGCTTTCCCAAGATGGCCATTAGGACACTTGCCAGAGAGGGGGTGGGTGAGCTGGTTTCAATGGAGACGGGCAGCAGGTGCCACGTGCTACCACCAGTGCTTTCTCCCCCTGACCTGAGGCAAGAGCAAGGCCGGGACTCGGAGGCCGACTGTGTCTGCCTCCGTCTTGAGGGCTTAGACTGAGGCTGGCGCAGGCCATCCAGGCCACTCCCACTGTTTCACAGATGAGGAAACTGAGGCCCACAGGGAAGGGGGTCTTGCAACAAGTCACGGAATTGATCAGGGGCAGAGCTGGACACCTGTCGCCCCGGGGCTCCACCGTCCCCCATGGAAACCCAGGCCCCTGTTAGAGCCTGAGATGGCTCTCCGAACCAGGCTGCTGGGAGACCTGTGGTCACCAATAGCAACGTCACTCTTGCAGCAGCCAGTGGGCTGTGGAGCAGCGACGGGAGCTTGAGTGCGGAATGAGACAAAGTTAGGGGGTCGTGTGGGTGCATGGCCTCTCAGACAGACATTTCTGTTACCAGGCGGTCTCTGAATTCTTTCCTGGACCGAACACGGTTCCTCGGGCATTTTGGTCTTGGTAATCATGCAGCATGGCACAGAAATAACTGGTTTGCTCTCACCTTTTCCAGATGACAGGGCATCTTTCAGGGCAGCTGAGCAGGTCCTGGGTGGAGGGCGCAGAGGCATGGCTCGGGTGCAGGTGGGACCCTGGGTGACACCCACGCAGGGATGGGACCCTCACCCAACCTGGCCTCAGTCTCCCCACCTGTCTAATGAGGAAGCAGACTGCCCATGGCTCACGGTTCTTCCATGTCCACCATCCTGCTTTCACCACCACGGGAACTAGAGCTGAGTCCCGTCAGCAGGTGCCAAGTGCTGCCACCAAGACCAGGGGCCTCTTCCCCACGTTGCCAGCATCCTGGCTGTTTCTTCAGCTGACTTCCTACAGACCCAGTATTTCCCCGTCTGCGGGTTGAGTTTCTAAAATCACATGACTGTGTTTTTATTTTAATACAGAAAAGCATAATAAAGGAATGAAAGCCCGTACCCCCACTGACATTTTCTAAAAGTGAGTCATAGGTGCGCCTGGTAAGAAAGCACAGAGGACTCAGAAAGTCCCAAAGAGGAGACTCAAAGGCCCCACCTGAGCCCCTGCCCCTCTCCCGGGGGAGCACAAGTTATCAGCACATGCAGCAGAGTCGGTCAGGAGCTCAAGTCCACATCCCCTGACGACCACATGCTACCTGTATCACCTGGGCAGGTTTTCCCAATACCTCAGTTTCTCCATCTGCAAAGTGGACAGGACGGGAATGCTCACCTCCTGGGGAAGTCAGGACTCGCTGAGTTAGCTGCATTCAGGGACCTGGAAGAGACTCGCCAGGCAGCAACCCCAGTCCACACGTTCCATGCTGCTGTGAGCAGTGACTGCATATTCCTCCAGAACCATCTATACCATCTTTTTTTTTTTTTTTTTTTTTTGAGACAGGGTCTCCTTCTATTGCCCATGCTGGAGTACAGTGGGGTGACCTTGGCTCGCTACAACCTCCACCTCCCGGAGAATCAAGAGATTCTTCTGCCTCAGGCTCCTAAGGAGCTGAGATTACAGGTGGGTGCCACCACACCCTGCTAATTTTTGTATTTTTAGTATAGACAGGGTTTCACCATATTGGTCAGGCTGGTCTGGAACTCCTGACCTCAGGCGATCCGCCCACCTCAGCCTCCCACAGTGCTGGGATGACAGGCGTGAGCCACCGCCCTGGCCTATATGTCTATTTTTTCTTTGCCTTGTCTATGTTAGAGACCTGTGCATCTCAACCCATGCAGACAAACACCTTGCTCTTTCTGAGGTTCCAGCAAGCAATGCCCCATCTCTCGCCATTAATGAACAGTGCTGGGAAGGTTCCAGAACATCATGGGTTCTGGCTACACTGCTTATGCATAATGTACTCGGCTGATTCGCCCTCCCATTGCCCCGGGCTAGTGTCCCTGGGCATCCGCAGGCTGGGTGCTTCCCAGTCGGAGTGTGGTGCCCTGTTCTTCCCATGGCTGTTATCCCAGGCCTCTGCAGACCCACGAGCCAGAGTTCTGATACCTGGCACATTCACAGGAGCCTGACTTGGGGACAGCCTTGTGAGGCAGTGTGGTACAGCAGAGAGGTGGGGATAAGGCGGGGCCGCCAGGGCCCAGGGCAGCTCCTGGACACCCCCAGGGAGCCGCAGTCCATAGCCAGCTCCTCGAGCCTTGCCAGGCCTGCCCTGCACTCAGCTCCCAGATTTTATAGAAGTAAGTCCTTGCCTTTAGGTCCAGTCAAAAAAAATAGACTGTGATATTATCAACCAACTCTCTCCGGCGCTTTCCTGAGTCGACCTCTGCAGCCCAGGCTGGCTCAGACTCCTGCCTTGGGGCCTTTTGGGGCGGCCGTGGAGTCAGGGCCATCTGTGATCTCCTCAGCAGGTTCAGTCCCGACTCTGGAGAGCTGGCTGACTTGTGGAAACAGCCGGATGCCATTCTGAGCCAAGCCCAGTGGGGAGGTGGTGGGGCCAACCCAGGTCACCTGTCCAAGTGACCACAGAGCAATGACACCCATCTGCCCCATACCGTCACTCACTCAGAGAAAGTTCCAGAAGAGGGGCTCCAAGCATGTATCCCGTGATAAAGAGGTGGCCTCTGCAATGGTTCATTTTAGTGTCAACTTGGTGGGGCCACAGCACTGATATTTGACCAGACATCATTCTGGGTGTTTCTGCCAGGGCGTGGGCGAGACTCACATCGGAAGCAGCGGGCCTGGCAAAGCAGTTCCCCTCCCTAATATGGGTGGGCCTCATCCAATCAGTTAACAGCCTGAATAGGACAAAGGGGGTCCGGTCCCCTGAGTAAGACAGAATTCCTCTTGCCTGCCAGCCTTTGAGCTGAATGTCTAGCTTTTTCCTGCCTTTGGACTTGAACTGAAACATCAGCTCTGTCTAAGCTCAGGCTGCCATAGACTGTGTGGCTTAAGCAACAAATATTTAGTTCCCACAGTTCAGGAGGCTGGAAGTCCGCATCGTGGTGCCTGCCAATTTGGTTTTGGTGAGGGCCCACTTACTGCTGGCCTTCCTCTATGTCCTGATGTGGCGGAGGTCAGAGAGAGAGAGCTGTCCTGTGTCTCCCTGTAAGGGCACTAATTTCATTCATGAGAGTTCCACCTCCTGACGTAAGCACCTTCAAAACACCCCACCTCCTAAGACCATCACATTGAAGGTTGGGGTTCACCATATGAATTCTGGGGGGACATAAATCTAGTCCCTAGCAGCCTCTTCCAGGGTTCCAGCTTGCTGACTGAAAATCTGGGGACGTATCAATTCCGTTATTGCATGAGCCAGTCCTTTACAATAAATCTGTGTGTGTGTGTGTCTGTGTGTGTATGTGTGTATGTGTGTGTATGTATGTGTGTGTATGTGTGTGTATGCGTGTGTGTGTGCATGTGTGTATGTGTGTGTATGCGTGTGTATGTGTGTGTGTGTGTGTGTGTGTGTACATTCTGTTGGTTCTGTTTCTCTGGAGAACCTTGACTAATAACAGCTTCCAAGGTGACAAGGAGACTCGCAGGGGAAAAGTGAAATTTAACACATTTGTTAATATAGTCACAAGATTCTCATCAACTGCCACAAATGGGATCTGGCCACAGACATGGAGCTCAGCCACGTCTGCAGCTTTGCAAATGCTGCTGGATGCGCCGGCCTGCTGTCCTGCCCAGACTTCTTCTGCGTGGCCTTTCTGAAGCACCTTCCAAGCTCCCCCAACCCCGCAGGGTCCTCCTCATCGTGCCTCCTCAGTGTCCTCATCCGCAGTCCCCAACCCAACACTCGGATTCCCAGCTCCTAGAGGCCAGAGGCCACACCTTTCCCTCTCCCTGTCTTGGGAAGTGACAGCAGTGAGTGGACCTGCTGGGCTGTGGTGGGGTTGGGGGACAGAACAAGAGAGGATCAGCCCTGCGGAGGCCATCCAAAGACCCAGTGCTGGTCCAAGGCCTGATCCCAAGAATCAGGATCCTGTGCCTTAGTGTCCCAATCTGTAGAAAGGGATGTTGGAATCACGGGTGTCAAAGGTCCTTCCAATTCTGTTATTTGTGAGTTTTCTAATGGCCAGAGCTGGAAGAGAGGAAGCAGAGAATGCCCCCAGCTCCAGGACCCGAGCACAGTGTGCCACCTGCCCCCCCAACACGTCCCCACTCCTGGGGACCGTTCCCGGCCTCCACAGCATCCTGGAGAGGACGACAGAGACAGCCTGGAGGGCATGGGAGGACACGCATTCACTGACCATCCAGCCCAGCAAAGCAAGAAACCGTCAAAAAGTAAAAATTCCATTTGTAAACAAGATCGAATTATTTGATTGTGAAACCGGGGTCCGTGGAATTTAAAATAATTTAATATGAAACAATATCATTTGAAATGCTGGCCAGCCAAGGACCTGAACGGGGAGGGGAACTCTCTCCTCCTGTGCCCAGACACGTGGAAACCCAGCCTCGGAGAATAATAACAAATCATTCTACAGCAAGCGTGGCTGGGATTCAGCTACGTGGCAGCCCCGGGCCAGGCCCAGGGGCAGCTGGCGAAGACTCTTTGTCCTCTCAGAGTTTAGTCTAACTGGGCAGACCTGGGTTGGACAATTAAATAACAGTGTCACAGAGCAGGAGAGGAGCTAGTGGGTGGCGCTTAAGCCAAAAGGGGGCCTGATAGAGCCAAGGGGAGAGTGCCGTGGGCCGTAGGCACTGCCAGAGGAGGCTCTTGGGTGCTCTGGCACCACAGTGAGGAGCTGGGGGCTTGGTAAGTAGGGAAAGCCGGTGCACAGGAGGAGGTGGCAGGAAAGGAATATTAGAATAGGACGCGTGATCATTTGCAACCCCAGCTTTGTCTTGTATTGCCCATGTGACCTTGAGCAAGCTCGTTATCCCAAGCCTCAGTCTCCTCATCTGCAGAATGGGAACAATCCCAGTCCCTACTTCCTGGCTGTTGTGAGGTTCGGAAATCATTCACGAGCAGCCCCCTGGGACCCCGTGCCCCGACAGACAGTGGCGCTCTGGGAGGAGCACTGTGGTGCTGCTAGCGCTGTGAGCTGATGCCTGTGGAGGGAGTGGAGGGGCAGGTGTCCTGGAGGCCTGGGAGGGCTGATGCCTCTGCAGTGGGCTCTGCGCTCAGCTGCCTGGGAATCCCAACAACAGTGCCGGCCTGGAGTGATGGGAGCAGGCTCTTCAGATACCCAGGGGTAAGAGGGCACACGCACGGGCCTGGCAGCTGGTGCATCTTGGAAGGATAGGGAGGCGGGGCCAGCAGACCCTGGCGCACTGGCGCACGGCAGCCATGTCTTCTGCCTCAACATAAACACGATTGGGACCAGTTCAGGACTGTAAGAACAAGAAAAACAAACCCAGGGAAAGCAGACAAAGAGCACGCAAATGTTAACTTTCATGTCACATCCAGAAACCACATGTTCATCAAGCCACCTGTGGACTTGTAACACAGTGGGGAGACATGGGCTTGTTGTGTTTAGAAAAAGCAAGCTAGCCTTACAGCTGCAAGGGGAAAAGTCCAGCTGCTGCCGCCCCTCCATCATCCTGCACCAGGTCCTCCCACAGAACAGCCTTTGAGGCAGCCAAGGAGCTTCCTATCGCTGTGGCCACCTGGGGCATGGCCCCCAAACCTCTCCATGCACACTGGCGTTGGGGAAGTGCCCAGGACCTCCAGGCTGGTGAGTGGCAGACCCAGAACCCCCATCAGGGTGCCCTGCTCCCCAGTTTCCCTGTCTCACCACCACCCCAGCCTGGGCTCAGCTGCCCCCATGAAGGGCAGGCAGGACTTGTTCTGGCCTCAGGGAGGGGCTGGGGAAGCAGGGAGAAGACCCCAGTGTGGCCACTAAGCCCCTCAAGTCCCGCCTGACTACCTGTGGGCTTGGGGAGGGCCCCAGATCACTCCTGCCCTCGGAGACAGCGATGCTGAGAAGTGTTATTTTTATTCCTCCCCAAGCCTTGCCAGATTACATTGTCAAGGCCAGCACTTTGGAGATATTTCCTTGGTTTCGCAATTCACGCAGTGACTAACACATGTTACATTTTGAAAACTTCTCTGGGTAAAAATTTAAGCTGAATTGTAAATACATAAAGTCTCAACATTAATGGGGTGCATGATATCTCCGTGAGTGTTTTGTAACACCAAGATTCCAAAAGGATGCGGAATTCCGCACAATCAGGTGGGGAAGCCTTCCCAGAGCTGTCCTGTGACAGCGCCTTTGTGGGCAACAACCTTGCCTGTCTCTGTGGTCATGTAAGTTACAAACCCCTCTGCATCCTGGCCTGGTGGGACATCAGGACCCTCAGGAAGCTGGAACTGCAGAGCTCCACTCACGTTGATGGATTCCCTCCATGGGACGTGCACACACGCACCCGGCACACCCTGCCAGGTGCTTCATGCCTGTGAGTCCTTTGGCACTGTGAGGCATTGGGCTACAGGTGACAAGACTGAGGCACACCCATGTTAAAGGACTTGTCCAAGGACATCCCCTAAGAGAGGTGAGCAGGACTCGATCCGAGGCATCGTGGCCACATGGGATGCCCACTGCTGTGCCCATCACCCCCTCAGCCCCTGGTGCTGGGCAGCCATGAGCCATGCTGTGCTGTGTCATGCACACTGCATCTACCCCCCCATGATGGCACAGGGTAGTCCCTACCAGTGCAGGTGATGCATGGGTGGCCACCTGGGGCCTCTGTCAGAGTGTCTGGGGATGGGCCACTTGGCAGTAGCACACCCCAGTGTCTCTATGAGTGCCAGAGCCACAGGAACACCTTGGCATAGGTGTGGGAAGGAGGCAGGGAGAGGAGAAAGGAAGCAGAAAAGCCAAGAGTGGTCAGGGAGTGGCTGTGTCGGGAGCCGCCTCCCCACTGCTCGGGCTCTTGCCCAGCCGAGAGCCCAGAGCCCTGCCTGTCTGCAGCAGCCCTGCCCGGCCCTCCCAAGCCTCCACCTGCCTGTTCGTTGCTTTGCTGGATGACACTTACCAGCCTCTACTTAGCCGGTTTCCTGTTTCATTTCCCCATTCAACACTGATCTCCACGCAGGGCCGTAGACTCCATGTTGGCAGCGCGCTGGCTAGAGGGCTCCCGGCGGCATCACCTGAGCCTGGCCCCATGCCTGGGCATGGCGGGCATTGAGTCGTATTTGTTCAATTTATGCACCTCCAAAAGAAAGAGGGAGCCACCGTCCGTCCTCACCTCGCTGCCGTGGCTCATTTGAGTGGCTTTGCCACCTGAGGTGCCTGCTGGGCTCCTCCCGCTCCTTCTGCAACCTCAGACAGGCAGTGCAGGGGAGGGGCAGGCAGGCCAGCTCCCTCGTCAGCAGAGCTCACCTTAGGCCACTCAGGAGCAGGGAAGAGGCAGTGCAACTAGAGACGTTTATGATACAATCAACTCCCCGGTGAATATTGATTTTTCTTCAAAGCTCAGGGCCTATCTGTCTGGGCTGCTCCCAGCCCCACCCCCAACCCCAGAGCTGCCTGGCTAGCCTGGAGACTCCAACATCAAGGCTCGAGGCTCCTGAATACTGCAGGTCCCCCCACCCCACCCTGGTCAGGACCCTCCCCACCGGCATCCTGGTAACTTCAGTGTTGCAAGCCACAGCTGCCGCAGTGTGGCCAAAAACATCCCCCAGAGACCCAGGCTTGACAAAGGACTGTTCTCAGCTGTGGCAAGAGGGGCTGGGAAGTGTCTCATGTGCTCCTGTATTGACTGTGCCAGGAAATGCTGAAGTGGTCAAATGCCGTCCATCTGAGCTCTCAGGATGTGTGGGGGATAAAGGGGAGTCGAGGTTAACCGGGGGGCCATCACAGGTCAGTGCCATAAGTGCAGAAATGAAAGTATGTCCAGGGCATCCAGGAGGGCAGGATCTGCTCTAAGTGGGGTTGGCAGAGGCTTCCCAAAGAAAGGAAGCTTCCACCATCTCTTGCGATTGTCGGTTGGTATCTCCAGAACCCCTGTTCTATTAGAACCAACTAAGGCCTTAAAGGGATCACTCAGCTTTCAGTAATAACAAACTTGTCTGGGTCACGTACGGAGGTACTTTAAAGTCATCCTTGCTTCTCTCCTATTACAGCAATGGCTTACAATGCTCAAAAAGACATTTTCCTTCATTCAATTACCAAATGAGCTAAATGCATTTGCTGGAGATAATTAAGAATCCTTACAAATATAAAACAATTATCCCATCAAAATACAGTGCTAGATGTTATTATTCATGCTGCCTTTTCCATCAGAACACCCTCCGCCCTTTTAAAGCAATTCCAACGCCCCCAATGCCTGCCTTTGCCGGCCACCCCTGTAATCCCAAGCTGTTTGTCCTGCCAGCTCTCCAGCTCCATGGAAGGGCTCCCTGTCTGCCCGACCCGTGGCCTGGAGCCACCAGAGCTCTCTTCGTTCACTCTCTGGTCCTAGGCTTGGCCCAGAGCAGGTATCAAAAACAACGTGACACAGACCAGAAGAGCTGGGGGAGACGTGACAACTAAATACAATGAGGGCCCTTGGCGTAGGTCCTGGAACAGAGAGAGGACATTAATGGGAAAACTAGAGAAATCCAAATGAAGTCTGGAGTTGAGTGAACAATGGCCCGATGTCAGCTTCTGAGTGCTGGCAGATGTACCACGGTAATGTGCGCGGTTCACAAAGGGGAAGGCCGGGTGGGGGGTGGACAGGAACTCTCTGTACTATCTTCGTCATTTTTCTATAAATCTAAAATTGTTCCAAAATGAAAAGTTTATAAAAACAAAATAAAACAACAAATGAGACTGAGTGGGCAAAGGAGAAGGCAGAATGTCTCCATTGCTGGAGTGAGTATTCCTGGTCTTCAGAAGCCCGCCCCACCCCCACACCCCACCCACCTCCAGGTGCAGCCCCGAACTCAGTTCCCTCTGCAAACAAGTCTCATGGACCAGCTGCCTGCGGTTGCTGCCTCCCCTGCAACACCATCTCTCTGCACGCCACTTGTCTTAAGCCACAGAGTGAAGATAAGGTGCCAAAGTGGCACTTTCAGGGTAGCACGCTGGATGTTTGGGCTGAGAAATCTCACCTATCCTCCTTACAGAAGCCCCCACATGGCACACCAGGGAGTGAGGCTGAGGCAGTGATGCCGTCGGCACTCTCCAAGGCTACTTACTGGACCTCTGGACAACCCGCTCTTCACAGGGCCACCTCGGTCCCTCCTGTCCTGGCCACAGGCCACAGTGTCCCTCAGACAGGGCAGGAATGAAGGAATGAGCCTGGTCTGCAAACACTGGCTGGGGCTTGTACTGGGCAGCAGTGCTTGACGTGGGGCAGGCTGAGTACTGAGGTGTGAGTTCCCTCCCCCAGGGCTGCAAAAAGGAGATGCTATTCAGGGCACCTCATCTGTTGGTGCTGCAATGACTGCACAGGACATCAGAAGGGCTGGAAGCACTCATGGCCCTGCGGTCGTATTTACCTCATTGCTGCCATGCCTTCGAGGAGCTTTCCTGAACCTTCTGAGTGCCTAAGTTTGGGAAGTAACCAGCGGTTCTATGAGAGTTCCCCAGAAGGCACTGCGATTTTCATGGGCCCCTCCCACTGTGATAATACCCGTATTTAAAGATGTGTTCAAGGAATATAAAGACATGTACCTATATATTCCTTACAGCACTATTCACAACAGCAAAGGCATGGAATCAACCTTGGTGCGCATCAGTGGTGGACTGGATAAAGAAAATGTGGCACCTATACACCATGGAATACGACACAGCCAAAAAATAGTCCTTTGCAGCAATTGGATGGAGCTGGAGGCCGTTATCCTAGCCAGATTAACAGGGAACAGAAAAGCAAATATTGCATATTCTCACTTATAAGTGTGGCCTAAACATTGAGTACACATGGACACCAAGGAGGGAACAGGAGACACTGGGACCTACTTGAGGGTAGAGGGAGGGGAGAGGCTGAGGATGGAAAACCACCTCTCCAGTATTATTCAGATGACCTGGGTGACAAAATTATCTGTACACCAAACCCCAGCACATGCCATTTACCCACATAACAAAAATGCACACGTATCCTATGCACCAAACCCCAGCAATTTACCACGTAACAATTTACCTGCGTAACGTGCAATATACCCACGTAACAAACCTACACATGTACCTTTGAACCTAAGATAAAAGCTGGAGGGAAAAATGGTAGTAAATGTCCCTAAGTATGAAATAAATAAGTAAAATTTAAAAATAAAAAAATGTTAGTAAACCTTCAAATGCTTCCACGTTTTTTTTCTTGTTTAAGCAAAGTTAGAGTGAAGTTCTGGGCCCCTAAGGGTATCATGTTGAGACAGACAGCTTTGCCCCTAGCTACAGAGCTTAATGGACAGGCCAGGTCCCCAGGCCACACTTACCAGCTAAGTGACCTGGGGCAAGTTACTTAACCACCTCATCTTCGATCCCTCATCTGCAAAACAGGGATAATGATACCTGCTCTGCAGAGCTTTTATGAGGATTGCTTAAGCTAATGGGTGTAAAAGCATTAATTCCAGCCTGGGCCCCAGGATACGATCAATAAAGAAGCACTTCTCTTGCGAAATACCCCAGCCATCAGAGCAAGCAACAATATTTCTGTCTTCTAAAACGATCCCGAGAGAGCCTCGGCTTTACTCGACAAATAAGACCTCTTGATTTTATTCTTCGAGCTTAAATCTATTTGGCTCTCTCATTACCTGAGACTCAAAGTCCTTAAATAGTGTCTGAGGCTCCTAAACGTGCCTCCAAGTGCTCAGGAGAGCCATCGCTTACTGCCTCAGACGACACATCCGCTGCCTTTCCCGTCCCTCCGCAGTTGCCTCTGTGGTCTTTTCTGGATCATCTAATCCCTCCTCCAGGCCGCTGGCTCAAGTCCCCTCATTGTAATACGCGAAAGGGAGGGTGTTTATGAAGGAGAGGGAGTTTGACTGAAGTCCAGGCTGAACTCGGAATTTCCCTGTTTGCTTTCTCTTCCTCCCCGGGCATGCTGGTGGACCAAGCCTGCGGGGGGCTAACTAGACAGGCCTCCAGCGGCCAGAGATTTGAGATGTTAGTGGGGCCCAAGGGCAGGGGCTTCGGGAGCGGGGAGCGGGGAGCGGGGAGCCGGAGCCCTGAAAAGACCTTGGCGTCTCCTCGTCAGGACTGAACGTCCACCTTGGGTCCTGGCTGAGTCTTATTTTGCTAATGAGATCAGACAGGCTTGTAATGGTAGGTAACTGCAATTGCTAAGACTGGAAGAGAGACTCACTCCCTGGCATTCCCACAAATTCTTCCCAGTTTGTTTAGCGTAGGAAATTAGGCAGGAGCAGGTAGAACAGCAGCAGGTCAAACACGGGCCATGGCAAGAAATTGACTCACGCTTTACCAACAGCGTTATTCATCCGCTCACCCCTCTCCCTGGCTATTTCTTCATCCGTTTATTCAGCAAACATTGAGCACCTAACATGTGTCTCTACCTTTTCACACCCCCAGGCCCTTGCCCAGGCTGTGTCCTCTGCCTCGTTCTCCCATTGACCCACTGCGTATTCTGGACTAGGCCAAAGGCTACCTCCTCTGGGAAGCCTGCCCAGAGTTCCATGCCAGACGTAATCTCTCCCTCTCTGTAGGAAGGCAACTACCGTGGCTCCCAAGAGGAGCACTGCCCGGCGAGTCAGAAGAGCTTGGCTGAGAAGCAAGGCTTCAGGGCACCCCCGATGTGGCCTGGCCAAGGTCCTGAAGCTTTCTGCTTTCTTCCTCCTGTATAAAGTGTGAATATTAATAATACTACCTCCTGAAACTAAGTGCCTGGGAGTGCTACATAAAATACACGAAAATGTCACTTTCCATGTGCAACTAAGCTTACCTGAAAGGAAAGGAGTTCCCCAGAGGCCAAAGGGAGGGGAAGCCAGAGTGAGAGTGATATGTTGGTGCTGACAGGAAGCCACCCCAGGCGTCGGGCAGTCCTGGAGACTTCCGTGGCCATCAAGGGGCAGGGAGAAGGTGGGATGGCGGAATTGTCTTCCCACCCCAAACCAGACCCTCAGAGCTTCCAACGCCAGGGGAGGGGCAACCCGAGAAAATCCACCTGCTGCACGTGGAGTCTTCTACTGCTCATTCGTATCTAATGCTCTTCTTCCTCCAGGCGACAGATGAACACTCTCTGACCGCAGCAGTTAGCCTGGGCTTGGGACCAGCTCTGGCCAAAGGGCTCTCGGAGGAAGATATGTGAATCACTCCTAGACTAGAGCAATTGACACCACCAGACTCAGCAGTGTGGCACCTGTAGAGGCGGAGCCTGAAAATGGTAACCTGGACTCAGGCTGCTCCAGGGGAGGCACTTCCCAGGAGATTCACTCAAGTCCCCAGCAAACTTTTGCAGGAGCTGTAAAAGCAGGAAATGAAGCCTCTGTTGGTTTAGCCAGTGAAAGGGCTCCTTTGCTACTGCAGCAGAACTTAGGCTAAGCTGACTAATTCAGCCAGCAAAAGAAGCAGCTGGCGCTTGTCTGTCTCTCCCTGAGATCCAGGCAGAGGACAGTCTCCCCCAACAATCACAGCCACAGACCTCACTTCACAGGAGGGTGGAGTTCGAATTCATACTCCCGTTGTGTTCAAGGAAACTCCAAACTATAAAATTAAAGATATTTCAGGTATGTAGTGTGCCGTGACTAGAAGCAAATCCCCAACCTGACCTCACAGGATTCCCACAAATAAAGACCCACCAGAACTGGCAGCTGAAATCCCAAATGTGAACTCCAAGAACTTCACACAAAAATTACTCACTAGAGAATTTTTTAAATAGTTTTTAATGCATAAAGAAATGAAATCAAGAACCAAAACTATAGGCAATCAGCAAAGTACTATAAAAAATGACTAAATAAATTTGAAAGACAACAAAACAGAACTATGAAAATCTTATTAATGATACGCAAGCCAGTTTGGTAAAACAGCAGATTCAAACGAGCTGAAAACAGAATTAGTGAAATGAAAGGTAGCATTGAAGCAATTACCCAGAAATACACAGAGAGGAAAGCTGCCGGGGAAGACAAAGGTGAAAAGGCATCGGGGCATGCTGACTTTGACATGCTAAATGAAATAAGCCAGGCACAGAGACACAAAAATGGCATTGCATGCTCTCACTCGTGTGTGAGAGCTAAAAAAGGGATCTCATGGAAGGTGGAATGGAGGTTACTAGACCGAAGCTGGGAAGGGCAGGAGGGAGGGAGAGAAGTTGGCTATGGGTACAAAATACAGTTAGAAAAAGTAAGTGCTAGTATTCAATAGTATAGTAGGGAGACCACAGCTAACAGTAAGTTATATTTCAAAATAGAGAAAAACTGGAAAGTTCCCAACACAAAGAAAAGATAAATCTTTGAGGTGATTCCAGTTATGCTGATTTGATCATTGCACATTGTATACAGGTATCTAAATATCACCTGTACTCCCAAAGTATGCACAACTACCGCATATCATTTTTAATATTACACCTGAAAACAATTTCAAGAGAGGCTTCGTTGAGAAGGTAGAACCTGGGAAAGGGGTTGAAGGAGAAGGAGTCTGTGAGGCGGAGGTATGGGACAGCATCTCTTGGGAAGAGGAGCAGCGAGGCCATCCTGGCCATTTAAGTATCCTCATTTGCGAAGCGCCTACGTCTTTTGTCCGACTCTTTAATGGTTGTGTGTATTATATGACTCAGTTGTAAGGATTTAAATACATTCCGGATATAAGTCTTTATCAGACGTATGTACTGCAAATATTTTCTCCCTGCCTGTGACTTTTCTTTTCATTTTCTTAACAGGTCTTTTCCATGCAGACGTTCATTTCGATCATGTCCCTTTTTGCCTACTTTTAACTTTTATGTTTTGTGGGAATGTTGTGGTCTGTCAAGAAACCTTTGTCTTCCTCACAATAACAAAGTGTCTAGAAGTTTTATGGTTTGGGCTTTCTTTAGATCTGTGGTCCATCTTAATTTTTCTGTATTGTGTGAGGTAGGGTTGAAGTGTATATCTTTACGGATGAATAGCTAATTATTCCGGCACCATTTGTTTAAAAGCCCTCTCTTTTCCCAATAATTTAGCTTGGCCCTTTTTTCAAAAGTCAATTGAATATATGTATAAAGACATATTATACTATATGTATTTTTCCAGACTCATTATTCTGTTCTATTGAGGTATTCTTACACTACCACACTACCTTAATTATTATAGTTTTATACTGGGTCTTAAAATTGAATAGTATAAGTCCCCCTCACTTTTTTTTTTAAATTGCTCTGACTATTCTACACCCACTACATTTCTATATAAATTTTAGAATCATCTTGTCAATTTCCACCAAAAAAAAGGCAGATGTAATTTTAGTTGAGATTAAGTTGAATCTACAGATCACTGAAGGCTAAATAGACATTTAACACTATTGAGCCTTCGGGTTCATGAACTTGGTATACCTCTTCCCTTATTTACGCCTTCCTTCATTTCCCTCAGCAGTGTTTTCTAGTTTTTAGTGTACAGGTCTTGCACATATTTGTGAGATTTATCCCTAGGCATTTCATATCTTTTATGCTATTGTAAGGGGTATTGTTTTTAAAGATCTTTTTAGTTGGAGGTAACTTTAAAATATCAGAAGCGTTACATAAATAGTACAGAGATTCCCTGTCTATTCTTCACCCAGCTTGCCCTCATGCTAACATTCTACTGTAATCGTAATTACAAAACCTAAGAAATGAACATAGGTACTATACTATTAACTAAACTATGGACTTTCTTTGGATTTTATCGGTTTTTCACTCATGTTACTTTTCACTTCCGGGATCCCATCCGGGATCCTACATCGAGTTTAATCAGCACGTCCCCTTCATCTTCTACAATCTGTGACCGTTCTTCACTATTTCTCTCTTTCAGTGACTTGCAGATGCTTCCATGACCTGACGATCTATCAGGTATTTTATAGAATGTCTCAGCTGGGTTCAGTTTGATATTTTCTTATGACTGTTTGTGGTCATGCATTATCAAGAATACTACTGGAGTTTCGTGCCCTTCTAAGTACATCAGATGAGGCAGTTTCTTTGTCTGATTGGGGTGACGCGAGCCTTGGTAACTTGGTAAAGACAGTACCTGTCCTATTCCGCCACTGTGCAGTTACTGTTTCTCTTTTCGTGATTAGTAACTCTTGGGAAGTTTGCTTTGAGACCGTGCAAATGTCCTGTTCCTTTAACTTTCGCCCACTGATTTTAGCGTCCTTGGTGTAACTTGCATCCAGCAATTATTGCTGTAGAATTTCAATGATAATTTTTCTATTTTCCTCTTTCCTTCTATGTTTGTTATTAAGAATTCTTCTTTAAGGAGGTGTTGTTCCTTTTCTCCCATTTATTTATTTTTCTGTTATTTATTCCGATCAGTGTGGACTGTTCTAAGTAATACACTGTTTTTTATACTTGTTATAATTTAGTATTTTATATTGCACATTATTTTATTTAATATAAAAATTATATATTCATTATGTATATGTGTGTGTGTCTATGCAAAATATTTTATTCTTTCAGTTATAATCCAATATTATTATTTTGTTGCTCAAATCATTTCAGCTTTGGCCATTGGGAGCTCTTTCAAATTGGCTCCCGCATCCTTTCGGTACCCAGGACCCTTTTGGTTTGGTTGGGGGTATATGGTTTGTTTATAATATGATACTATTTTTTGTTTTAATCACCATCTGTTCTTTGCTAGCATATAGACATGCAGTTTATTTATGCATATCTAAGATAAGTTTCTTATAGACAGCACAAAAGTGAATCTCGCTTTTTTATCTAGTGTCACAATCTTTGCCTTTCATTGGAGCGTTTAGACTTTTACACTTAATAGAATTAATCAGTACCACTGGATTTCAGTTTACCATCTAGTTGTTTTTTTATTTGTCTTATCTGTTCTCTGTTCCTTTTCTCTTTTTTCCTTGCTTCTTTAGGGTTAATTGAGTATGCTTTTAGGATTTTATTTCTTCACTAGTATCTAACAAGCTATCTCTTTGTTCTAATTTTTAGTGTTTGTGCCATTATTTAAAATATACATATTTAATTTATCACAACCTACCTTCAGTTGATATTATCACTTCATGTATGAAGTCAGATTCCTACTACAGCATACTCCCATCCTTCTGTTATTGTCATAGATATTACCTTCCAATATGTCGTAAGCCCAAAGTACATTGTTGACATTTTGTTTAAAACTGTCACTTGTCTTTTAAAGACATTAAAAAGTGAGAAAAAAAAAAAAGTCTTGTTTTTTTCTTGAGATGGAGTCTCCCTCTGTCACCCAGGCTAGAGTGCAGTGGCTCGATTTTGGCTCACTGCAACCTCTGCCTCCCGGGTTCAAGAGATTATCCTGCCTCAGCCTCCTGTATAGCTGGGACTACAGGAGACCACCACCACACTCAGCTAATGTTTGTCTTTTTAGTAGAGACGGGGTTTCACCATGTTGGCCAGGCTAGTCTTGAACTCCTGACCTCAAGTGATCCACAGCTCAACCTCCCAAAGTGCTAGGATTACAGGCCTGAGCCACCATGCCTGGCTGAGAAAAGTCTTTTAATACATTTTTTTAAATGCATGTAGCAAAATAATGTAAACAGTTGATGTAAAACACCAATTTATATTGCACACACACACACAAATACACACATACACACACACATACACACACACACACACACATCTGGTTTTCTTCTGGTAATAGGTTGGGTTTAGAATAAATAAACTTGCATCACATCTGTAATTTTAAAATATTTAATCAAGTTTTTAAAATGTTTGTGAACCACCGGAATGCCACTGCCACAAATATCATTACAAATAACCAATCTTTTTTTTTTTTGTGGAGAAACGATCTCACTCTGTTGCCCAGGCTGGAGTTTAGTGGCATAATCAAGGCTCACTGCCATCTTGACCTTCCCAGGCTCAGATGATACTCCAACCTCAACCTCCTAAGTAGCTGGGACTGTAGGCATGCACAACACCGTGCTCTGCTACTTTTTATTTTTGTGTGTTTTTGTAGAGGTGAGGTTTTGCCATGTCACTCAGGCTGGTCTGGAACTCCTGGGTTCAAGCAATCTGCCAAGCTCAGCCTCCCAAAGTGTTAGGATAACAGGTGTGAGCCAACACACTGCCTACAAATAACCAGTTTTAAAGTGGGTTTTTATTTGTTTAAAAGTTTTTTTATGTTTCTCTGTATAATTGCCATTCTAACAGTCTTCCCTCCTTTTCCTAGAGCCGGGTTTCTATCTGGCATTGTTTTCTTTATGCTTGACGAACTTTCTTTAACATTTCTTGTAGTACAAGTCTGATGACGCCTTAAAATGTTCATTTTGCCTTCATTTTTAGAAGATATTTTTGTAGGATTCAGATTCTAGATCAACAGCTTCTTTCTTGCACTTCTTTTAAAATGTTACCTCGCTGACTTCTGGCTTACATTGTTACAGAAATAATACCACTGTCATTTTCACTATGTTCCTGTGCCTGCCACTTGTCTCATTTTTCTCTGGAAGCGTCTAGAATGTTCTCCTTAACACCGGTTTCAGACAACTGATGATGGTGCGGCTTGCTGCGGTTTTCCTTGTGTTCGTCCTGCTTGATCTTCATTGCACTTCTTGGATTTGTAGATTTCTGGTTTTCTTCAAATTTGGAATTTTTTCAGCCATTCTGTCTTAAGACACCGTTTAGTCCCCTCCTGTCTTTTGAAGGCTTCAATTTTCCATACCTTGGATGACTGACTACTGCCCCATGGTGACTGAGAAGCTGCGTATTGTTTTCCAGCCTTTTTCCTCTGTGTGCTTCATCTTAGATCACTTCTAGAACTGTGTCTTAAGTTCACGAGTCTTTGAACCGGCGGTCAGGCTTATCCAGTGAACTCCGCATTTCAGACACAGCTCTGCCGGTTGCACGTAGTTATTGTTTCGGTATCTTCCATTTCTTTTCTCACGATGGCTACCTTTTCATTTAACATAGTTAGAAGAACTGTTTTAAACATGGTTAGAAACTGTTTTAGCGTTGTTGTCTGGCGTGCCACTGCTCCCGTCATCCTTTGATCTGCTTCTGCTGACAGCCTTCCTCCTCGTTAGGACCACAGTGGCTTTTTGGCACATAGATTTTGATCAGATGCCGGGTGTGGTGAATGTTTCGTTATCTGGATTTTGCCATCCTCTTTCAAGGAGCACTGAGTTTTGTCCTGCTGGGTAGTTTAGTTACTTCCAGCTCAGTGACATCATTTTTAGGCTTATTTTTAGCTTTATAGGGCAGGTCTAGGGTATCCTTTGCTCTAGAGATAGTTGAGGCTCACTGCTAAGGTGCGGCTCTTCTAAGGTGTCTACTGAATGCCCGGTGACCAGCAAGAAAGAATTCGGAACGGCAGCTGGTGAGAACTTGAACAAGCCCATCTCCATGTGGACTGTGAATGAATAGCTAGCTGAATGCAGCTCCAATGAATTACTCTTTGCCTGACCTGGTGAGTTTCATCTCACTCAAGGTTGTTTTTTTGTTTTTTTGTGTTGTTTTTTTTTTTTTTTTTTTTTTTTTTTTATTCAGCAAAGATTCAAGAAGACCCCTTTGCTCCTATTCTGGAGCTCTTTTTTGCATAGTTTTTTCCTTTCTGTAAGTATGACCCCCAGCTTTCAGTGGCCCCCCCCCAGAAGAAGCCTCACTACTCTGCTTTTCTCCCCACACCCACCTCAACCCCCACACAGCATCGTGGAAACCTTCAGGCAGAAAGCCAGGCAAAGACAGGGCTCCCTCCCACCTCCCGCTTCTCTCCTCCTGGGAGCGCGGCTGTTCTTCTCTCTTACCCAATGTGAAGAGGAAGGTCAGTGCAGCCCCGGCTGCTCCATCACCATGGTTGGGAGCAGACATCGTCCCATCACAGGGTTTGGAGCAGGGGAGTGACATGATCTGACTGACAATTGAAAAGAAACACTCTGGCTCCTGAAATGAGAACAGGCAGTGGGCATGCAAGCGCAGAAGCAAGGAGACGTCCTGGGGGCTGTCGCATCCCAGCCATCCAGGAAATGAATGGTCGGATTCTGGGTAAATTTTGAATGTAGAGTTTACGAAATCCCTGATAGACTGGATGTGAGGAAACAGGAAACAAGTCGAGATGATACAGGTTTGGGTCTGAGCAACCAGAAGAATGTCATTGCCGCCGCTGAGGTGCCGCAGGCTGTGGGTGGAACAGGTGTGGGACATTGTTTGGGGACCTGAGCGTAAACGTCTATGAGGCACACACACGTGGAAATGTCCAGCTGGGACTTTCAATGCACAAGTCCTGAGTGTGTTCAGAGCTAAGGGTTGGAGACATAGATTTGGGGCAAGTGTAAGGTAAAGAGAAAGAACCAAATCTAACACTGAGAGGCTGGGAGACAGAAGGAGCAGTCCGGGCCAGGGTGCCAGGAGGGCCTTAAGTCCTGAGCAGGGTGAACCATGCGTGTGAGAAAGGACGATGGACTACAGCAGCGTTGTAGGTCATCTAGACTGTAGGGCAGAGTAGACAGCCAACCACTGCGTCTGCCAGCACGGTTGCCCCTAGTAGAATCACGGAGGTAAGAGCCTGACTTTGGGGTGAAGGAAAAGGAGGAAGAGGAATGGGAGGCAGAGACTCCAGACAACTCCTTGGTGGAATTGTGTCCTACAGAGGAGAAAATTTGGGACGGTAGCTGGCTTGGAAAATGGGAATATCCAATGACTGATCCGTGTGGATGCAAACACCTGCCCCTTGGGCTCAACTCAGGGCACCTTGACATGACCACCCCGCGTCCAGGGATCTCCGTGGGCTCCACCAAGATTCCGGCTGCAGCTGCACTGCTGCTGAACTCCTCCTACTGCTCAACCCTGCTCCTCTCTCTCCCCAGCAAGCACACCAACTCCGAGTTGAACCGCACCCAAGATACTTCCCCTTCCCTGCACCCCCAAATAAACCATTTCCACTGGAATCCTGGCTCAGTCTGTTTCTGGGGAACCCCAACTTAGACCAACAGCAGGTCTCAAGGCAGAAGGGAATGTGGGAAATTGAGGGAAAGTGTGGGACCGGAGGAAGATGGGCTGTGGGACGCCACTGAGCGGGTGGGAGGGGCCTGGATCCAGCACACAAGGAAAAGGCTGGCCTTAGGAAAGGGGCTTGTCACCTGCAGCACTCAGTGTGGGTTTCAGGTAGGTGGCCTCTGCAGAAGATCCCTTCTGAATAATTCCTTGTCAGTGAAGCCAGAAGCAAGGTTAGTGCTAAGCATGAAGACTGGGGCAAAGGGATTGAAGAAGAAAGGAGCCTGGGTTGGGGGCAGGGGTCTGCAGGGAGGAAGGTGAACAGACAGTGAGTCACTGGACAACTGCCGAGCACATCCTCAAGCTGCCTGAGAAAACAATAGTCAATCTAGACACATACCTGGTGAAACTGTATTTCAAGGAGAAAGGCAAAATAAAGATATTTTTAGATAAACACAAAAGGAGAGACTGTCCCACCAACAACTGTCATAAAAGGACCTTTGAAATATAGGCATTTCAGAAAGGAAGAAAATGATCCCGGGGAAGGTTAGAGCCGCAGAAAGGAGCGGGAATTTCATAGATGGGGACAGGGAGCTGCGGATTCATCAGGCCTGAAATGTGACGGTCACCTGGTCAGTTTTTGTGAGTCAACACATTAGTCTCTCTTTTTTTTTTTTTTTTTTTTGAGACAGATTCTCTCCCTGTCACCAGACTGTAGTGCAGTGTGCAATCCTGGCTCACTGCAGCCTTGACTTCCGGGATCCTCAAGCGATCCTCCAGCCTCAGCCTCCCCAGTAGCCAAGACTACAGGTTTATGCCACCATGCCTGGCTAATTCCTCCTTTTTTTTTTGGTAGTGATGAGGTCTCACTATGTTGCCCATGCTGGTCCCAGACTCCTGAGTTCAAGCAATCCTCCTGTCTCAGGCTCCCAAAGTGCTGGGATTACAGGTGTGAGCCAGCTCAGCACATTGTTCTTTAATGACGCTGTTGCTCACCCCAAGTTGCGTGGCGTCTTCTTTTTTTTTCTTTCTTTCTTTTCTTTTCTTTTCTTTTTTTTTTTTTTTTTTTTTGAGATGGAGTTTCGCTCTTGTTACCCAGGCTGGAGTGCAATGGCGCGATCTCGGCTCACCGCAACCTCCGCCTCCTGGGTTCAGGCAATTCTCCTGCCTCAGCCTCCTGAGTAGCTGGGATTACAGGCACGTGCCACCATGCCCAGCTAATTTTTGTATTTTTAGTAGAGATGGGGTTTCACCATGTTGACCAGGATGGTCTCGATCTCTTGACCTCGTGATCCACCCGCCTCAGCCTCCCAAAGTGCTGGGATTACAGGTGTGAGCCACCACGCCCAGCCTGCATGGCGTCTTCTATCACTTGCAGCCGAGCACCCTGACGGAGCTACATAGCCACTTGAGAGCACGCTTTGTGCCACGTGCTGGGGGAGAAGGCGCCGATGAGTCCTTTAATGCAATCATGCAATGATTAGGGCCTTCCAGATGGAAGTGGAGATGGGGTCCTTCCAGGAGAGAGGCAGAGGCTTACAGCATGCTTACTCCCTTAAGGTGACACGGACACAATGCAGTCACCTGACGAGGAGTGAGGGAAATTTCCTAAGTGAGACATGCAGGGTGGGCCTTGCTTCCCTCCCTGGAGGTGCAGCATCTCCACAGGTGCTGGATGGACAGCTGGCAACCAACGTGAATGCCTGTGGATGTGCTCTAGTCAACGGGCTTCACAGTTAGCACGTGCCCTCGTGTGCCTCAGGAGGCCATGGGCCTCTGGGAAAAGGTACTTCTTTCTTTGAGAATGAGAGCCAACTAAGGTATTATGAATGACCCAGCAACTGCACCTCTTAAAATGCTATCTGAGAGCCTGAACAAACTGGACCCCACCAGTGGCTGATGAGAGCTCTGTGTTAATGGTGCTGGGTTCCTGCAGGAGCCTGAGATTCCCAGCTCCATGGAGAGTAGGACAGCACGCAGCCTCCTCCGGGCATTGCCACACGGTAGGTGAGCCACCTGCTGCCCTGGACAGGAAGGGAAGGAGGAGGCGTTGGAGCCTGAGGCTAAGGACTCTCCAAGCCCAGATGGAGACCCACCAGCCCAGGATGCTGTAGCCACCCAAAGCCAGCAGGCAGGGGCGGGGCCACCTTGCTGCCAGGCCTCCCTCCCCAGAGGATCTCGCTGGGCCTGACCCACACCCCAGCCTCCCTGGGAAGCTCCCAAGTTCCCCCAGGCATCCTCAGCAGCCTCAGTGCCCCATTCACAGTGGTTCCTCTGCATCTCCCAGGCTTTGGCCCCACATGGAACTACTCAAATCCTTTCTTTCCTTTCCTTGAGAAGCCCCTCAGAAGGCCCACACTGCAGCACAGCCCGCACTGAAGACTGCAGGAAAGGCTCAGCATCACAGCCCTGAGGACTCTGCGGTCCCGACCTTCCCAGCCTCACCCTGTCCCTCCAGGACCCCATGCTAAGGGGATCACCCTCCCCTCCCCAAGTGGCTTACCCAGAAATTTTCCTCCCCACGAAGAACAGGGCTGGGACTCACAAAATTTAAGAGGGTGCTGAAAAAAAGTCAGTGATGAAGATGTCGCATTTTAACTGATATTTTTAAAAATCAAAAGTAATGTGAAAATGGTGGATACCTGCTGGGACACATGTGTCCAAACCCATGGAATGTACAATAGCAAGAATGGGCCCTGGAGTGGCCCCTGGGCTCCAGGTGATCATGCGGTGTCGGTACGGGCTTGCTGAGTGCAGACGCACCCCTCCAGTTGGGGCATTGGTAATGGGGGGGACTGTGCAGGTGTTGGAGTGGTCATCTGTGGGCAATCTCTGTCCCTTCCTCTTAATTTCGCTATGAACCTGAAACTGCTCTAAAAAGTACATTTAAGCATTTTATTTAAGTGACACAAATGTAGCTCAACAAAAAATTAGCAGCTTAATTCAAAAATGGGCAAAGGACCTGAACAGACACCTCTCCAAAAATGTCATACACATGGCCAGGAAGCCCATGAAAAGCTATTCAATATCATTAGTCCTTAGGGAAATGCACATCAGAACCAAACTAAAATACCACTTCATACTCATTCCTCATGGCTGTCATAAATAAGTAAATACACAGAGAAGGAGGCCTGGCTAGGATGTGGAGACACGGGACCCCCTCATTCATTGCAGATGAGAAAGTGAAATGCATTACCCATAAGAAAGTGAAAAGAAATTCTCCACAAATGGAAATCAGTTTGGTGGTTCATGAAAAAGTTGCATGGTGAAACACAGTCTCTACTAAAAATACAAAAATTAGCCAGGTGTGATGGCACACGCCTGTAATCCCAGCTACTTGGGAGGCTGAGGCAGAATTGCTTGAACCTGGGAGGCAGAGGTTGCAGTGAGCCAAGATAGCACCAGTGCACTCCAGCCTGGGTGATAGAGCAATAGTCCGTCTGAAAACAAAGAAACAAACATGGAATTGCCTTGTCATACAGCAATTCCCAATACCCAGAAGAAAAGATCAGGGACTCAAATGAATGCTTACACACTCGGGTTCACCGCAGCAGCATTCTTCATCACGCTCAAAAAGTGGACACGAACCCAATAAACAAAATGTAGTTTATTCACATGTGGAGTATTATTCAGCCCTAAAAGGAAGTGAAATGATGACATGTACTGCAACATGGATAAATCCTGAGGAAATCATGTTCTGTGAAATAATCCAATAAAAAAATGACAAATAATGTCCAGTTCCATGTATATGAGGACCTCGAATAGTCAAATTCATAGAAACAGAAAGTAAAGCCGAGGTCACCAGGTGCAGGCAGGGGAGGCAGGAGTGGGCAGTTGGTTAATTGCACCGAGTTTCAGTTTGGGGAGATGGAAAGTTCTGGAAATGGATAGTGGGGATGGTTGCACACATTGTGAACGTTCTTAATGCATACCTAAAAATGGTTAAAGTTGAATTTGATGTTATGTATGTTTCACCACAATTTAATACAAAGGTAATGCAAAAAACCCATGATGAAAAAAAATCAAAATTTTAGATAAAGGCAAGATCAGCTCCATGCCAAGCCATATGGGAGCCTGCGACCAAGGGAAAAAACCACTGAGACTGATTCTGTCTTTATTTAAAATTTTGATGTTTGGGTCATTTCAGATTTTTATTCTTCAATATTGCAGTAATCTACTATTTTTCTAGATTACTGGGTTTAGTTTTGGGCCCAAGGCAAGTGCCTCGTTCTCCTCGCCCTCATTCTGGCCCTGAGGAATTCAGTTTCCAGCTACTGAAATTCTAAGTGCTCCTCAGTCCCCGGCAGACCTGATCCATCACGCCATCAAGCCCCGAGCAGGAAAGGCTGCGGGGAGGGGCTCTGGGTCAGTGCCAACCCCTCATTCTCTGAATTCCCCACTGCAATCACTCCACAGAATAAAACCAAAGGCCTCCCAGAATGCTATTCAGCCCTTAGCAAGAAGGAAATTCCGACACTTGCTACAACATGGATGAACCCTGAGAATGTCATGCAGAGTAGAATAAGCCAGACACAAATGGACCAATCCCGTAGCTCCCACTTATACGAGGTGCCGGGGGGTCAAATTTATGGAGCCAGGTGGGAAACAGGGAATGGGAATCATTGTTTGATGGGCAGATCTTCTGTTTGGCAAGACAAAATGTTCTGGAGTCAAATGACGGTGATGGTTATACAGCAATGTGAGTGTACCCAATGCCACACTTACCAATGTTAAAATGGGGCTGGGTGCCGTGGCTCATGCCTGTAATTCCAGCTCTTTGAGAGGCCAAGGCGAGAGAGTTGCTTGAACCCAGGAGTTCAAGACCAGCCTGGACAACACAGCAAAACCCCATCTCTACAAAAACATTTAAAAATTTAGCTAACCCGATCAAGTTTAAGTAACGCAATCAAAAAACGACAAATACTGTCCAATTCCATTTATATGAGGGACCTCGAATAGTCAAATTCATAAGGACAGAAAGTAAAGCCGAGGTTACCAGGGGCAGGCAGGGGAGGCAGTAGTGGGCAGTTGGTTAATTGCACCGAGTTTCAGTTTGGAAAAATGGAAAGTTCTGGAAATGGATAGTGGGGATGGTTGCACACATTCCCAAGCACACATTCCCATCTCTACAAAAAATTTCAAAATTTAGCTAACCCAATGTGGTTAGCTTTTTGTAGAGATGGGAATGTGGGCGTGGTGGCACACACCTGTAGTCTCAGCTATTTGGGAAGCGCAGTATTTGGAGGATCACTTAAGCTCAGGAGCCATGATCTCACCAGTGCACTCCAGCCCGGTTAACAGAGTGAAACCCTGTTTCCAAAATAAAAATGAAAAAGGTTAAAATAATAACTGTTATGTATATTTTGCCACAATTGTGTGTGTGTGTGTGTGTGTGTGTGTGCACGCGCGCGCGGTTAACACAAAGGTAAAAGGCGAACAAACCAGGACAACCCAAAAGGCGGTCCCGGGCCGCGACCCTCCAAAGCGGTTCTGCAGAAGGAGTGTTCGCAGCGGAACTGCCTTTCTCTTTCACCCTCTAAGCTCCATGGGCCAAAGTCACTGTGTACCTGGCCCCACTTCATCTGGCCAGAGGCCACTGTTTGTAAAGCAGCAAAGATAAATATTTTCCACCCGTTTGGTTTTTAGAGTAATTATGTGTTTTGTTCCACAAACACTTTTTCTAACCCTGCATTGTCAACCCTCCTTAATTCAGAAAATGCACCGGGACCACTCCTCACGCCTCCCTGCAATTCAGTCAGGAGGCACAGCTCTGCTGGGACCCCACACCGTCCCCCACACATGCTGCCCTGGACTGTGGTGGCAAAGGGCCTCCAAGAGCATTAGCATAACAACAGCACGCAGAGGCTGCGGGGTGAACCAGCACCGATTTACACATCAGACAGTGGGTGCACCCCAGCGTCCACGTGACTAGCCAGGGTCCTGCCGCTGGCCAGACCTTCCCCTGTGGAGTCTGGCCCCTCCTCCATCTCGCTGGACTTGTCTCCCTGCATCTTAACGACAGACAGCCCATCAGGCCCCAGCCCCACGACAAGTAACGCAAGCAAATAGATCAGGCTGGGCCCCGGGGCCTGTTTGCTTCCTCCTGCAGATGAGGTTGGGGGTGTTCCTGACGGGAGGGCAGAACCCACTGATAACAGAGCTCTACTGACCCGGGATGCTTCTGCAGAGCTGGCATGACACCGCCAGCACCCATGCCCGGCGGGGGCTTTGGGGAGCTCAGCGGCCCTTCCCAGCGGCTCTTCCCAGCGGCTCTTCCCAGCGGTCCTTCCCAGCGGCTCCATGCTTCTGCTTTGTATGCGGCAGGGGTCCAAGACAGGGTCCAGCCGCCTTCCCAGGCCATTCCAGTCAACTCCAGAAAGGCTTTTTGTTATCTTTACCCCCCTCAGCCATTAGCAGTTTTTGTCTTCCCAAATGGGAAAGTATCTTTTGCTTTTCTCTTTTGACACTGACTATTTGGCCTAACGCAGGGACCAATTAAACTAATTAATCCCCAGGCACTGTGCCACGGAGAGACCAGGCTCTCACACTTGAGATCACTCCAAAGGACGGAATCTGATTCTTGCATCATTTGGGGACCTCTTGTGCAGCTCTGATTTTTGTGACCCAGACCAGAGACCCCAGTCTTCCAAATACCCCCTCCCAGGACTCCAGGGGGCTTGCATCTCCCCATCAGCCACCCCCTAACGCCACATTCCGGGGCCATCAGATCCTCCCACCTCACACATCCTCACCTAGGATACCAGCCAGGCAGCGGCTCCAAGGGGAACCGCTTGTCACTCCCATGAACAATCAGCACTTTCTCTGAGAAGGGGGAATAAAGAACCCCAAATACAGGGGAGCCGAAGCTGTCCAGCCTCCTCAGACTGCAGAGGGAGAGCGGTCGGCTAAAAGCAGAGTGCTCAAGGTGAAGTTCAAAGGCCCCTGGAGTCCTCTAGCAAGGGCGGCTCAGCTCCTAGCTAAACGGGTGTCAAATGCATTTTCTTCATGAACAACAGAATTTCTCTGGCTCCGTCAGGGAGGAGCAGCTGTCCACACTGTTTATTCAAATACCATCCTGGCAATATTCCGATTCTCTCTCTCTCTCTCTCTCTCTCTCTCTCTCTCTCTCTCTCTCTCTCTCCCCCCACCCCCACCCCCACCCCCACCCCCCGCAGGATCTGAAACTCTCAGTGGGGCAGTTGGAGGCACATGTCTACACATGGCTTTCCAGGGTGGTGTCTCTGCAGCCTGCAGAAATCCTCTTCCGAAGAGCCCCTCGCTGTACTCCCCGTGCCTCCCCGCCCCCACCTCTCCCACCCCCGCTAATGGGCATGTTTCCGTGAATGCTGAAGACGAAAAACATGCAATTTGAATGTGCCTCTTTCTCGGTCACACGTTTCTTTTTATTGTGCATCTTGGCTGGGCCATGCTTTAAAATTCCCAGCGACGGTTCCCAAGTCAGTTTTCAAAGAGTCTTGCACCTTTGACCCAATAAAAACCAGAGAGAACTGGATGAAGACTTGCGGCATGTCTCGGAAAGCATTTTATTTAGTGAAAGTTTCATTTCTCTCCCTTTGGTTTCCCATTGCTGCTTGGCGCCCTGGGCTTGCAGACCCAAGGTTCGTTCCACAGCCTTGCACACACGGGTACATCTTGACAGGCAGTGTGATCCAAGGAGAACTGTGTACAGTGCTGCGGCCGCAGGCGCTGACAACGGGTAAAGCTGTATTTCCCTGTTACTTTCAGAGGCCCGTCATTTGCAGGCCTGTGGGCCTCAGCACCGCCCTCCTATTAAGTCTCTCTTGCTCAGTAACTCTCAGGGGCTCCCTGGCCTTCCAGATTAAGTTCAAGGCCCTCAAGAAGGTGTTCCGGGCCTCATCAGTATGCCCCAGCCTTCCTGGCCAGCCTCATCCTCCAGCCCCGTCCACATGCTGGTCCAAGAGGCTATTTACCACCCAGCAAAGAGCCTGCACCCTCCTGGGCCCTTCCTCGTGGGTCTCCTTCCCACCTCAGCCCTCGCACCTTCTCCATCGCAGCTGCTCGCCCCTCCCCGCCTCCGCTCCGACCTGCACACAGGAGTCTCCTGCTGCTGTCATAACAAATCACTAAAAACTTCGTTGCTTAAAACAACATACATTTAAGATCTCCCAGTTCTGGAAGTGAGGAGACTAAGATGGCCTCAGTGGGCTAAAATCAAAGTGTGAGCCGGGCCGGTCACTTCTGGAGGTGCTGGGGCGGAGTTCATCTCCTTGCCTTCTCCAGCTCCAGAGGTGCCTGCATGCCTTGGCTCATGGCCCCTTCCTCCATCTTTAGACAGATCACTGCCACCTCTGCACATCTACAGGCACGCCTCCTGCTCTCTGGCTTCCCTGTGTCTCTCTTTCCCTATGAGGACCTCTGTGGCAAGCCTGGTCCCCTTGGAGGATCCAGGATGTTCTTCCCATGCAAGATCCGTGGCCCCCAGTTCAGCCGAGCACAGCACACAAGCGCCTGGTGAGCCGCTTCCAGCTCACGCCTGTTCACCTCCACAATCCCATCTGGATTTCCCAAAGCAACCTGTCATTACCTGCCAGACAGGGCAGGAAGGTGAAGGCTCAGGGACCCCACAAGGACGGCCAGGAGGCTTGTCAGTCTCACCCAGGGTTGCCTGGCATCCAGGGTCAGGCCCAGCTGCTCTGACGCAGGCATCCTGGCCCTCGAGGTGGATGCCCCAGGGCAGGTCAGCCGCTCATTTCCAGCTCTGGGTTTCCAATTCTGAGCACGGGCAGCGCAGGCATTTCACAGTTAGAATGAAGCCCTCACCTCCCTCCGCAGACCTGCTTCTTTCCCAGGGAGTTGCCTGGTGGAAAAAAAAAAATACTGGGCAGGAGGACAGAGGCAGCAGCAGACCCGGGATGAAGCCCAGCTCCACCCCTCTGAAGCCACGTGGCCTTGGGCCGGAGTAGCGCATTTAGTGACAAACAGCAGCACCCGCTCCCGAAAGCCGTGCATGTGTACACACGTGAACTCACACCTGAGTGGCTTCTCTGGGCTCTAGATCCCTCATCCCCATGGGATATGGGTGGACCAGCACGTGCAGACTCCAGGCCCCGAACCTAAAAGGAAGGGGCAGGGGCATTGCCTCCACTGCCTTTTCTCAATGTGACCCTGCTGGAATGCACATGGGATGGAGGGAGCTGCAGCAGCCACCTTACGCCACGAGCTCAAAGTTCCTTGCTGAGGCCAGCGGAGCAGCAGGCTAGATGCCTCCAGGCCCCCGTGGTCTTGGTGCTGCTGCATCACCCTGAACTCCTTGTGTTTCTACTGTTGCATGAGAAAGGAGTACACTTCCATCATGTGTAAGCCACTGGCTGGGGGGCGCCTTTGCTCTGAGGCCAAGCTCTCTCGACTATTACAGATTTCGCCTCAACCAAACCAGAATTCCATGACCTGAACTCCATAGTCCAGGGCCTCAGTAGTCCCGGACACAGATTTTGTGAGGCACCTTGTTGCACTGTGGAACTCCTTCCGTAAAAGCATTCCCTGGGGTGCTCAGAAGTCAGACCACTTTCCCGCAGCCCTGGAACTCTAGAACTGGTTTTGGAAACTCAGAACGTAGGTGTGTGCTGGCTGCTACTTGCTTCTTTTAGGAAGTGAGGCAGGAGAGCTACTAAGGTGGCTCTGCAGAAGCCAGAGGCAGGCTCCACCCTCTAAGCACCTCCATGCACAGCGCCTAGCCGGGCAAGGGCAGCTGGCCCAGGGGCCAGCATCTCCAGAAGCTGCTGCTGCCTTCCCACCCAAGCCTGCTGGTCCAGCTCGATTCCCAGGAGTTAGCGTTAAATGGGAAAGACGAAGATGGACCAGGAACAGAGGCTTGGAAATAAAAAACACAGACTTTTTAAGCATAAAAAGCCAGCTCTAGACAAGATTTTTAGGCGACCCCACATGCGACATGGAAGTGACCAGGAGCAAATAGACCAGGAGCCTACGACAGTTTAGAGGACATTCTACTGCTAATAAACGACAAGGGTGGCTTTCAAAAGCCTGGGTGTTTTTGTTTTCAACATTCCCCCTCTTAAGAAATCCCTGGACTCCCCGAGCCCACATAAGCCAGAAATGCATGATGGAGGTTTAGCAGCTGATGCCTGCCCCGCTGGGTACAGTCGTGGCCTTGGAGGGTGACTGTGGCCTTGGCACTTCTTCTGCCTTCCAGGGCCTGTTTCTGTAGCAGTTGGGCTGCTCCTATCCCCGCATTGTCTGAGGAGGGGCTGCAGCCCGCTGCCTTTATGTTTGGAGTTTATCGCTTGCTGCTCCAGAGCCGATGCCTCTAGCCAGGATGAGGGGACTGCACGTCCCCCACAGATCCTAGACTCAGAGCTGGACACAGGGAGGGGACTGCAGGGTCAACCCATGTGAAGGAGCTGGGTGTATTCAGAGCCGAGAAGGGAGGGTCTGTGTGTGCCAGGGCATGGCCCCACCGAGGTGGGCATGAGGTACATCGTTAGTCCTCCTCCACATCCATCTGGTTCTTCCTTCTTTACTAACAGGACCCACATTTTACGGAGGCACAGAGCCATCTATAAGGTGACGTCCCCAGCCTCCCTTGCAGCTCGAGGTGGCTGTGGATGGGATGGGATGTGGCACACACGGTCCCTTAAGGAAAGAGCCACACACCCCAAGCTCTCTTTTCCCCTTTCTGCTGGCCGCACAGTGGGTCTGAAGGCAGACAGAGCCTGGGAGGTGCACCAGGGCAGTAGAGCTGTGATCAAAGCAGCCTGAGTCCCAGACTCCAAGGAGCTGCTCCTCAGCCTTGGGCGATTCATGTCCGAAGAAAGAAGAGACCCATTCTTGTTATGCTCAGCGTCGCACTGGGATCTCTGTTACGGTGGCCGGCCCTGTGATCTAACCGATATGGCAACAGTGTCTGCTACGTGTAGGTCCTAAAGCACAGGCTGGGGAGGGTGGGGGGACCCTGCGTGGTTTGAGGGTTTTTTGGGTTTTGTATATCTTTAACCAGGAATAAACTGTCGTGTGATTTCTGCCACTCCTTATGTCTCCCTCGCGGAGGACAAGGCTGCGTCTCCAGTCTCCATAGCGATGCAGGAGGCGCTCTGTGAAACTGACACAGGTTTACACACAGAGGAAGTTTCTGCTGCTGGAGCCCGACTCCCCCAGCTCTTACCTGCTAGGTAGATGATTCGCTTTTGGGGTTTGGTTTTTTCACAAAATACCGGACACCTGGGATCCTCAGATAATTGATTCTTCTGTGTTTTTTCACAAAATACCAGAAGGGCTGGGATCCTCAGAGAATTGATTCATCTGTGCCTCACTTTTTTCATCTATAGAAAGGGAGCTCATGGCCATGGCCGCCTTGTAAGGGGCGGTGGTTGGAATGAAACGAAGTGGTGCGGGCCGGGCACTTGGCACAGGGCCTGGCACTCAGCCGGCTGCCACCACAGCTGTCTGCTCAGGGTCCCAGGAATCCAGAGAGGATCTGAGAAACTGCTGTCTAGAAGCAGCGGGGAGATGCCTGAAGGGGGGACCCAAGCAGGGCCTGGCAGCTATGGAGGGGAATAAGAAAAGCTTATCAGGGACATGCAAAGTCCGAGATGCCAGAGGTGTCCGAGGCCAGGTAAGTTGACCACAGGAGAGGGGCCTGGAGACAGTAGTGTGGAGCCACAGAGGCTCAGGCGCCTGTGAAGACATCAGCCAGACGGAGGTATCTAGGCATGGATGGGAAGCAGAGACGTCTCCAGCACAGCCCTGGAGAGCCATGGCATTGGGAAGAGGATGAGGAGCCAGGCAGGTGAGGGCCGACCACGGGCAGTCGCCTAGTGGGGTCTCGCGGCAGGGCCACCGGATCTCCCCATCTTCAGCTGCACCCCAGCGCCATCCCCTCCTGGGACACGAGCTCCAGCAGAGCAGGAGCCACGTCAGAGCCATGGTTCTATCTTCCAGGATATCTGCTCCTTTAGTAGCCTCCCCACCTGCCTCCCTGCCACGAAACATAGCAAAGTGACCTCGTCACCCCTCTCCTGAGAGCCGTCCAACAGCCCTGCCCTGAGTAGTAGGTGCTTAGTAAATGCCTGGTGGGTGAGGGCTTGGCATGAAGTAGGTGCACGGTCTGTATCCGATGAAAGAACATAGCAGGTGCTCAGTAAATCCTCAGAGGACAGGAGCCTGGCATGTAGCAGGTGCGTAGCCTACGTCTGACAAATGAATGTAATGGGTACTCAGTACATGCTCAGTGGAGGAGGACCTGGCACGCAGTAGGTGCTCGGGTCTCGTGCTCCCAGGGAATCCAAGGCCTCCCCGGGCTAGCCCACTGCACACTCCCTCCTGGAAACCTTGGTCCCTGGCTTCTCCTTGGCCACCTCTACCAGGATCTGGGTGTCCTCAGGAGACCCTGAGAAGCGGGTGCCACAGAACTGGGAGGCAGTGTTCCTTTCCGTCTTCCCATCGGGCTAAGACTCAAAACAAAACTGTCAGATTTCAGAACATTTCACAGCAGCAAAAATAACTGCACTTGGGGAAAAAACATGCAGACACTTCTCAAAGTCATCTAGTCGCTTCAACAATGTGCCAAAAGCTTCTGGAATTGACAGGTTCGGTTTGCCACGCACCAACTGCGCCTACCCCTGCCAGCCTCGTCTCCCGAGGCCCCCAAGCTCCTTGTGTGCCGAAGCCCCAGCGCAGAAAAGGCAACGAGGGGGATGCCCAGAGGCCACCTTTGCCCGGCCCTACTAAGTGCTGATCTGAAGCCACGCCCAGGATAAATAAGCCACAGATGCCATCCCCAAGGTGGCTGTGTCAGGGACAGGAAGGAGGAGAGTCATGGTGGATAGGCACGCGATTACCTGCCAGGCACTCCCTGTCTACCCCCTGGTTTGATCCTCATACCATCTTACCAAGAGGGTCTGTCCACTTGGTAGACAGGCACTGGGCTCAGGGATATTCCTCAGGGCAGAGGCAATTTCTCTCCCACAGAGGAATTCTGGCCGGCCTCCTGCTCTTTATTCTCCTTCTTCCAGCATGAGTTGGCTGAGCCCATGCCTGCCCAGCCAAGATCACCCCTCCCTGCCACCTGCCACCTGGGCAGCCGGGTGTGACCACATGTTGACATTTGTGCACCAGATATGAGCAGAAGTACCATGCCCAGTGCCCCTGTTGACCCTGTCCCGGGGACAACAGGAGCTGGAACAGCGCCTCAGGTCCAGTGGTGGAAGTCACACTGAGAGCTGCAGGGCCACAGGAGGGAAGGAGCCAGGCTGCTGAGGCTGGGCCACTGTGCCGGAGCCCTGGATGGTGCATCCCGTCACCAAGGGCTAGGGACATGAACACTCAGCCTAGGTCACACGCCTGGCAATCGATTCGGCGTGGCGCTCTCTGTGGTTCTGCATCAGGAGCCCACGCAGGGCAGCCTTGTTGGCCCAGCGGAGGAGGCAAGACTGCATCCCGGGGTGATGGGAGCTACTGAACAGGCAGGCATTGTGCAGGGCAGTGATGTGGTCTGATGTGTGTCTTTCGAAGGAACCGAGGCCACTGTGCCCAAGTGGATTGAAGGGGACAGTTGGGCCTCTGAAGAGCAAGGGACGATAGCGATTAGAGCTGGGTGGTGCCAGAGACGGAGGGAGGCAGAGAGATCCCAGACACATTCCGGAGAAGGACACAATGGATGCAGAGGGGTGTGAGGAAGACCCTGGGGCTGAGCCCCACCTTTTGCTTGAGCAGCTGGGGCTGAGTTGACGCTGTTGACCTGGCGGCAGAGAACGCTAGTGGAGGGCCAGCCGGGAGAGGCAGGCCAGCGCTCAGCTTGGGCGAGCTCAGTCTAAGATGCTGGAGGTCACCAGGGGGAGATACCGAGTAGGCAGATGGGTTTCAGAAGATGGCGTGGGGGTCTGGGGGGACGCTCAGCCTAGAGTTTGCAGTGAAGGCCAAGGGGGTAAGCGAGTGGGCTGAGAGTGAGTGCGGCAGAGGGTGTGTCTGGGGGCTCTCACCGCACCAGTGTTTAGAGGTTGCTAGAAGGCCGGGGTGGTCTCAGAGGAGCCTGTGGGAGCAGCCAGAGAGGGAAAGGGAGGCCACATGAGAGCCAGAAGTCCCAAGAGCAAGCCACCTCCTGAGCAAGACAGCCAAGAAGCGATGCTGCACCTCCTTCCAGAGAGGCCACGAGGAGGAGGGAGCTGGGGTCCGGCTGCAGGGGCCTTGACAGAGCGGGGCGATTCCATGCACGTCACCCCTTGGAGAGTTTTCCCAAGACAGAATGGGGTGTGGAGAGCAACAGGAGGTTGGGGTCTGGGAGGAGTGTTGAGAGAGGAGGTGCAGGGACATGTGGGCCCCAGTGGAGCCCAAGGGTGCAGGAGGCCGGGGCCGACGCAGCTGGCCTTGCACAGGGCTTGGCTGATATTCGGCCACCCTCCACTCTAGAGCACTTTTTACTTCAGATTTCTCTTAGATTCAATCCTAAATAGCACCACTTTTTAAACCTTGGCCTTTTTTCTGGGCAATATTCTCAGTGACATCAGATTTGCTCAGCTATTTCTTTCTAATACACATGAAAGCAAACACGTGACTATGCAAAAGGCCCATCCATGCACCTCACGGTGGCCTCAACACCCACAGAGCCCACCTTACTTGGGGAACTCAGGAGGAAGGCCGGCAGCCAGCTCAGTCGGTGGCCTCCCAGCTCCGTCTCTCACAGGCAGGATGACCTGAGCAGGCTCCTGAAGGTCCCCAGGCCCCAGTCACTCATCTCCCTCCACAGTGGGTGTGGGGACGGAGGAGAGTGACCCACAGAGAACCCTTGACAGAGCTGGCAGCTGATGGGCATTGCGAGGTCTGGGCTCAACCCGGGTCACCACCGTCACTGTTGCTGAAGATGGAGAAGAGCCGAGACCACAGGGCTGCACCCACCGACCGTCGCCGGACGCCCGCGCTCAGCCAGCCCCATTCTGGCCAGGGTTGTGATATATTCAGCGAGGCTCTGGAACACATCACGAACCATGAGCTGCCAAGCCTCCCATGCCAAACATGAGCATAGGCAGAGCCAGAGTGTGGCCAGTCCACCCACCCCTGGCGAGATCCAGGCTTCTCGGAGCATGTAGCAGGGAAAGAGGCTCCAGAGACAGGCCCCGCCCATCCGGGGGTGGGGGAGGGCGGGGGAGGGCAGGGGGACGGGGAGGGCGGGGGAGGGCAGGGAGACGGGGGCAGTAAACAGCTCAGCACAGAGGCTGCCACTGGCACCCAGGAGAGGGTTCCAGCTTCCCCTGGGGCTGGGGACATCCACTGCTCCCGGGCTCTGTCTCCAAGTGAGCGGTGATGATACGACCGTGGCGGGTGCAGCGGCCACGCTGGGTGGGCCCTTGCTCCTAGGAGGAGGGCTGGAAGGAACCGTGCTGTTCTTTTTCACCATATTCTGCTTTGGTCCTCTCCGAGCTCCTGGGATCTGCCAATAAAACGTCATGCTTCTTTTCTGAAGCCGCTTCAAAATGATCTCCTTTTACAGGTAGGAAACTGAGGCAGAGAGAACCCCATGACAAAATCGTGGAGCGGGACCAAACTTTAAGGAATGATGGGTCCCATCTTCTCCCCACTTGACAAATGTGGAAACTGAGGCCCAGCAGGGCAAAGAACTAGATGCTGTCATCCAGCAGGAAGAGGTCATGGCCTGTGCTGCTGCCAGAGGCTCAGGAAACTGTTCTCCTGGGACCTTGCTGCCCAGGCACTACCCACTGCCGTGTGGCAGAGCCCGCTGGGGGCCTCATTTCCCTCTCTCCCGTGAAAAGTGGCCCCACCTTGCCCGGCAGTCTGGCTGGATGGTGGTTATCTGGGCAGATCGGAGGGCAGAGCTGGACTGGCCAGACAGTGTGTGCCTCTACACTGAAGGGACCCTTTGCCAAGAGGACTAGATGCCACCGACCACAGGAGAGCCCAGGCAGTCCCCTCCTCCTCCACTCAGCACCAGGACCCAGCCAAGCCAGTGACGCAGAGGGGCTGGCCTTGTGCACAGATAAGAAGAGCCTGCGATTGGCATGCGGTCAGTGGCCGCAGGACAAATTAGGCCCACAGGGCAAAGGTGAGCCCCTGCCTAGCCCTGCTCAAACGACTTCAAGTTCCAAACTGACCAGGTCCAAAGAGCAGACCCAAACACGCTCCTCTAAACATGTGTTGAGAAAGAAGATTCTCTGTTCACACTGGCCCTCCGCCTGCTTCCACTTTGGGGTTCTGGGCAGACTTTTAGAAGCAAACTTCTCACCAATTACCAAGAGCAAAACAACTCCCAGAAGGTCGGGGCCAGTGCCAGGCAGAGCAAGGAACAAACCCCTTTTGCAAAGAGTTTCCGCTCGGTCTCTGGAAATCCCAGGAGATGCCCCTCGCGTTGGCACCAGCTGCGTCCACAGCCAACCAAGTCCCTCTCCACCCTGCCCCCGCCCACCCCAGCCCCTCGGTGGTCAGCAGCCAGCACCAGCTCCCCATGGACACACAGGTCCAGCACCCCCACTGAGCAGGCAGAGCAGCTGCCCTGGGATGTGGTCGTCCCCAGCCCCTCGCAGACGCTGCAACTCTTGGGATTCTGGGCGCCAGGGCCAGGGCTCCGCCCCATGCCATGCAAGGACGGCATGTATTCTGGGACTCGGTCTTGGAGGAAGCCAGAGACTGACAGGGAGAGGAAGGCTCCAGAAGGCGAATCTTTCCTCATCTCCCATCACGCTGTTTCTGATCAATTAAGAAGAAGAACAGGAGGAACGCACTTCAGACGTGCTCTGCTGGTGGCTACGGCCAGGGAAGTGGGCCTCGCTGTGTCCCGGAATGATCCTGATATACTCAGAATGGGGCCTTTCTGGAGCAGATTGGAAAATCCCCCGGAGCGGGTGGAGGCCTTGCCAGCTGCTTGGGAAAATGTCTTTTCAAAGCTTAAGGGCGTCCTCTCCTCATCTCCCTCCCATTCAGGCTGTGAGCTGCACAGCCCTGTGCCGCGGGCAGGAGGCAGGAGCCCCGGAGAGGAATCCAGCCTGTGCCCCTCACCTTTGCTCAAGGAGCCTCCATCCAGAGCAGGAGACGGTCCTGGCCAGAGACAGTGGCAAGCCTACAGGATAACAGAGGGCTAGGTACCATGCTACAGGGACCGGAAGAGAGGTGCAGGATCCAGGAAGGCTCCCTGGAGGAGGTGGCTCCTAACTGAGTAGGAGTTAGTCAGAAAATAAATGAGGGAAGGAAATCCCAGAGGGCAGGAACAGAGGTGCAAAGGCCAACAGTATGAGCAGACGTGGCTTGTGAGCAGGGCCGTGACGACAGTGAAGGCAGAGCAGGCGGGCCCCGGCAGCAGGATAGCTGGAGGAAGCCTGGACAGGCAAACTCGGCAGCCTGGG
Source organism: Saguinus oedipus (assembly GCA_031835075.1). Classification (NCBI taxonomy): domain Eukaryota; kingdom Metazoa; phylum Chordata; class Mammalia; order Primates; family Cebidae; genus Saguinus; species Saguinus oedipus. Next base: position 143,821,698 of record CM063176.1, read on the forward strand.
GTAGGGCATCTGTACCACACAGAGAGTGGACTTTACCTGGAGAGCAGCAGGAGCCTTGGAGGGCTTCAAGTAGGAGGTGACACAGTTGGGGTTTATGTCTTGGAAAGGTCACTGTGGTAGCCACAGAGCACAGGGCAGTGTGGAGAGAGGACAGTCCAGGGGCAGCCAGGAGCATCCTTTCTGATTCACAGCTGAATGTCCCCTACCCTCTCTGCCTGGCCCTTCACCAGCCTCGCAGTCCCTATGCCATGATTTTCCTACCTCTGAGCCTTTGCATATGCTGTTCCCTCTGTCTTTCCTTGCTCTCTGCCTGTAGGACACATGCTCAGGGGTAGGCAGGATGGCCTCCTGCTGCACCTCCCTGTCCACCCCTCTTCTGGCAGCAGCCTGGCCATGTCTAGGTGTGACAAATCTCTAGTTGAGAGTCAACCTTCGACCTCCCTGCCAGGCTGGGAGCCCACTGAGGGCAGGAATGCGCCTCTTCCCCTCTTAATCCTGAGCCCTCAGGCAGAGTGAGGCATGCACAGAGTGGGGTCTCAAGAAAAGCTTGGAATGTGGGATAAGAGGCTGTCCCAGGGGGGCTGCGTCTGAGGTTGATGTGAATACACATGGCCTTGCCTCTAGCTCACGCCCGAGCAGACCAGCCCATGGGGGCGAGCTCAGTTTTGCCCATCCTGGAGCAGGATGGCAGGGACTGGCTGAGTTTTTATTAAACCGTCTCTGTTCTCCTTACAGCCCAAAGCAGCCTGTGGCTGGCTGAGTGCCGCCCGGTGCAACACGCACACTCACCCCTCCAGCCTGGCCCCTAACAATGACCCACGCGTCTCCTCTCACTCTCCCCACCTGCCAGGGTGATGGAGGCATCAGTGGGGGCTCCAGGGCCCTAGGGGTGGTGGAGTGGAATTCTGTGAGAGCTACGCAGCTTCCCCATCTGGGAGAAGGATGACCTCCCCCACCTCTGAATGAGCTGAGTGGCAGCTCTCTGCTGCCAGCCCTCTCCCGGAGCTGACTCGGTTGAAGAGGGTTCCCTCACCCAAACTATGCCCCTTCCCAGCATGGCCCAGAGCCAGTGTCTGCCAGCAGGGAGGTCTCAAGGGCCCAGCCCCCCACCTTGGCCTGGGTCACTCTGGGTAGCCTTCCCAGCTATAGAGCTCCCTGTGGGGTCATCTGAGGATCCCACAGAGTCAGCACCACGGCCCACCTTCTCCATCTGCCCGACCCCGCCATGGAAATTGATGGTAGGCGGCCCTGAAGCCCACCACCACCACCCTGGAGTCTGCTTCCTGGGAAACCCGGCCTGTGGCGCAGGGTGCCAGAAGCTGTCCAAGCAAATGACCATGGAAATGGGATTGGGGAGTCAATCACCTCCCCCACCAGCTGTGAGGCCCCCATTGCTGGCTCCAGGTGAAGCACAGGAAGCCCAGATGGGAGGAAGGCCTGCAGTCACCGAAATGCTCACGGGGCTGGGCAGCCAGGGCTGGGTTCTGGTGAAGGGGAGTGGGGGGCGCTGAGCTGCAGCCAGCATTTGGGGATGCTTGGGGACACGGGGAAACAGTAGCTGTAGGGAGGGGGGAATAAAGTGGCCATTGCACAGCTCAGTCCATGTTTGGCTGGACGTGATTAACCAGCAAGGAGAGGCCACATGTGGGGAAAGCCACCAGGTCCCCTCCACAGGCCGCCGATCACAGGGTTAATCATACCAAAGTCAAGCTCCAAAGGCGATGCTTCCGCCCCAGGCAGTTCCGCTCTGCAAGGTCAAGACCACGGCGGAGAACCATTATTACGTCCCTGACACATGGAATAGTGACTTGCCAGTTGGTGCTCCCCAGATCTCAAATTCCCAGAAGCCCCTGCACTCCTAGAGCCTACCAAAGTCATCCCTTTGTCCTTATGAAGGGCAAATGTCCCTGCTTGCAGAATCCTCCTCCCTACAGGACAGCAGGTACCCCCTCAACATTCCCCTCCACCGACACTGCTGGCCTGGAGGTCAGGGTGCGACAGGGCTTCCCCAGGATCACGGTGGAAAGGGGAGGGGGCCGGACTGCAGATGTCGTGACACCGGGCCAGCACGGGACTGGATTCTGAAGGCGCTGGCCACGGGAGGGGGACGTAAGTTGGATGAGGGAGAGTTTCTGGCTCTGGGAGCACTTTCCCAGGGTGTGGGATAGAACACCCTGGTGAGGAGCATGGGGGATGGTAGAAACACACTGGCAGAATGGCATCGAGAAGCACGGAGAAAGTGGCAGCCCACACTAAGGGAGGTGTCGATGCCAGAATTGCTGTGGCAGATGGTGGGAGGATTGAGCAAAAGGTTCAGAGACGTGGGTGTGCTATCGTGGGTACAACACAGAAGGCCGAAACGCCCGCCGGACGGCGACTTTGCATGGGGGGACCTGGAAGATGCATCATTTACCAAAGTCCCCAGGAAGGAACCAGCGCCCCGGGAAGCTCAGCGGCGGCTCTCCTCCGAAAGCCACGACTAACCGGGCAGACACCGTTTGAGAACCAGGCTCACTGGCAGCAGGGAAGCCAAGAGGCTCCTGAAGCGAGAGAGGCAAGGGGGCTGTGATTCGCCGCTGAGGCCTGGAGGAGACCACCGCGACGAGCAGCAAGGTCAGACTGGCAGCCAGCGGCGCGCGGATGGTTTACACAGTCAACAGAACCTGGGCAAAGCTGATGGGCAGCCAATGAGAGTCAAGCACAGTCTGCACCTTAAAAAGAAATCAAGAACGGGCCATCAGGATACTGAAGACAGTGGTCCCAGTAAGAGGTCACGACTGTTGGCCCAGGTTCTGATCCTGAGCCAGTTTTTAGGCCAGGAGCCATTGACTGAAGGTGCGGTCAGTCCCCAGGAGGCAGGTGCCTGGACCGCCACATGTCTCCATGGTAATAGCTCCCCGGGTCCTCCCCATATGAACCTAAGGCTACTTATCTGAGTATCTTTACACTGGGGAAGGGAGAATACCCAACCATTGGAAGACTGTTGGACACAGAGTTTGAAGTGACACTGACACCAGAGGCTGAATGACCCTGTTAGAAGGAGGCCTTCGAAGCCTAGGTAGGGTCCTGGCCCAGGTGGGGTCCCCACGGGTCCCTTGGGTCTGTGGACCTACCCAATAGTTATTTCCCTGCTTCTGAAACAATCTTCCCCCACCTGGGTCAAGAGAGTAAAGTAAAAATAAGAGAACCAGCAGGGGGACGGCACGAATGAAAGCTGTCTCGAAAGACCCAAAGGACACAGGGACACTGGTCCCCGCGTAGCTCCCTTTAACTTCTGGCCTGGCTCCAGAAAAACATCTGAGGGATCTCAAACAATGGCAGTAGATTAATACAAACTCAACAAAGTAGGTGCCCCACCTGCAATTTCTGTGGCAGATAAGACTTGTTAGCAAAGATTCACGGGGCTTCAGGTGCATGGTATGGGGCCATCGCATTCTTTTTGAGCACTATCCGAAAAGGGGACAGAAGGCAGTTTGCATTGGCCTGGAGTGGGCAATAGTGGACATTTACAGTCTTGCGACAGGGCTGTGCTCTCTCCGCCATCTCTGCCACCTCATAGGTAAAGATAACCCGTAGGTAGGCCACGGAGGTGAGCAGAAGTGCAGGCTGGGGCTGAAGGGAACTTAGCGGAGAAGGAAGACGGTGAACGTCACTTGCAGCCCTCGGCCAGCTGCAGCAGAAGGGCTAGACTCTGTCCATTCACCTTCCTCTTCTGTGCTCCTGTGAGGAAGAGAGGCCGCCACACCCTGCAGAAGTGCTTCCCGGAAGGCATGTGTTCTGAGCAGTGCCGGGCCAGCCTGCAGTGAGTGCTGGTGGCCAGAGGGGCCAGGGCTGCCAGCCCTCCACCCCCACTCTCAGGCCTCGGGGGCTGAGTTGGCTGAAGAAAGCTGCCCAGGGCCGTGCCGCCTCCTGGGGGCAGCCCACATCCACTGACTGGTCAGCGTGACGGCATCAAGGCCACCCGCCTCGGCCATGCTTAGAACCACTCTGCAGGACTGTCCCGGCTCCCGGGCCCCCATGGGGTTGTGGAGGCCTTGGTGAGACTTCACGGCAGCTCAGCCTCCCCCTCTGCACCATCTCCTTTCTTCTTTTCCTTCCACGATGTTGGTCCGGATCCCCCCTCTCTAAAGCCTTTCCCAGCCACAGGTCTGCTGCCAGAGCTGCTGTGAGAGCCAAGCACTTGCCCTGCCCGCTTTCTGAAGGCTCAGCGGCTGGGCGAATGAGTGCATGAAAGCCTCGGAACTCCCAGCTGGCAGAGGAGGAGGAAGCACATCGTCTCTGTGCCGGTGGGTCCTCTTGGCCCTGCGGGAGGCAGGGGCCTCCTCTACACAGAGTCCTTCTGCGGCCTCAACCCCAGCTGCAAGTCCTGGGCGCCGCTTGCCGGCAGCCCGGCAGGAGCAGGCGCCCAGGGAGTGAGCAGTGAATGGACATTATTAACATGAGGGCCGGAGGCTCAGTCCACGTTTGCGTTTGCTCAACCTGGGGCGGCATCCACCTCCATCCCTCAGAGAAGCCGGCTGGGGTCCTCCCGCTGTGTGCCCAGGGGTCCAGTCCAGGCTCGGCCCGGGTGCCCAGCATGCCCATCCAGGAACAGCTTGGGGGCACTGGGGGTCTCTGCCACCAGAGTGCAAGCAGGACTCAAGGCAGGAGCACCTCTAGGTTCTCAGTACCCAGGACCCTACCAGGCACATAGAGAGAGCCTGTGGATGAATCCAGAGGGCCTCAGTTTCCCCGTCTGTGGACGGGAGGCTGCAAGCATCGGAGTCTCTCAGCGCCTTTCAGGACACACACCCAGAGCCTGGGGTCCTCTGGAGTTTGCTGGAGACTGCCCTGTCCTGCTTCAGCACCTCAGGAAATGCAGATCTGGGGGAAGTACGGGTATGTGGGGTTGGGGGGCTTGGTCAGGGCCCCAGGGGATCAAGACCCTGTGCCCTCTGCCCACCCTTCACCAGAAACCCTACAAACTTCCCTGGCCCAGGAAAGCCACTGCCCACCCCTCACAGACCCGTCATGTCACAGCTCTCACCGCCCCCAACCCCTCGCCCTGGCCCACCCCACACCCCACAACCCCCCAGTGGCTGGATTTTCTCCCCCTGACTCACTGAGGTGTAGAGTAAACCGCCTGAGCTGGGCAGCTCTTTGGCCAATTTCAGTGGCGTGTGCTGTATAAACATTCCCGCCACTAATGAAGGCCTCCGAAGAGGCTGCTCCTGGGGGACCGGCTTCCTGCTCCTCGGGTGTGGTGTGGGAACAGGAACATCTCTCGGGCATCCTCGCCGGGGGGCAGCTGGAGTCCGCGGCAGCAGTGGCTGAGCGGGCCAGGCAGTGGGGACAGGCCAGGAGGAGAGCCACCCCCGACCCCAGGAGTGTCAAGCCCACCACATCCGCTCAGCCCGGCCACACCGAGCAGCTGCCGTCCTCCCCTCCAGGCCCTGGGATTGGTGCAGGAGTCACAGGTCAGGAAGCCCAGGCTTGGGCCAGGGATGGCCCAAGGTCACAAAGTGGGGAAATAGAGGACCTGGGACTGGAACTTGGGCCTGGCCGTTGACGGCACTCCCTCCCCTGAAGCTCAGTGTGGTCAGCGGACCCAGGTGGAAGGCAAGACCTTCTCCACACAGCTTCCTGATGCCCGGGGAAGCCTGGTCTCAGGCGTCTGGGGCACTGCTAGGTGTGTGTGTGTGCCAGAATGTGTGGTACCGGTAATGCAGACCCCAGACCTGGGGGTCCTGCCTGGATTATCCTTCCAAGTCCAGCTGGGATACCAGAGTCCCTGGTCCAGTAAGAAGCACCCAGAGTCCGTGATGTTGAAATGAAGCAGGGATGTCCCGTCTCTGTCCACAGGTGTTGTTCTGCCAGTCAAGGCTGTGACCCTGAGTTTTCATCCTCTGCCTTGGTCACCCCACAGGGCAGATGGTGTTGGGACCCCAGCTCTGCCATACTCCTCCTGGGTGAGCTCAAGCAAGGGACTCCGCCTCTCTGGGGCTGGGTTCTCACCCAGGAGAGCTGTCAGGACTGCGAGGCACTAAGGTGACGACAGCACCTGCTTGTCAGGCATTTGCACGTTGGAGTCCTCATCTCTTATGTAGCAAGAATCTTCATCCAAACTGCTGCCTTTGCTGAGAGTTGAACGTGATGGGCCTGGGAAGGTGTCTGGATTCATCACACGGAGCAAGCGACCCTGTCAAGCAGAGACCACTCCCCAGAAAGGAGGGGAGTTCGGTGTCCAGGTAAGTGTGGAAGCAGCCACTGAGTGCCCTCCCGGCCCCCTCCCCCACGCCGTGGGAGTCTGGGTTTAAGCCTGGATCACAGAGGGAGGGGGCCTTTGATCTTTGCTGGGGCCAGCATGGACTAGAAGGGCCATACGCAGCAGCCTGCAGGAGATGCAGCTCCCAGGATCTCATTCCTCCAGCGAGGGCCCCTGAAGTGGTCTAAGACCTTCCCAGGCTGCACTTCTCGCCGCCACCTAGCCCTGGGTCAGCCTGCAGGAGTGGGCACCACAATGCCAGCCCTGTAGAGAGAGCACCCACTGAACTGCAGGCCGTGTGGGGTCCCCAAACCGTCCCAGAGCTGAAAGACAGAGTGAGACACAATCAGGCGTGCCCCTCGCTGCCGCCGGTCACCCTGAGCCGGGCTCCGACCCTTTTCGTGTCCAAGCACTGTTCCTCTGTGGAGAGACGGTACCAGGAGAGGGTAGCTGGCATTTTGTTTTTGTTTTCAATGTTCTTAACTTGGCAAAATATGAAGTTGGCACCGTACGGCAGGAACTAAAGTGGCTTTTTGAAACTGTAATTGTTTGCGAAATCCAGGGGCCTGGCAGTTCATCGTAATCATCTCATTTCGTTCCCACAACAGAACCCACAGCACGGGACACAGGGTGCCCACTTCGCAGATGGAGGTGATGGGCGGGAAGGGCCTGCCGAGGTCTCACACCCTGGGGCACTGGGGTGGGGCTGGAGCTCCCCTCCCTCCCCAACTCGGCCCCACCACCGCTCCCTCCTCTCCTGAGACCAGCCCCCACCCTCCTCAGATGGAGGACTTTCTGATCCCATGCAGCCAGCAGCAGATGGAAGGAGAGCAGACATCTCTGCATTGGCCTCCAGTGTGGATCAGCCCACCCGACCTCTGGCTCCCCCAGTGGCCCCCCAGCCCCACTCCTGTATCCCCTGGCAGGTTAGAAAGCCAGGGCCCCTCCGGAACCGGCACTGCAGATCAGCCCTCCCGGACCTGCCAGCCCACGGTCCCGGCTCCAGCCCACAGACGTGGAGGGCTGGTGAGCCCTGGGGTCCTAGGCAGCCCCACTGACCTGAAACCGCAAGGACCAAAGGGCCTAACGGCAGTTACTCAACGAGAATGAGGACAACTGTTTGCAGTGGCCACGGGCCAAGGGCTCCAACTGAGGACTTGCCTCTCCTCGAGAGATATCTGGGAAGGGAAAGCGGGGGACTGCACCAGGCCCCTCCAGGGCAGCCCCGTCCTCAGCACTCCCGGCTCTGCAGGGCAAGGGCGAGCTCACGCTGGCCAAGCTGCCCCCTCCAAGCTCTTCCAGTAAACACCAGACTCCACACACTGCCATTCGAGACCCAAGCCCTCCTCCCCTCCAACTTCTCAGGCCCCTCTTGCATTCTGAAGCCCAGCCAGACGCCACCCTCCCCTTCACTCATAATGTCCCCCGTGCCCGGAGAGCCCCACCTCCCCCACCTCACCCACCAGGTCTGTTGACCCTGCCCAGTCCCAGGGTCAGCTCGGCAGCACCCCCACCTCCCTAGTGCCTTCCTGGTGCCCCCTTAGAAAGTCTCTTCAAGCTCTGAATCATGGTGGCACCTGCTCAGAGGCTCGGTGTTTTCCCCCGTACAGTGGGCACAGCAGCAGTGCCTAGCTCGGAAGGCTGTGGTGGAGGCCAAATAAACAAGACAGTGGGTGCAAATCTCAGTGACTCATTTGATCAGGAGCATGATCGCTGTTCATTCCTCTTGGCTGTGGGAGGCACTCCCTTCTCGTCCCGCTCCACGAGTGCTGGCCTTTCCTGGGGCTCTGTAATCACTGGCCTTCTTCCTCTGCCACTCTCCCTGAGCAGTCTCAGCCTCTCCATGGCCTTAGCCACCATCCACGTCTATCCTCAGCGGCCTCTCTCCTGGCCTCTACAGTGGTGTGTCCAGCTGCATTCAGACACATTCACCCGGACGACCCTCAAGGGCCTCATCAGGAGGCTGTGGGTCAGTGCTTGCTGGCATGGGTTCCCCAGCCTGAGGCTGGGCCCTGGTGGCTTCTCCTGGCCTTAGTCTTGTTGTGCCAGATGCCTGCCCCACTCCGAATATTCAGTTAGCGTTCAAAGGCAGGAAGCAGGAAGGGGGCGGGAAGGGCCCTCCTCTTCACATAGCCTCTCTCTTCAGAGTCTGCCCAGAATTCAAGTCTTCCCTAGAATTCCCCCAGTAAATGCCTGCACAGATCTCATCGGCCAGAACTGGCTCACATGGCCACTTCCAGCTGCAAGGGGGTCTAGGAAGGCAGCATCCACAGCAGGAAATGGCACTGCCCTGTCACTCTTGCTGGAGACCTGGACCCTCCCCAGCCCCACCTGAACAGCCAGCCCCCCTGCACCCTGCCCCCACCCCATCCTCAGCATCCCTGTCTGCAGCCCTCCCCCATCCCTTTCCTGACACACTCTGGCTCCCCTTCAGCTATCTCCTGGCCCCCAGTCTGCCTGCTCCAGTCCATAAAACAAGCCAAGTGATATTTTTCAAATTCAAACCTTGCCACAACCCCTGGCTTCTCTGGGAAAAGCTCAAGCTCCTTCATATCCTCCAAGTCCTCCTGAATGGGCCCTGCTTATCTTTCCATCCTCACCTCTCACCATTCACCAATAACCCCCAGCATAGATATCCCTGAAGCCCACCCTAGACAGGGAAGGGAGTGCTTGTGGTTTTGGTGGGCAGGGACCCCAGGAAGGGAGCTCAGGGCTGGAAGGAGCGAAGGGCATGCTGAAAAGCACCTCACCGGGAGGGGGGGACCCAAGCTTATCCCCAGTGTGGAACACTCCCAAGGGGCAAGGAAGGTGAGTACTTACCCTCCTTTCTCAAAGATCACTGGCCAGGGGCTGCTTCTGGAGGGGCAGGGTGGGGGCGAATTCTCTGGTTCCTGTGACTTTCCAGCCTGACTGTCCCCTCGGACAAAATGTGCAGATTCCTGCAGCAGGAGCGTGTGAGAGCCAATCAGCCCACACCCCATGGAACACCAAAGGAGCACAGTGGGCATGGGACAACGGGGTCCCTCCCCACAGCCCAGGGCACCCACCTCCTCCAGCATCCCCACCCTGCTGTTTGGGGACCCATGCCCAGTCCAGGCTGCCATCTTTACCTGCGCTGCCAGGATGCTCCCCTCCCCTCCACCCTTCCCACCTTCAACCCAGCCTGACCCAGCCTCACTCCTTCTCTGGGACCGAGAACTCACTTATTCCCCCAGTGGAACCCCATTCCTGCCCGACCGCAGCCCAGTCTTGCCTTGAGCCCTGGGTCAGTCTTCAACCCTGGTCCTCTGTGGCTCTGGGCCTCAGGCCCTCCCCCAGCTCCCTGGAAGGGGAGACAGAGGAGGGAGGGAAACGGAGGCCGGAAAACACCACCCCTCCCAGGTGCTGGCTCCAGCAGGCAGGCAGAAGAGCAGAGATCTGAGGGTCCCCCACTCCACTGCTGGGGGATGGGGAAGGGGACTAGAGGCACTAATGATGGGGAGAAAACTTGGCCAGGACAGAGAAAGCCCAGCCCCTCACTGCAGGGTGGGAGACGGCCGTCCCAACAAAGAAGGAGCAAGGTCTCTGGAGCCACCAGGACTGGGCTGTAGCCCTCGCTGGGCCTCAGTGTCCTCATTAGGAGAATGGGTACAGTCGCCCCACATCACAGGCTGGCCGTGAGGAAGGCACAAACTCAGAAGGCCCAGGCAATAAAGGGCAAGCCCAGCTCGGCCCCAGACCTTGGAGGGGCCAAGAGACAGGCTGCCCAGCCTTCCTGGCACAGGTCCCCACACGGGCTGGCCCATGCTGGCCACCACACTTCCCTTCAGAATGGGAGCTCCTGTCAGTTTGCAAGGCCCAGTCCCGATGCTGTCTGAATGGGGCTCCGGGCGGAACGTGCTGCTTCCTGCTCAGGCCTCCTCTATTCAGTCATCCTGGGGTGCTGGGAATCTGTTTCCTCACCAGTCCACCCCCAAGACTGGCAGCTCCATCAGGCAGGCCTGCACCCCTTCCCCTCTGGGGCCCAGCAGAGGGTGCTTTCTCTGCTAGTGTTCCTGCGGGGTCGGGTCGGCGGGATCAGCATCGCAGCCCACCTGTGAGGGTCTCTCAGGGATTCTCCTGCACACACAGCCCACCCCAACTCCAAAAGGCAGGACAGGGCTGTGGGCGTCCCAGACTCTGGGAGCTCAGGGACCAGGAACCCAGGGTTCTGTCCCCTCACGGGCCGGGGCTCTCAGGCTCATCCTTTGGGTACATTCCAAGTCTGCTTCCCCAGATTCCCTCGGAATCCAAGCAATGGGAAGAGCTTGAGAGGCCACTGACGATGGGAAGGTGGAGGGCCCAAGAGGGCAGAGAAGCATTGGGTGAGGCATGGAGAGCCACACTTGGGCCAGGAACTTCTCCCTCCAGCCCAGGGGCTCTCTCCTTCCCCCTCTCTCAGCCAATGCCCTCGCTGAAGCAGGACCAGCCTTTGGAAACTTCCTGGGCTGCAGGGAGGAGTCTGGGCCTGGGACAGAGTCCTGCAGCCACTTTCCTTCACTGAGCCTCAGTTTCCCCTTCAGGAAGTGGCCATGAGGGGCTCCTGGGAGACCTACAAGCTTTAGCAGTGCACACTGGGAGGGAGGTCAGTCAGAAAGGGCATGTGTGGCCTGGGGTGCCCTATGACAGAGAGGAGACCTTTCCCCAACCCTGTGTGTCCCAGGTGCATCTAACTGGTCCCCGGCCTCTTGGTGACAGAAGGCCAGTGGGGACAGTACAATGGAAGCAAGTTCCCAGGCCTCCTCCCCACCCCAAGGCCTTTCCCCCATGCCCAACCCCATCCCCTGGGGTCCGAAGGCTGGTGGGGAAGGTGACTGTGGGCTGGAGAAGCTGCAAAGCCCGGCCTCTCCTGACCGGGTGTCACCCGAGTATGGGCACAGGAAGGCCGCCAGACTCACCAGCTGTGCCCTAGGGTGTGGGCCGCTGTACAGCCAGCCCATGAAGAGTCCATGGGAGCAGCTTCTTGGGCAGAGGTGGGGCTGGGAAAACCCCAAGACCTAGGCTGGGCTGGTGACAGGCGGCCCAGTGCCCAGGCTGAGGACAGGACACTGTGTTTTGATTATTTGCAGTTTCCTGACCCCCAAGCAGTGATTTAATGTTCCTGTTTACTCCGAGGGCTAGAACAGGAGGCGGGACCACTAAGCCAGCCTCCCCTGGCATCACCCCCAAGACTTCCAGTAGGAGTTTTGTGGCCAGAGGGAGCAGAGGATCCCAGGGGGTAGGCACGAGGCCTCTGCGTACATCAGGGACTCTTGGAATTGGCTCGAGGCTGAGCTTTGCACAGAGCAGGTCCCGGGGAAGTGCAGTGGATTGCAGGGCGTGGCTGCCCACAGGAAGTGAGGTTGGGCGACCGCCTCTGCCAGCCGCCAAGGGGCTGCCCCACTGCAGGGCTCTGGGTCCACAGAGCTTGCCCGGCATGGTGACATATCCAGGACTTGGCCTTCAGCCGTGCCTATCTCTCCCATGGCATCTGAGTGCCTGGAAGGCACCGCTAGGCAGGCAGGGCCAGCAGCCCGTGGCTGGCTGGGAGGGACTCCAGAAGTCACAAGCCACGCCCCTCACTTCTGAAATCTTGGCACATGGGGCCGGCTCTGAAAACCCCTGGAAATACAGTTTTCCAGGCCATCATCTGAGCTCACATCTACATGCAGCAAGCAAAGGTGTCCACGCGGGAATGGGTGACCCACGGGGTTTTTTTTTTCAATCAACATGAGTTTGTATCATTTGTTGACAAAATATTAAAATGTCGGTACATGTTTGGCATGGGCATGACATACACGACAAGGCCTATGCCTCTATTCAGAAAGCACCCACCTAGCAGGCACCCAGACCACCCAGAGGAGGACCACCCATAGGAGGAAGGAGGGCAGTGAGGGAGGCATGGAGGCAGGGCCTGGCCAGGAAAGCCCCTCATGGAGGACCCCTGAGGGAACTGCAAGGCGAGCACCCCAACCTCTGCCTTCAGCCCTGCCAGGGAGTGGAGAACAATCACTGACCCTGGCAGAAGCAAGGGGGCGAGGACAGCGCACGTGTCCAGTGCCGCCATGACCCCCTCATCCCCTCTGTCCCCACCAGGGTGACAGCAAGGTCGTGGAAGGCGGAGATGGGGAGCCAAGAATCCCAACAGCACAGGGTCCCTTCCTTCACCAGTTCCAGTCTTCAGCTGGCCTTGGACAGAGCCCGAGGTCTCCTGAGGAAGCAGCAGAGAGGCCTCTCCGTGTTGCCCCGACCTTCATGGGGCCCAGAAAACGATGTCACTGAAATCCTGGGATTTCATGGCCTAGGGCGTCACAGCCCCTCCCTGCTCCATCTTGACTTCGGTTTCCCCATCACTGGGACCAAACATGAGCCTGAGGACCCCGCAAGTCCCCCATCGCCCACCATAACAGAGTGGGGTGTAGATGGAGGGGATGGTTTCTGGGGGGCACCTTGATAGGTCAGACATGGCTGGGCCCTCCCTGGAGAGCGGGGCCGTTCCCGAACCTCCCACCTGGGACGGAGGTTGGTGTTGGTGCTCCAGTCCCGCCTCTTCACACCAGGAGTCACACGGATCTGCTGTCCAGCCCCTGCCACATCAACCACTTACAGCTGTGCAGCTTTGTGTAAGTTCCTTGACCTTTCTGAGCCCAAGGCCACTGATGCCTGGAATGGGAGTGACAGTCACCACTGAGCAGAATTCAGAGTTTGTGGCCGATCTGAGAAGGATTCAGAAACTATGAAGGATGTGCGCCTGGGAGGAATCCCAGCTACTGTGGTGGGATTCGTCTTCCTGAGCATTCAGTGACGTGAGGTGTGGGCTGGGGGCGCAGACCCAGCCTGGAAGCCAGGTCCTACCTTCATTCACCAGGTGTCTGCTCCTCTGAGAGCCCAGGGTGGGGCTAGAACAATCCTGGAGACCAGCGCTAGGCCTGCAGCCCGCACACCACAGGCACTCGGGCAGTGCTCAGCCAGAACCTGCACAGGAGCAGGGAGGGTTCCAGGGTGACCCATGGTGCTGACCCAAGGCTAAGCGCTGGAGGCCTCCAGGCCCAAGAGGTCAGGCTGAGACCCAGGGAACCATCCAGCCCTGGCCGCAGCCCCACTCAGGGTGACCCCCGGGCTGCCACTGGGCCCGGAAACCCTTGGACGGGGTACCTGGAGGTAGAGAGGGGTGCTGCTTGTGGAGAGAAGTGAAACAGTCAAAGCCAGCTCATTCCGAGCTGAGCCCCATCTTCCAGCGTGGTGATTTAGAAGGAAAATAACATTGCCCAAATCACAGCTGCAAAATCTTGCAATTGCCAGAGAAACACAGCTCAGTGGCCAGGAAGGACTGCAACACAATGGCCTGGGAAAATGCTGGCTCGTGCCAAGCCCTGAAGGACCGAAGCTCAGGGCACCTTCCCTGCTGCCTGGCCTGGCCCTAGGGCCCGGAACCTGGAGCCCTCACCCTGGACATTTGAGCCCTGCACCCAGGGAGGGACAGCATGTGACCAGGGTGGCCACGGGACTCAACGGTGTGCAAAGAGGTGCCCTGGGGACTCCTAGGAGCCTTTGGGAATGGGAGTGGGGGTGGGGAGGTTTAGAATAAGGAGGTGGGGGAGGGGCTCAGGTGGGTTTCAGGGATGGCTAGGGAGCCAGCTGTCTGCCTCCACATTGGCATCAGTGGTCCAGGGTTGTGGGCAGGAAGCCTGGAGGAACTAAGGGGTAGGGGACCCTATTGGGAGACACGGGGGGAAGGGAGAAGCTGGGCATTGCACTCCTGGAAAGGAGCCCTTGGTCCATACCCCCCACACCCCCTCAGCCCCAGTATTGTACCCACAGCCCAGCCTGCCCACCTATTCCCTCGCCAGCCACCCCTCCCATAGCAGGCCTTCCTTGCCATCCCCTGTACCGCATGGGCCCGTGCTGCCAGGCTGACTGGACTGGCCAGCTGAGCTAGGGATCATTTCCTGGACCTATAATCACCGGATCAGGTTCCATGTCGGTAACAGAGCCCAACCCCAGACGAGGTGACTCCCGCTCCAATGCCCCAGCTCTCCAGGCCTTGATCAAGGCAGCAAGGTTAAAAGTGGCCATCCTGACTGTGTGCTGCCCACCTACTGTGTGCTGCCCACCTACTGTGTGCAGGACCTGGGAAAACCCAGAGGAGAGCAAGACCAGTGCCCAGTGAGGACCTAGGGGCTCATGAGAGAGGAAGCCAGCAGGGGTGCCCAACACATGGCTGCACCCACAACTCACAGGAGGGGCTGTGCTCATGAACCCCACTCTGCCACTACCTCCCTCCCCAGACCCTGTATGTCTGATGCCCACGGCCCTCCACCAATAAAATACCCAAAAGGGAAATGAAGGAACAGGCTGGAGATTCATTGGATATCCAGACCCACACACTGGGTGTGGCCAAGTTTCCCAGCAGGTGAGCTCACAGTTGGGGGTGGAAGCCCCCATCCTTGGGTCCAAGGTCTTGAGAGCTGCAGCTTCAGATGCCAGCCACGGCCATCACCCCTATAGTCCACAGCCGCTGCCACACGGTCTGAACTGCTGAGCTCTGTCCTGAGTCTCTGGGTGGGAGCAGGGCTGTTCTGGAAGGGCAGTCTCTTCTAAGCAGGGTCTACAGAATTGTCCATGGTGGGCAGTAGCCACTATGGCAGGGCCTCCAGAGTACAAGCACTCAGATTTGTCTGGAAGCCCCCACCGGCCTCCAGAATCCTTAGGTGTGGAGGACATGGCATCTGCGAGCCTTGAAGGAGAGCAGGATGGAAAGGCAGGGGTCCCACTTCAAGTGAAAAGCACAGCTCAGGCAAAGCCAGGAGAAGGAGGCATGCCCAGGTAAGAACCGGTGTGGTGGGCACACGGAGAGGGCTGCAACTGGTGACAATGTGAGCAGTGGGGCCTGGGGCAGGGTCCCAGTGCTGTGGGCCCAGGAAGATCCCAGGAATGCTTGCGCTATCCTGGAAGTGCCCCTTTGGGGCAGTGTGGGGTGGCAGGGCCTTCCTGCTAACAGGGCTGGCACCAGATATGTGCATGCCAGGCCTCAATACCATTGCACAGGGGCACACAGAAGCCCAGAGAAACAAAGCATTTCCCCCAAGGCCACCCAGGGCCCTGGCCATGGAGCTGGTCCCCACACATTCTCCCAGCTAGACACTGCAGCCATCCGACCTGGCTGCCTGCACAGCTTGTCTGGGGCAGGATCTCATAGACAACAACCACTCAATGACTAAGGCGGTCCCCAGCCCCTGCGATGCTTCTGCGGGATTTAGAGAAAGCATGTGCCCCAGGAGGAGGTGGCTCCCGGGCCCACAGGAATGTGGAGATGAGCTGCGTCACGGTGCCCGCACCCCTCGCTCAGCGCAGCCCTGCAGGAAGAACCCTGCCCCCGCGGCGGCTGTAATTTTATTGTGCAGGCAGGCCTTGACCGTGTTTCCATAGGGCCCACCTGTGTACCGGATTCTGCTTGTTCACGAGTGACTATTTGAACAAAGTTTGTCTCCTTGTAAGCAATGTGCAGGAGGATCCGGTTCTGTTTTGCTCAGCTGTGTATCCCAGCAACAAGTGTGCTCAGCAACAAACACTTCACAAACACCTGTAGAATGAAGGGTCTCTTTTAGCCCTAACACAACCTAATCAACCCCATTGTACAAATGAGGTTGGAGAGTTGACCTGACGTGCCCGGTTCATGCAGCTGCAAGTGGTGGGGCTGGAACCCCTAAAACATTCTCTTCTAGACCCACCTGAGATCCCTGTCCTGACTGTGGCAGCCTCCCAGCCAGCAAGAAAGAGAGCCCTGTTCTGCCCTTGACTTGTGATATCTCTACCCATCCCCAAGCCTCAGTTTCCCCTTCTATAATACAAGAAGTTTCAGCCCAGTCATGTCCAAGATCTCTTCCTGTCTGAGAGTCTGCATTCTACAGTCTGGAACAAGGATACTAAACCCACAAGCACTCATGCCCTAGCTTGCACCCTCCATACTCGTGGCAGACATCATTAATCAATCGTCAATCAACCTTTCCCAATAAGCTCATTAAACAACAGAATCCTTCTCCAGTGTACAACCATTGGATCGAACGTGACACATAAGATAAAAGCTCTCACCTGGCCAACGTGGTGAAACCCTGACTGCTAAAAATACAAAAATTACCTAGGAGTGGTGGTGCACGCCTATATCCCAGCTATTCAGGAGGCTGCGTACAGGAGAATCACTTGAACCCAGGAGATGGAGTTTGCAGTGAGCCGAGATCGCACCACTGCTCTCCAGCCTGGGCAACAGCGCAAGATTACTTCTCAAAAAAAAATTTTTTTTTAAAGATAAAACCTCTACCACCTCTGGCCTTCCCAAGGGAAGCCTCTTAAATGGCGACGCTGAGTCCTGCTGGCAAGGAAGCCCCAGGCTGCACTGCACCTGTGCCTGTCTCCCCATCGGACCCAGAGCCCCATGACGCAGCCACAAGACCCAGGCCCTGCATGCCACCTCAGAAAGGTTTGCCAAGTTGCCGTCTCTGATGATTCCTTATTTCTGAGTGTGTTTAATGCCAACACTTCCTTAAGTATCAGCTCAGGTTTCATCTCCTCTGGAAATCCCCCTAAGATTTCCTCCCCTGTGTGAGCTAGGGATCCCGGTGTGCCTGTTCTAACATTCCCGCTCTCCTTCAGTTGATCAACAAGCTCAGTGTTGTATTTAGGTCGGTGCAAAAGTGATTGAGGTTTTTGCCATTACTTTCAATGACAAAAAAAACGCAATCACTTTTGCACCGACCTAAATGTTTGTCTCTGAGTCTGCGAAGCCACTGCAACCCTGACTCCAAGCCCAAAACCCAGGACAGAGGACGGTGAATGAGGCTGCAGTGAGCGACGGGCCGACTCACCTGCACGTACGCACGGCTCATTCATTTGTTCATCCGTCAGCTATGTGTTCCTGGGACGCACAGGAATTCCACACAGGTGCCAGCCTTGCCCTCTGGAACTTACACGCTGGTGAGGAAGAGACCATTTAAGAAACAGTGATACATATAATTAAGTGGCCATAAATAGGAAATTGTTTAAGAAGGGGGCCGTAAGGGGGGTTCCCTGAGGCTCTGATGTGTGGCCAGCACCCACCTTCTCTCAGTGGTCTCGACCACCATTTTACAGAGGTCCCAAGACGGGAGCAGGTCCAAGGGCCCCCAGCCGGGAAAGAGAGGCAGATTCGGGTACCCTGCCCCCAGCTTCTCTCCATAGTCAGACCCGACACTCCCCTCAAGGGGAAGCACCCAACACCAAGCTGGGCCCCTCTGGTTCTGCCTCCAGATGAGCTGGGGGTCAGGAAGTCATTCCCTGGGAAACAAGGTGCCCTGTGGGTGGCAGGTGACCGGGCCGATTCCTGGTGCAAGGGTGACTTCAGCTCCATGAGGAGGGTGGGCAGGAGCTGGTGGGGGCAGGGAACAGCCCCCACTCCGGCCACACCCCACCAGCATGGAAAGGTTGGCAGTGGAGTCTCCCCGGCCCCTTTCCACCAGTGCCTCGGGGTTCGTGCTGCCGTTGTGGGGCGGGCAGGCACAGCGAGCAGGTCTGACAGCTCCTCCACCCACCCCCCTGCCAAATTGTACTTAATTATAATGATAAATGATGGCAGGCGTCCACGACCACATCGCAGAACATGACAAACACTCCACGTCTCCGAGCCAACAAGCTCCGCTCCCCCAGCCGCCGCGTTTCTGAGCAGGAGGCTGGGAGGGGGTTATCTGAGGCCGCTCCTGGCTCCACCGGGCCTAGCCCAGCCTGGACCCTGCCTGCCATCTCGGGGTGGGTGCTGCTGCGTAGCTGAGGGCCGGAGCCCTTGCCCACCCCAGGTCCCTGGGCATCACCTGCTCCTCCTAGCAAAGCTTGCCTCTGTGCATGAAAAGCAGCCCACCGCCCAAGGGGAGGAGCTGGGTGGGCAAACACACACAGCAGCCACTTTCTGGAGCCGCACCACCCACGCTGGCATCGCCAAGGGGAATCTGAAAGGGTCCCCTTTCAGACCAAGAGAGGCCACAGAGAGCACCCAGGGTGGGCGAGGCCCAGGAGCTCCTCTCCCTGACCGAAGCAAGGTGTCCTCACTCCACGGGGGTAATGGGCATTCCTGGGACTGCTGGATGGAGAAAGGGTTTGTCTCCCCTGGGAGAAGCCCGGATGGATTCCAGCACAGTGGGGTGGAGACGGGAAGGGGCCTTTCTCCCTAATCACTGCCACAGGCAGGGCTCTGGGACAGCAAGCCAGGGTCCTGGTCGCACCAGGTGGCCTCAACGTGACTGACCGCCAAGCGCTCTGTGCAGGCGTGCGGCCTCATCCCCACTGCACCATCTGCGTGGTGAGCCTCACAGCGTCTGAGAGACAATAATAATATGGCAGCTGCCGCGGAGGTGGCCCTTCAGCAGAGATGTGGTGTGCTAGGTGGCAAACCAGGAGCGGAAGGGTGACCAGGCAGATGGAGCCTGTGCTCGAGGGCTCAGGGTCAAAGACAGCCTCGATCACGCATGGGAGGGGAATCAGCTGGGAGTGGCTGGAGCCCGAGAGGGGGCTGAGTGGCAAGGGGCTGAGGAGGGGGCTTGCCCAGGAGGGGAGTGAGCTGGGCAGGCCCCTTGGGTGGCAGGTGGATGGCAGGGCGGAGCTGCCTCCACGCCAGGGAGGGACAAGAACCTGGCCTGTGAAGGTGGGAGCAGAGATGGCAGGTGGGGCCAGTGGAGGGCAGTCACGGGACTTAGGGACAGAGGGAGGCACTGCTGGAGGAGAAAGATGTGATTTGGGTTAGTAGTTCCACCTGAGGGCCGGGGCGGCCTGGAAAAGCTGGTAAGCAGGGTGTTTGGGCTTCCCCCACCCCCTAGATGTCTCAGCAAAGGCACCCAAGGGGCAGCTAGGGACGGGGCAGCCTGGCCTCAGCAGGAAGGCCTTGGGGCCAGCAGCGTTCAGCACTATCCATATTCAGGAGTGGGTGAGGTGTTCCAGGCAAGCTGAGAGGCAGTGAAGACCCAAAGGCCCCCGGGCCTGGTGTCTGCAGGTCAGGAGTGACCACCCTGAGCTGAACCCCCACATCCCGGGACTCTGTGCTCACGAAGGGCCTGCCAGGGAGAAAGAAAAGCAGAGCGTGAGGCCTGGCACCCGGAGAGGAGACGGCTTCAGGAGAAGAGGTGTGGACGGCCATACTGAGTCCGCTGAGAGGCCTGAGAAGGGACCCCGGGCTGCAGGACAGAGGAGCCATGCAGGCAGGGCCATGGGAGACCCCGGCCCACACATCAGATGACAGAGGGGAAGCCTGGAGAAGAGGAGGGTGAGGAAGGTGTGGGAAGGCGGGGTGCCTTCCCACTTAGGGGTGCCAGGTGTCTTCGGGAGGAGGCTGCTTGGTCTTCCCGGGTAGTAACAGCAGGCTCAGCTCCTCCCCACCCAGGGCAGGGACCGTTACCGGAGCCTGGACTCAGCGTGGAGTTGGGTGGGGAGGACCCAGAAGGACAGATGCTTTGTTGGGGGTGCAGCCAGCTCACTACACTCTGGCAGGGGCGGCGGTGCTGGAGAATCCATGCTCCAGCTCACTCTCTGCCCTGTGTCTGGGCAAACCCGAGCAGAAGCCAGTGGCCGAGCGCCCTCCACCACCACGGGGCGCCTGGGACCCCCCCAGGACACGCAGCAGGCAGCAGGGCTTGTTCCTGCAGCGCTTCGGGGGCACACGGCAGCCGTGAGCAGAAGCCTGCTGCGGGGAGGAGCCCTGCGTGGAAGACCTCAAAAGTAGATTCTTCCACAAAGAGGAGGAAGGAGCCAGTAGGCGCTGGGGAGGCTGAGAGCTGAGGGCGGGCTTTGCTTGTTTTCTAAGTGCCTGGAGAGCCTGGATCCTGGGGCAGAGAGTAGGGTCACAGTGGATTCGGAGAAGAGGTGGGAGGCATGAGGAGAGGGGCCGGAGGGTGGGTGTGCACGCTGCCCGGGCCACAGGAGGGCACAGGCGGGTGTGGAGGTCTGGCGGCAGGAGGTGTGGCAGGGGCTGTCGGCACCTGAGGGGAGTTTGTACCCACCCCGCCGGCCCTGCCACCAGGCTCCGAGTGCAGGAGGCTCAGGGCTTTCCCAAGCTGGGGTCCTGCCATAGGGGAGCTGCAGTGAGGGAGCTGAAGACTGACACAGCGGGACCCAAAGTCCGGAGTCACCCAGAGGGACGTGACCAGGCAGGGCTGGGTGGGAGGGGTGCTCAGAGGAGGCAAGGGGGAGCGGGGGTGGGGGTGGTGAGAGGCAGGCACAGGGCGGCCTGAGTGGGGGCTGGGGGTGTGGCCCGGGAGTAGATGCTGAGGGACCCAGGCTCGCAGAGGCAGAGCCCGCTGGCGTAGATGGAGTGTGGTGGTGTGTCAGGAGAGGGTTAGCAGGCATACTGGGGCTGCTGTGGGTGCCGCGGGGTGAGGACAGAGAGGCCAGGGTGGTAACTGAGGCACACACAGTGATGTGGAGACTTAGGGGACAGCCAGTGCGGTGAGAAGGACACTGAGACGGGGCGGGGGTGGGGTGTGGCTGGCAGAAGGGAGGTCTCGAAGCCAGGGGAAAGGAAGGCAGGGGTGTGGGGGCTAGAGCCACAGCAGATGGCCTGGGGTCGAGGGAGGGGAGTGGACTTTTCCAGAGGAGCTGGGAGGAGGGTTGATTTGCAGGAGGGTGGGGGCACATACAGGGTTCATGGGCAGCCTCAGCCCCCTGCACAGAGAGAAAGAAGACAAGTGCCCACCCCAAGACCTAGACCTGCAGGACCCAGAAATGCCTCTGAGACCCCACTGCACACACGGTTCCCCCATGAGATTGCTTCGGCTCGTGTTGTGGGAGGGAGAGGAACACCAGGGCAGGGGATCCACCAAGGGACCCTGGAAAGCCTATAGGACCTGGGGGGGCGGGAGGACAAGCCCAGGCCTGGCAGGGGTGGGGAGGTGGGCGTGTCTGTGGGGGGGACAGTCCATGCTGGTTTCGAGGGTGACTGTGACCTCAAGGGTGCCAGGTGTCTTCGGGAGGAGGCTGCGACTGTGTCTCCAGGCAGGGTGGGCAGCTGGAGGGGAGATGTGGGGGCACGTGGGGTCGGCTGCTGTGGGGGCTCTCTGCAGAGGGCATGGAGGGGCCGGGGTGGCCAGGGTCACGGGGTGATCTGGGGTGCATCGGCAGCACGCACACACGTGAGCCTGCGTGTGGGAGGAGGGAGGATGCGGGTGGGTGGAAGTAATTAGCTGGAGCCTGGTCTCCCTGCAGAGCCTGGACGCCAGCCCATGTCTGGCAGCCTCATCTCCGCCTGCTCCGCCCCTACCCCTCAGTCTTACTGTGGCTCCCCCATCTGCCCCAGAGCCCCCGGCAGCCCACCAGGGACAGCCAGGCAGTCCTCACTAGGGTCCTCCCAGCACTGTCAGCTGGGTTGGGGCAGGGGTCAGGGCAGAGATGATGGAGGAGGGCAAGGGAAGTTTCTGGTTTATCTCTGAGGTTGACCCCATGCTGGCTCCTAGAGGCCCAGGGGCGCCGCCCAGTCCAGCCCATGATGGTCCGTAGGACCCCAAGATGATGGAAGGCAGAGGAAGCACTGCCCAAGTCACAGAGCAGGTGGGAACAGAACCAGTTCTGCAGACCACCCCTGCCCCACCCACACCTCTATGCTCAGGACCCTCTGGGGTATCCAAGCTCCTGGGCCAGCCTAGGGCGACAGCTGGGCTATCTGCCTCAGGCTGGCCCTGCCTCTGCTCCCAAGATCACCTGACACTTGCATCTGTCTCTCTGAGGCAGCACCTCCCTTCCAGCAGGCCCAAAAGCAGCTCTCAGCCCTACCCACCTCACAAAGAACAGGGCAAACAAAGAGTTAAGAAAGGCAGGAAGGACTAATGCAGCCAGCCCAGTGCACAGCCGAGCACCCCGGGGAAACACTAAAGGGGCCTGGCTCTAGGCTGCAGGGAATAAGAGGTGGGCTCCTGCCCTGGCGTGGCTCCCAATTGCCCTGGAGTAAGCATGGCTCTCTGGATAGGGCCCTCTGGATAGAGCCAGAGGCCGTCTAGGACGGGGGAAGGACCTTATCTGCCCACACCCCTCCACTCCTTCCCACCCCATTCTACATGATTAGTATCAGTTCAATAACTACTTGGTACAGGAAGCTAAGGTGCAGCCCCAGATATTTCTCCATCCTGCATCTTCATACTGCCCTCTGCCCATCAGTCCCTACACACCTCAGTCTATCAATTCATTGGTCCAACCAGCCAGCTGGTAAACATCCTGCGATTTCTCCAACTGGGTCCATCCAGCCATCTGTCCATCCATCCAGTCATCCATGGATTCCTCCACCCCTTTATCCACTATCCACCATCCCCCAACAGTTCACTCATCCATCCATCCATCCATCCATCCATCCATCCGTCCGTCAGTAGATCCAGCCAGCCACCCATGTGCCCACCTGGGGACTCTTAGCCCATTCAATCATCCATGGGTCCAGCCAGCCATCTAGCCACCCACTCACCCATTATTAACATCCAGCCCTCAGGCCTCTTCCGAAGTCTGAGGAAGGCCAAAGCCCACTTTCTTCCTGGCCTTGTCACTTGCTCCTGACCCCAAGCTGTGTGTCCTTGTCCACCGCCTCTATGCTGGCTGCTCCGTGGGTTTGGCCCTGGCTTCCCTCCTGGCCTACCAGACAGAAACCAGGACCCGTGAGTGATCCCACAACCACTCCCAGCGAAGGTGTGACCCCGCGCTGCCCCTGGCCACCCTGACCATCCTCACGCACGATGAGCGGGAGACCTCCCATCCTCAGACCCCTCCCCACTTTCTGCCCATGTCCTGGCTCCCACTGCAATGGCCTCACAGCAGCAATCCTTACCCTCATGTATGTGGCACTTCTTGGGCCAGCCCCTGTTCTGAGCATTCTACACACATCTGCTTACTTGATCCTGGCCATTACCCGGCCACCAGTCATCCTGTGAGGCTGGCAGTGCTGGTCCATCCAGCCCCCATTTTACAGACAAGGTGCAGAGAGGTTAAGAGATGCCCAGTGACGCTGATGTTGACTGGGCCCCGCCTACGTGCCCGCCTATGCCATGCTTCACATGCATCATCCACTTGATCCTGGTGGAAATGGGAGTCCCTATTGCTATCCCCATTTTACAGTTGGGTTAACTGAGTCCCAGTGAATCATCCGAGGCCGGAGAACTCAAAAGCGGGGGCTCCGGAATTTGAATGCAGCTGACTCCAAAGCACATGTGCTTTGCCAGCCAGGTGTCTGCAGTTGCTGCTGTAGCTGAGATGTACCCTGGAAATGGGGTTGTGGGGAGGGTGGCTGAGAGCCCAGTAAACATTGCCCGTCTCATCTGCAGGGAACACACGGGGCCATCGGACCCAGGGTTGGGGGGTCGGGAGATCCGGGGTCAAAGCGGGAAGTAAAGCCAAGAGTGAGGGAGGTGAGACAGTCAGGCAGAGCGAAGAAGGCCACTACCGGGAGCGGGGTGAGGACTGAGCCGAGTATCTAGACAGATGACAGGCGGGGGCCCCACACAGCCCCCTGGCTGGGTCAGAGTTTCAGAACTGAGTCAACTTAATGGGTCTGTAACGGGGTAAGCGTGCAGGCAGGCACTGGCATGTTCAAAACCTGTTCCAGACCCGAGTGCCATTGGGAGGTCTTGTAAGAGCCCTACCTTAGGAGCAATCCCAGCCAGCATTCAGGAGGCACTCCGCAGACCCTGCTTACTGCTGGTGACTAGCCTCCCAGGGCTGTGGGCATCTGGAAGTTGTAAAAATTAACTTCATCCTGATTATTAAAATAAGACATCATGCTGCAGAAAGTTTTGGGAAATGAAGGAAAATGTAAAGGAGAAAAACTCATCTGTGACTTATGCCGAGGAAAGCTGTGGGCTGCTGAGATGTGGCTGGTTGGGTCTTAGGAAACCACTCACTCAGAACCAGCCCAGAAACTCAGCCAGCCCAGGAACATGCTCACTTCCCAGAGAGGGCTGCGTAGACACCTCCTTGGGAAAGGCAGCCTCCACACGGGCCGCTGGTTTTCACATGCTCACTCATCCCCTTGCAGACATTTATTAAGCACCTGTTGTATGCTGGACTTTGGGCTGCCAGGGGAATCTCCTGGCCAAGACAGGGGTGGGATGCTGACAGGCACCTCGGTGAGTGGTGACCGAGGAAGCAAGCAGCTTCAAATCCCTGCAACCTGGTACAGTAAAATTTTTGAAGATGTGATAAAGTCAGGATCTTGAGGCAAAGAGATGATCCTGAATTGTCCGAAAGGGGCCCTAAACACCATCATAAGCGTGCCTGTGAGAGCCAGGCAGAGAGAGGAAGAACTGTGAAGGCAGGCAAAGGCTGGAGGGATGCAGCTACAAGCCAAGGAAAGCTGGCAGCCACCGGATGCCGGAGGAGGTGTCCTTATGGGTTCCCCTCCAAACCTCCCAGGGTGAGCAGATACCTTGATTGAGCCCAGTGAAACTGACTCTGGACTTCCGGCCTCCAGAACTGGAAGAGAACACATTTCTTTGTTTTAAGCCTCTAAGTTTGTGATGATGTGTTAGTGGTTGCAATAGTAGGGTTCAATAGAGAAACAGAAACCATCAGGCTGTATGGGGAGACGTGTTGAGAGAAACAGAAAGAGACTTATTGTAGGGATTTGGCTTTCCGGATGATAGAGACAGGCCCACCCCAAGATCTGCAGGCAAGCCAGGAGCCCAGGAGAGCCGACAGTGTGGTTTCCATCCGGAAGGCCGGCAGACTAGGGACCCAGAAGGGGCTGCTGTTTCAGCTCAAGTCCCCACCCCCACACTGGCTCCAAGAAGGCCTGGAGGTGCCGCCTGATCCAGCCCATGACAGCCGAGTCCAAAGGAAAGAAAAAGCCGCTCTCCCAGCTCAGAGAGACGGACAGGAAGCATTCTCTCTCACTCAAAGGAAGGTTGGCCTTTTCGTTCCGTTCAGGTCTTCAGCACATCAGAGGAGGCCCACTCACACTGAGGAAGGCAATGTACAAGTCCACCGATCACACGGGATCTCATCCCAAAACACCCTCACAGACACCCGGGAATAATGTTTGTGCGAAAATCTGGAAGCCGTGTGCCCTAGTCAAGTTGACACATAAACGCCAGCCATCGAAGCAGCTGAAGGAAACGAACACAGCCTAGTGTGCCAGGATAAGGACAGTGAGGAGCCATCGAACAGTATTGAGCAGGGGTGCAGCAGGGTGAGGCTGGGCAGGAGGGAGACCCTGTGTCGTGGCTGGAAGGAGAGATGGGGAGGAGGCCCGGGCCTGGCGGGGGCTGGAGTGCTGCCCTCCACGAGGCCCCAACCCAGAGAGAGACAGACCCAGAAATAAGCGATCTCTGTCTGAAACCCTAAGCGCCATTTTGTTCACCACTGTACCCCATGATACTAGGCACAAGGGCTGGCATACGATAGGTGCTCAACGACGGTCTGCTGAATGACCAAGTGATGTCCTGGAGGCCCCACCAGGGGCTGAGAAGCCCCAAGAGTATATGGAGGAAGGAAGGGGAGGGGAGAGACTCTAAATCTATCTAGGCGGTGACATGAGCAGGTCTGTGTGGTGAGGGAGGGAGGGTGGGGTGACAGGCAGGTTCTGGGGGCCGGTGCCGGCAGACAGCAGGGGAGTCGTGGGTTTTGCTTTGCAGGGTGACCAGCGGACCCGCAGCGTTCACCCTCTCTATCCCACATCTGCGCACACGCCCAGCCCTGCAATGTCTAACCCATGCGGTGGGAGGGCCACCAGTCCCGGCCATGGAGTGATGGCCCTTGAGGGCATTGACCTTAGCCAAGGCCCAGATCACTTTCAAACTCAGGACTCAGGGGGCCAGGGGTTGGGGCACCAGGCCTGGGGGAGGAGAGGCTGAAAAGTGTCTTTTTTCCTGAAGAAGACAGAAATCCTCGCCTCACCTCAGCTGTAATAAGCTAATTTTCTCTTCTAAATGGGGCGTAATCAAATTCAGCCCCATAGCCTCATTTCCAGGCAACTTTATTCATTGTTATTTTTATTTCAAGAATTCCTTGGCATTTTCTGGGAGCCACGAAGTGTTTAATAGCTGCCTAAGTAACGGCGTGCCCTCTTTAGAGCAAAACCGAAGAGCAAAGATTCCTAACTGGGGAGATCCTGGAAGGACATGTGAGGTCAGCTGGCCCAGGTGTGGGAACGAGGCCAGGGTGGCAGGGCCGAGGGCCACCCGGCTGGCTCAGAGGGTGGGACCCCGGCTGGGCCAGGGCCTCCAGGTGGTTCTGAAAAGCTTGCGTGCTTGGGCAGAGGAAGCAGTCAGGGGCCTCTGGGCTGGTGGGGAGATGAGGCAGAGGTGCCATGCCCTCGATGCAGAGGGCAGGAGGTCCCCAGAGCTTCCTCTTTCCATGAAGGAGGGCTCCAGGGGGCGGGGGCTAGTATCCGCAGCTCTGAGTCCCCATTAAACTCAGGTTTGCGGCCCACAGGCTCCCTGGGGTGGCCCCAGCCCCCAGCGAGGAGTCACCAGGCCTTTCCCACGCCTTCTCATATCAGAGGCCAGCCCACAGGACAGGTGGAGGAGACCCTGTCCACCTGAGAGTGGGGACAGAGGAAGGACTGGGTCTGCACCTCCTCTGTGCCCAGCACGGATCACCGGGCAGCCGCGGAGTGCCAGGGATGAACAGATAGAACAGAGGGCAGCTCCAGAGGCCAGCGGGGTCTGGGCTGGGATGTGGGGACAAGGGAAACTTTAAGGCAGACCACACGAAGGTGGAGTCCACCAGTCGAGGAAACATGTGGATGTTGACAGCTTAGACACAAAGAAGGAGGCAGTGGGTGGCCAAGATGGACTGGAACTAGGTGTTGGGGGAGGTTGGTGGAACTTTGAGGGACCGGAGGAGGTTCGCAATACTAGAGCTGAGGGCCGATGGGACAAGAGGTTAGGGCTCACCTGGGTGCAGCTGCCCAGCCACCGCCAATCTCTGTGTCCCCTCAACATCCCCTCTGACACCTATGTCCAGAGAAAGGGCGTCCGCTGCCCCCGGGGCCTATTTTTAGCTTCTCCGGGTCCCCTCCATCCCCACTGCACGTGGCCACAAGCCCTCCGGCACTCTGTAGGAAGCTGTGAGACCACGGGGGTGTGGCCACTGTGGTTCTCATTCATGTTGCTTAAATCATTAACTGGCTCTTTTGTAAGAGTCATCTGACGTGCAGGAAGTCTTTTGATGCCTTTCAAAAGGCTTTTTTATAAGTGTTTCTAATCCTTTCCTCTTAAAAACAGGAAGTTACACTTTGCAACCCTAAACACCAGAAGGTCAGAATTTGGTTGGCGATGCAGAAGCCACAGGCTCCAGATGGCTCCTCCCATGCCTGGCCAAGCTCTGGGGCTGAGGACACAGCCAGCAGCCCAGGGGGTAAGGGCTGGGCCCAGACCACCTCGTGGGTGATGCCTCCCAAGGGAAGATGTAGCACACAGGTCCTCTCCAGGGCCCCTACCCAGAGAGTGGAGGGCCCCCACCCCCACCCCCCCCCCCCCCCGCTGCCCAGGCCAGAAAGCCAGGTGTCGTCCCCAGAGCCCCATCTTCCGCAGCCTCATCCCCTGCTGCTGGCCTTTCTACTCCCCAGATCTGGCCCCTCCCTCCCTGCTCACTGCCTGGAAATGGTACTCTGGGGCCTTCTCCTTCCTGCACAGGGCCCCCCAGACTGGGTGGGGGGCTGCTTGTCTCCCCTTCCTTCCCACCTTTCTCAGCTCCAACCCCAAACCACACCATAGTTCCCTGGCTACGCTGCACCCTCACACATGCTCTTCTCTGCCTGGACACCCTCCCTCCACTTTTCCACGCAGCGAACTCTTACCCCTCAGGGGCCCCTCCACTAGAAAGTCTTGCCTAGACTCCCTTTCCCCTGGATCCCAGGGTCCATGTGCCCTGCCCTGGGCCTCCCTAAGGAAGAAGCAGGCTGGTATCTACAGCCTCTCCACCCTTCACATCTTCTCTTCAACACGTCTGTGGGAACTGAAGCAGCCAGCTAAACTCATGAATCTCAGAAGGAAACTATTTCACCAAAAGAACTTGGCCTCCACTCCATCTGTGCCCACGCACCCCCACCCCCGGAGACCAGCCGCTCCTGGCCACATTCCCCAGGACCAGGCCCGCTGCAGCACCTGCTGTGTGGCAGCTCCAGTCCAGCCAGCCTTCCCAGGGTGGCGAGAACCCAGCCCTGCCCTAGAAGAAGCAGCCCTTTCCCCTGTGGCAGGATCCGGACAGATGCTGGGGTCTGCAGATCAGCCAAGGCCAGCAGGGAAGGGGGCTGGAGAATGTGCAGCCCTGCTGAGCATGGTGTTCAGCATGGGCAGAGCTGCTCGAGCGAATGAATGGGGTACCCCATGCCCAGAGGTATGTCATTCCTGCCCCATTCACCAGGAACGCAGTGGGCATGCATGCCCTCGCCAGGAGGTGGATCCAAGCACCTGCCAGCTCCCTTCCCACTAACCAGTGGATTACCTATCCATTCATTCAACAAGGAGTGCTCAGCCCTGTTGTGATAGATCAGAAGTTGGACCTGGTGGCTGGGGGTCCAGAGGTGGACTGGGAACAGTGCTGCCCTCTAGGAGGCCCCAACTCAGGGACAGATGGGCCCAGAAATAAGCGATCTCTGTCTAGAACGCTAAGCGCCATCTTGTTTACCACTGTACCCCATGATACCAGGCACAAGGGCTGGCATACAGTAGGTGCTCAACAAAAGTTTGCTGAATAACTAAGTGATATAGTTGAGGCCCCACCAGGGGCTGAGGAGCCCCAAGAGTATATGGAGGAAGGAAAGTGAGGGGAGACTTTCTGGACGTGAGGTCCCCAGGCTGAGCCCTGGGCATTCCCAACTAATGGATGTGCTGGTCCAGGGCCAGCCAGGAGGCAAAGAAAGCAGGGTGCATCCCCAAAGGCACAGGTGGGCTAAGCAATGTGACTGGGATTCTGTGGAGGGTGCAGGGAGACCCTGGGGTGCTGGGCCAAGCATCAACCAGGTTTGTCTTGTGGACAAAAGACTGGCTGCAACATGGGGGAGGTCCCGGTGCTGGGGACAACAGCCCTGTAAGGATGCAATGCGTTTGGCTGCATGTATCAGGCCCAGAGTGACAGTGGCTTAAGCAATAAGTTTACTTCTCATGGAGACATTTGGACTGAAAGGTGCCCTCTGCTCCCTGAGGTCACAAGGGCCTGGCCTCGCTCCTGCTTTGGGGACTCCCCAGGGTAAGGCTCCTCCTGGGTGGGTAATCTGCTCCTACCCCGTTGGCCAGAAAGAATCATATGGCCACATCTAGCTGCAAGGGATGCTGGGAAAGGAGTCTTCTGGGGCACCCAGGTTCTGGGAGGAATTCTGTGGTTAGAGAAGACAGAAGAGTGGCCATTGAGAGACAACTGTCGGACTGTATCATGAACACTGATTAGGGAGCAGCTCTGGAGGGGGGCATGGGGCCTGGGCCGAGGGTGGCCAGGGGCAGAAGGCCTCTAGGAGCTCCCTGAGTGGGGCTGAGGTGCGGTGGGGCTTCCCATGAGCTGAGCTGCGCCAGAGCTGTGCGGGCAGGTTGGGATTTGGCAAAGGGAGGGCTGTGGGTTGCAGAGGTGAGTTCGGCCTTGTTGAGAGCGAGCTGCCCAGGGAACATCCCTTGGAGGTGTCCAGGTCAGGCTGAGGTGTGGGACCCTCCTGCAGGGAGAGGGCTATGCTGAGTGGTGGCTGGGCCAGGAGAGGCAGGAGGGAGAGGGGACCCTCCGGGGCTCACAGGAAGGAGGGGAAAATGCAAAAGGTGCCTCCTGTAGCTCCAAGGAAGAGGCTGGGGTGGCTTCGAGATTGGGGCAGGGAAACTGTCCCTGAAGACAGTTTCTGGGAGGTGAGAGGAAGGGGCAGAGGCTGAGTGGCAGGGGCAGTGGTGTTCCCCCTCAGTAACTCCCTGTGCGACCTGCTGCGGGCTCCCTCTGGAAGGGGTGGGGATGGAAACAGGAGGGGAGGCTCCGGATACAGGCAAGAAAGCAGAGCCGTCCACCCACCTGAGAACAGCCAGCCCTCAGCCTGAGGCGCTGGGACAAGGTGCACAGCCTGGTTCGCTCCTGGAGACACAGAGACCCCACTCCCAAGCCTTGAAGTCCCAGACCCCTTCCAGAGGACAGCTGAGCTGGGGAAGGGGTTCCAGATCAGCTGTCTCTTTCTCAGCTCAGGGGGAAAGGGGTGCTGACCTCAAGTGGGATCCTGTACAAAGGCTTCATGTCCACGATCTTATCTGACCCCACAACAACCCACCCTACAGAAGAGGAAACCGATGCCCAGAGTGGCAAAAAGTCTGCCCACGGTGGCCCACTTAGTGTGGAACCCTCAGCTCAGTGGGGGCATAGGACCAACATTTCCATTCCCCTTTTTAAGGAAGCAGAGGCTCAGAGAGGTGCACGGCCTCCCTCCAGGCCACACAGCAGGGCTGGTCCTTGCCCCCGCTGGCAGTCACCCAAGCCGCTGTCTTTCTAGCAGGACCCTAGCCGTGCCCCACGTGGCCACCCCTCAGTGACCAGGAGAACAGAGTAGCCTGGGTGGAAGGGAGGGCCGAGGGCTTCAGGAGCCCCCGGGAGGCCCAGCAGATTTGGAAACTCATAGGGGTTCATCTGGGGACCAGGGAGCTGGAGGGGCTGCACACCTCTTCCTTACCGCACTGCTCCACTCCCCTCCTGCAACAATGCCATGGCCGGGCTGCCTCCACCCTGCCGCTCCAGGGGCCTGGCCTGGCCACAGACCACCAGTTCCTGGAAAGACTGACTGTTCCTGGAAAGCTAGAACTGCTGCCTACCCAGCCCAGGTCACCTCAGCAGCAGCAGGGGTCAGCCCAGCCGGCAGCCCCGGGCCCCTCTGGGATCCTTCACATTTCCAAGAAAATTGCAAAACATGTGAAGAACAAATGGTCCTCGTATCCCTCGTCTCCCTCCCTCACTGGCCTGAGAAGTATTAGGGAGCGGGGAGAGCTGGGAAGACGCCATAGGGGCTCCCTGAACCCGAAACCAAGCCCATCCCCAGGCACTGTGCAGCCAGAACACCCTGGGAGTTGGCAGCTGGGCAAGGGAGGCCAGGGCAGAGGCAGTCAGCTCCTGGGGTGGGCACCTCCCGGGGTTGGTGGCGGAGACGCTGACGCTCAGACAAACCCTGTTCCCACTCTCTGCTTCCACCCCTCCCAGCCACAGACCAGCCTCAAAGGGCAGGAGCCAGGATCCAATCACCCTGCAGGGGGCAGGGGGGCAGCTCTCAAGGACGGCCTCTCTTCTGGGGGTCTCCCCATACATAAGCCCTCCCCCCGAGGGCAAGCTGGACCCTGAGCTCCACGTCCCAAAGGGGACTGGGCAACTGGACCGGAAGCTCCCAGATGCCACAGTGCACGCCCTCGCAGAGCCTTGGTTCCCCCCCCCCACCCCCCGGCTAGTCCAGAATTTCTGAAAAGGGAGTAACAAGGCGATTTTGAAGGGAATCCAGAAAAATTTCTTCCTATTTCAATTGTTATTTATCTATATAAGTTGAGAAAAAAGTACACATAACTAGCATATCGAAGCCAGGGTTTCAGAATGTCTCACGTAAGTCATCAGCATCAGTTTACAAAGCAAGTTGATTTTTTTAATTAAGCAAAAGATAAAGTTGATGATACAAGAATACAACATAAATCAAATTGTGAGAGTCTGCAGGCCTGTATTTTTTGAGCAAAGATTAAGGTCTCCTCATGTCTGCGTCACTGTTATTTTGCATCTTGTCATGTTCAGCCAGTGGCCACGCAGCTGCCTGAGGAAAGAGAACGGAGAGAACTGAGCCCTCCTTGGAGCCTTGGGGCTCTGTGCTTGCTGAAGACGAGGCTATGAGGTGCTGCCAGTGAGGCACCCCGCAGGCGGGGAAGAGGGCCGAGCAGGACAGGGCCAGGTGGTCCGGAGCCTGCCCGCCTGGCCTCCTCCTCCCTGTAGCGACCCTGGAAGCATCTATTCATTCTGTGAAACGGTCTGTGTCTGCAGAGGCTGGAGCCCCCTCAAGGGTGAAGGCTGTGTCATCAGGGTCCCAGCACTCAGCGCCCACCTGGCAGAAAAGGTCTCCATGGATGTTGTTGAATAAACGAAATAGGGGGTCTGGGGACCTGTGGGCTCTGCCTCCAAACACCCAGTGGGCAGGAGCTCAGCCATGTTTGGAGGGCACCAAAGAGCCGGGAGAGCCTGTGCCGCCAGGGGCCGTGGGCTCTCTTCCCTCAGAAGTGTAGAGCGGAGGCTGCGGCGGGCAGGGCTGGGAGCTGAGGCCAGGAGTTCCAGCTCACAGCACTGAGTGGGATAGGGGGAAGGAAGTGAGGGGGAGCGGCCCCAGGTAGGGTGGGGGCAAAGGTGCTGCCATTATTACCCTCCCACGCTGGGGCCCCCATGAGATCGCCCAGTCTGTCCCTCCTCAACGGCCAGGGCCTCCGGGGCCACGGGCTGGTTCAGTTCGGGGCAAACTCTACACCTGAGAAGCAGCTGAGAGGCCTCAGCTGGTGAGCCTGGGCCCCGGCTGCCCTCAGGGGACCCGCTGCCCCGCCCAGGCCCAGCTTGGCCCTACTGTCTTCTATTGCTCGTGGAAACACCGTCATCCTGGGCTGCAGGTGCTGTGCCGCCCCCATCACCAGTAGGTAGGTTCCAGTCCTGAGCCCCGAGCAGGGCCTCTGGGGCCTTCCCGATGAGCTGGCTGACCCCACCCTGCTCCTGACCCACAGCCCAGCTCCAGACCCCGCACCCTCAACAGGTTCTCTGGGCTGCCCGAGGCCAGGCCCTGCTCCCAGGAACTCACAGAATTGAGGACAGAGCCTCATGCTTCACACCACCTCACTCAGCATGTACCTGGAGAAGTGGGGGTGAGAGGTGAGAGGAGCCTGCAGAGAGCAGCTCCATGGAAGCAGGGGATTCCTGGGAATGCATCTGGTCTCACAGCTGGCTGGTGGGGCAGCAGGTGCAGGCACTGAAGGCAGGCACGAGGCTGCCAGAGCCCACCAGCGGCCCTGGGACATGCTGCCCTCAGCTGGACCCTGCATGCCCCTCCGCTAGCTCCCTTCCAGCTCCTGACATGCTTATCCCTGCTCCCGATCACACAGGGCCATCTGATTGCTTGGTTCAGTTGGTGGGTCTGTGGGACAGTGTAACCCATCCTCATCCCTAGCTCCCCGAAGAGCCTGGATCTCCTGGACAGTCAGGGTAGGCACCAGGTAGGTTAGGGTGTGGACAAGCGTGGGGAGTGGAGCTTCTCAGCACCCGAGCTGGGCCAGAGCTGATTGACTTTGGTTTCTGAAATGACACCCAGGTGACACATCCGCAGTGTCAGGGGCAGAGCTTGATGACCCCGGCAGCCACCTTTCAACTCCTCTGCAGAGTGGTTCTGGGTCTCAGCCAGCAGTACCTGAGGCGGCCCCTGACTCCTGGCTCCCAAGCAGTCCCTTCCCTCTCCTGCCTGTCCTGGCCCCCAGCCTCTCCCCAGGCCAGCCCCCTCTTCCCAGCTGCATCCAATGCTCTCATTCACTCTCTGAGCGCTCACTGAGCCCCTTTTAGGTGAGAGGCTGGGTTCCAGACCTGAAGAGGAGCCTCTCCCTGCGCTGTGGAAAGGCAGCAACAGCCACGTCCAACCTCCTCCACCGCCTCAGCCTCCAGGCACAGTAGCCTGGCCAGGAGATGCTGCCTACATCCACATCTGGCCATGGCCTTCCTCTTCCTAAAGCCTGCCATGGCTCCCCATCACCCTCGGATAAGGCCAGACCCTTATCCGACAAGGCTAGACCTGTGCATGTGTTACCTTCCATAGCAAAAGGGGTTTTGCAGAGGTGAATAAAGTAGGGACGTTGAGGTAAGAGATGGTCCTTGGTTGTCGGGGCGGCCCAGTGTCGTCACAAGCCTCTGTTCAGCGTGAAATGGAGGCAAGAGGCAGGAGCAGTGTCAGAGTCCAGGGCATCGCTCATGTTGACACTGAAAGGGGGCCATGGGTCAAAGAACGCAGGTGGCTTCTAGAAGCTGGAAAAGGCAAGGGAATTGATGTCCCCTGGAGCTTCCAGGAAGAACACTGGCTTGCCAGTCCACGGTGGACTTCAGACCTGCAGACCTGTACGGCCATAAATCGGTGTTGTCTTAAGCCCATCCGTGTGAGGCAACTTGCTGTTCCAGCAACCACAGGCAGCTCCTCGCCGGTCCTCCAGGCCTTCCTGATCCAGCACTGCTGATGTCCCAGCCTTGGGCAAGCCTCTCCCCTCCCCCTTGCAGTGAGCTCCCTCTTCCCACCTCCCACTCCCCTGCTTCCCTTCTCACCGCGCCTTTGGCCTTCGCTCAGGAGGTCCCCTTGGCCTGATAAAACCCTTCCCAGGGCCTGGCCAGCAGCTCCTCCCCCTCACACCCATCGCAGCGTCTCTTCCTCAGGAAGGGCCCCCACAAGCTGAGGGCTTGTCGGTGACCATCCAGGCCCTGCGACACCACTCAGCCTTCAAGTTCTGCCTCACCATGGGCCATGTGCCCACCCGGGTCAAGATGGGGCGAGGCCCCGTAACTGATGGCCCCGCCCTGCTCTGAGGGCCATGGGAAGGACTGGAACTTCAGGAATGCAGAGTCAACAGGTGCCCCTGCCGTCTCTGGTCCCCCTCCCAAGGCTCAGTCACCCCATTAGTGGACCTCTCACGCTGGCACCCCCGGGTGCCCTCGCCCAGCTATGGGCTCCTGAAGGGTGGCTCCTGGATCAGAGGGGGCCTGTTGTGGTTTGGACTCCCCCAGAGCAAACCCTGAGATGGGGATGTGGGTGCAGGTGTGCAACCCAGGAAGCTGAATGAGAAAGTGAAAACCAGAAGGAGACGGAGGTGGGGGGCGGTAACCAAGAGGGCTGCACTAGGCAAATGGGGCTCGGCCACTGGGGACCCTCAGACGGGCCCACTCGTGCCCCTGGTGACTGAGGGTGCTGCCTGCTGAGACAGCCTGCCTGGCGTGTTCCTGAGCAGGCTGCAGGGACCCGTGCAGATGCAGGCGCTGGAGTGAGCTGAGGACACCTTGCCAGGAACCGCCACCTGCAGCTGCGGGTAAGCTCAGAGGCTGAGGGCTCTCGGGAGGGACACAGAACTGCTGCAGGAGGACAAGGCCCTCGGTCAGGAACAAAAGAGGCCGGTAGTATGGATTCCCCAAGCGCATGCGCCATAGACCCACAGGAGCCTCCAGAAAGCTCCCTACCCTCTCTGGGCCTCAGTTTACCAGCTGTGAAAGGACTAGCTTTTACCGCCTCATATCCTCCCAGAAAAGGAAAGAGAAGAAAAGAATAAATGACGGCAAAGATGAGAAACTGAAACACTTGTGCATGTCAGTGGGGATGTAAAATGGTGCGGCCACTGTGGGGAAGGGTAGCAGCTCCTCCAAATATTACAAATAGAATTTTATTTGTAATCAAATTTTCCACAGTGACCTTTCCAAAAATGACCCCACCTTTCCACTGCTGGGTACACACCAGAAGGAATGGAAAGCAGGTTCTCAAAGAAATACCTGTGTGCTCGTATTCACCACAGCA
Source organism: Saguinus oedipus (assembly GCA_031835075.1). Taxonomy (NCBI): domain Eukaryota; kingdom Metazoa; phylum Chordata; class Mammalia; order Primates; family Cebidae; genus Saguinus; species Saguinus oedipus. Next base: position 143,857,421 of record CM063176.1, read on the forward strand.
CCGTTCACAATGGCCAAAATATGGAAGCACCCGAGTGTCCCCAGCAGGTAATCAGATCAACAAAACGTGGCAAATCCATAGAATGGAATATTATTCAGGCCTCAAAAGGAAGGGCATTCTGATACATGCTACCCCAGAGGGGAGCCCTGAGGACATGAAGCGAGGGGAAACAGGCCAGTCACTAAAGGACCAACCCTGAAGACCCACCTAGAAGCACCTAAGGTAGTTGAACTCACAGAGATGGGAACTAGAACGGTGCCTGCCAGGGGCTGTAGGGAGGGCGAATGGAGAGCTGGTGGTTCGTGTTTCCGTCCTTCAGTTTTGTACGGTGGAAAGCGTTCTGGAGATTGGTTAGACCATGTGAATTAGCAGTATTGAACTGCTACTTAAAAATGGTTAGGATGCTGGCCAGACTCAGTGCACAGTCTGATCACCCCAGCTGCTCAGAAGGCTGAGGCAGGGGGATCTACTGTTTCTTTTTTTTTGAGACAGAGTTTGTCACACAGACTGGAGGGCAGCGGTTTGATCTCGGTTCACTGCAACCTCTGCCTCCCGGGTTCAAGTGATTCTCCTACCTCAGCCTCCCGAGTAGCTGGAATTACAGGTGCACACAACCACACCCTGCTAATTTTTAGTAGAGATGGGGTTTCACCATACTGGCCAGGCTGGTCTCGAACTCAGGTGATCTGCCCGCCTCGACCTCCCAAAGTGCTGGGATTACGGCGTGAGCCACCACTCACAGCCAGCAGGAGGATCTTTGGGCCCAGGAGTTCAAGTCCAGCCTGGGCAACATAGCACTCACTGTTTTTCTCTTTAAAAATGGGTAAGATGGTAAATTTCATGTTTTATGTGTTTTATCACAATTCGAAATTTGAAAAGGTAGTGGCTTTGAACTGCACCGCCCACTCAAACCGATTTTGAACAATCAGGGAACTATCAGTATGATTGCTGTATCACCCCGAAGCTGAAGGGAACCCCATTCCCAAAGCAGGGGAGGGCAGGGCTGCCCGATTTGAGGCGGGGGTGTGTTAGTCTGTTTCGTGTTGCTCTAAAGGAATACTGAGGTGGGTAATTATCAAGAAAAGAGGTTATTTAGCTCCTGGTTCTGCAGGCTGTACACAGGCTGTACGCTCATGGCCCCGGCATCTGCTCGGCTTCTGGGGAGGCCTCAGGAGGTTTTTACTCATGGCGGAAGGCAAAGGGGGAAGCAGATACGTCACATGGTGAGAGAGGGAGAAAGAGGAGGGCAGGCTCTTTTAAACCACCCGCTCTCCACCCCCATGACCCAAACACCTCCCACCAGGCCCCACCTCCAACATTGGGGAATCACATTTCAGCATGAGATTTGGAAGGAACACACATCCGAACCATGTCAGGGTGGGACCTCAGAGCCCCCATTCCTAGCCCCTCACTCTCTCCATCTCGACAGTGGTGAGAGTGACTCTTGGGCACTTGAAACTCCCATCTCCACACTTCTCAGGCCCCTTCCAGGATGGTGGGACTTTGAATCAAGGGCTCCGAAGGTGAACGAATGCATCCCTTCCTGACTTAGCTGGAGACAACCTGTGTTCTCACCTGGAGGTTTTCAAGGGATGAGGTATGACCCACAGAGCCAGGACGTGGGTAGAAGGAAGTGAGGGCCGATGGGGCAGTGAGTGGGACTCACCTGAAGGGGCAGGGCTAAGGGGGTACATGGGCAGCCTCTGGGGGTGAGCCATCCTTCTGCAAAATTCAAAACTCCTGGAAAGAAAACTCCCTTCCCCCTCTACAGCCATTTCCAGGGATCCCAAGATCGTTAATTTAAGTGTAAGAAAAGTCCTGGTGGAGGCCGGGCGTGTTGGCTCACCCTGCAATCCCAGCACTTTGGGATGCTGAGATGAGCAGATCACAAGGTCAGGAGTTCGAGACCAGCCTGAGCAGTATGGTGAAACCCCATCTCTACTAAAAACACAAAAATTAGCTAAGTGTGGTGGCAGGTGCCTGTAGTCCCAGCTACTCAGGAGGCCAAGGCAGGAGAATAGCTTGGACCCAGGAGGTGAAGGTTGCAGTGAGCTGAGATTGTGCCACTGCACTCCAGCCTGGGCACCAGAGCGGGACTCCATCAAGAAAGAAGAAAGAGAGAGAGAGAGAGAGAGAGAGAGAGAGAGAGAGAGAGAGAGAGAGAGAGAAGGAAGGGAAGGGAAGGAAGGAAGGAAGGAAGGAAGGAAGGAAGGAAGGAAGGAAGGAAGGAGGGAGGGAGGGAGGGAGGGAGGGAGGGAGGGAGGGAGGGAGGGAGGGAAGGAGGGAGGGAGGGAGGGAGGGAGGGAAGGAAGGAAGGAAGGAAGGAAAAGAAAGAAAGAAAGAAAGAAAGAAAGAAAGAAAGAAAGAAAGAAAGAAAGAAAGAAAGAAAGAAAGAAAGAAAGAAAGAAAAGAAACAGCATGTACTGGTACCAAAACAGAGATATAGACCAATGGCACAGAACAGAGGCATCGGAGGCAACACAACATATCTACAACCATATAATCTTTGATAAACCTGACAAAAACAAGCAATGGGGAAAGGATTCCCTGTTTAATAAATGGTGTTGGGAAAACTGGTTAGCCATGTGCAGAAAGCAGAAACTGGACCCCTTCCTGACACCTTACACTAAAATTAACTCCAGATGGATTAAAGACTTAAACATAAGACCTGGCACCATAAAAACCCTAGAAGAAAATCTAGGCAAAACCATTCAGGACATAGGAGTAGGCAAGGACTTCATGACCAAAACACCAAAAGCATTGGCAACAAAAGCCAAAATAGACAAATGGGACCTAATCAAACTCCACAGCTTCTGCACGGCAAAAGAAACAGTCACTAGAGTGAATCGGCAACCAACAGAATGGGAAAAAATTTTTGCAGTTTACCCATCTGACAAAGGGCTGATATCCAGAATTTACAAAGAACTCAAACAGATTTACAGGAAAAAAACAAACAAGCCCATTCAAAAATGGGCAAAGGATATGAACAGACACTTTACAAAAGAAGACATACATGAGGCCAACAAACACATGAAAAAATGCTCATCATCACTGGTCATTAGAGAGATGCAAATCAAAACCACATTGAGATATCATCTCACACCAGTTAGAATGGCGATCATTAAAAAATCTGGAGACAACAGATGCTGGAGAGGATGTGGAGAAATAGGAACACTCTTACACTGTTGGTGGGAGTGTAAATTAGTTCAACCATTGTGGAAGACAGTGTGGCAATTCCTCAAGGACCTAGAATTAGAAATTCCATTTGACCCAGCAATCCCATTACTGGGTATATATCCAAAGGACTATAAATCGTTCTACTATAAGGACACATGCACACGAATGTTCATTGCAGCACTGTTCACAATAGCAAAGACCTGGAACCACCCAAATGTCCATCGATGATAGACTGGACTGGGAAAATGTGGCACATATACACCGTGGAATATTATGCAGCAATCAAAAATGATGAGTTCGTGTCCTTTGTAAGGACATGGATGAATCTGGAGAACATCATTCTCAGCAGACTGACACAAGAACAGAAAATGAAATACCGCATATACTCACTCATAGGCGGGTGAGGAAAAATGAGAACACATGGACACAGGGAGGGGGTCTACTACACACTGGGGTCTATTGGGGGGAATGGGGGAGGGACAGCGTTGGTGGGGGGGCTGGGGAGGGATAGCCTGGGGAGAAATGCCAAGTGTGGGTGAAGGGGAGGAAGGCAGCAAAACACACTGCCATGTGTGTACCTATGCAACTATCTTGCACGTTCTGCACATGTACCCCAAAACCTAAAATGCAATAAAAAAAAGAAAGAAAGAAAGAAAGAAAAGAAAGAGAGAGAGAAAGAAGGAAAGAAAGAAAGTGCTAGTGGAAAATATTTGTTGTTACAAATGGAATGTTTCCTTTTGGGTCCATGAAATCCACCACCACCCCCAACCCAGGGAAAGCCAGGGACTGCAGGGGAGGAGGCGGAGGAAGAGGGCTGCTCCCTCTAAAGCCGTTTCGCCTGGAGAATTCGCATCTGGAGAGGAACCAACGTGGAAGAGCGCCTCTGTGGCCAGGCCTCTGTGTGTGTGTGATGTCGGCCAAGCCTCGTTCTGCAGGGAGTACTGTCATCCTCGTGTCACAGAAGAGGCTCCAGAGCCACTGAGTCATCCCTGACTTCCCCAGCACCACAGTTACGTGGCATGGCCAGCACTCAAACGCACAGACACATCCCTCCGTGACCCCAGAGCACCACGGGCCCTAAAAACAATCTCCACACCACGGCTCACCACTTGGTCACTCTGCAGACAGCTGATCAATTTCTCTCTCCGGATCTGTTTTAATTAGGATACATGTTGGCTACTGTATGAAATGCCAAAATGACAGGATGAAACAGAACAGGTCCCCCACCACACATAGCAGGGATGGTGGTGGCACAGGCTCTTGGCACCTTGTTGCTCTGTGATTCTCAACACCCAGCTTCCCTTCCATAGTCCCACGGCTGCCCCACTCCCGCCATGACATTGTCAATCCAACAGCGGGAACGGGGAGAAGCATCAGGGGAAGGCGCTTCTCTTCCCCCTAAGCTCAGGAACCTGGAGTTTCACAGGTCATTTCTTCCGTGTCACTGGCAAGGACCTGGTCAGATAACTACATGTAGTTGCAAGGGAGGCTGAGAACTCAAACCTTTAGATGAGCAGCCATGTGTCCAGCTCAAAGTTGGGATTTCTTTTAGCTTAAGAAGAAGAGGAGGCCGGGCGCAGTGGCTCAAGCCTGTAATCCCAGCACTTTGGGAGGCCGAGGCGGGTGGATCACAAGGTCAAGAGATCGAGAGCATCCTGGTCAACGTGGTGAAACCCCGTCTCTACTAAAAATACAAAAATTAGCTGGGCACGGTGGCGCGTGCCTGTAATCCCAGCTACTCAGGAGGCTGAGGCAGGAGAATTGCCTGAACCCAGGAGGCGGAGGTTGCGGTGAGCTGAGACCGTGCCATTGCACTCCAGCCTGGGTAACAAGAGTGAAACTCCGTCTCAAAAACAAAAGGAAGAAGAGGAGAAGGGATACTGGGGGCAGCCAGCCATCTCTGCCACTGGGACGCAGCCTTCACGCCTCAGCAGGACTGTGGTGAGCCAAGGTCATGGGGAAAAGGTAACTGCTGTCTAGGGAGGAGAGAGGTGACTGGATGAGCAACCGGAGGAGGCATCCTGGGAGGTCCGGCATTTGGGCTGAGCTTTGAAGGCAGGTAGGGCTTGGGAAGATGAGACGAAAAGGAACTCCAAGAGAAGGTGCAGGCAGCCAACTCACCCTGTGCGGTGGGGAATTCTAGCTCGGTGAGAGAGCCTGACCTGTGAGCCAGGCCACCTGAGTCCTGACACAGCCATGCAGGGGTTTCCTCAGCCTCTGGTGGCTTCCTCACTAAACGGCTGGGGGTCCTCAGTCCGTGCCTTGCAGGCCTGCTGGGGAGGGCTTGCAACATTTCCCTGGGTGGGTGTCAGTTCATTGTCAAGCAGGGACAGGGCTGGAGCTGAAAAGGGAAGCAGAGACCCCATCTGGAAACCCTGAAGGCCAGGCCGAGCAGTCTCTGGATGTTTTTCAAAACCTGCAGGCCGTTCCGTGGCAGGACAGCCTCCCGAGCAGAGAGCAGCTCTGAAACATGAAGACATCTAGAAGACAGAGAGGAGGAGATGAGGTCAGAGATGCAGAAACCCAAGAGGAGGCAGCTGCAAAGTTCACAGAGAGACAGCATGAGAGGGGTTCAGGCCAGAGCCAAGGAGCCCTTCCATCCCAATCAGGCAGTCAGGGAAGACTTCCTGGAGGAGGCAGCCTGAAGCTGTGCTTGCCAAAGCAAGGGCTGCTTAGAGGCCAGGGAGTGGGGCTGTGGGGAGGGTTTGCCCTGGAGGGGACCAGCCACGGAAGGAGGGACCAGCCAAAGCCAGGCCATGCCCAGGGACAGACAGGCCCCACCACTGCCTAGAGATACCCCTACCCCAGCCAATCTGAGCATATCCCACAGCATGGGCTGTACCTGGCACTATATCCACATCCCAGTGAGTCTTCCCAGTGACCTCACAAGGTGGCGATCCTTGCCCAATTAATGGAAGAAGAAACTGGAGCCCAGAGGGGATCAGGGACTTCACTGAGGCCACACAGCAGGGATTTGGGTCCAGCAGTCAGAACCAGTATATCTGGCACTGTTTGACCCTTCCTGGGTCTGGGGTGTCCTTCCCTGACATTATCGTCCTGGTCTCTGGAAGGGGTGAGGATCAAGAACTGCTCTATCCACACCCATCCACAGGCATCCCTTACAAGGCAGGGGCAGAGATGGAGTTACCCCATTGGACAGAAAGACAAACTGAGGCTCCGAGAGGTGAAATCACATGGTGGGCTCACGGCCTGTTGGTGGCCGGCAGGACTTGAGTCCAGGTCCTTCTGACTCTGTGTCCTGATTCTCGGTGATTCTTGCTGAGGCCTTTCTCTCCCCTCCCACCCCTCCCCCCACCCATTGCTGTTTTCCTGGCTCCCTCTCAGGGAAAAGAACATGCTCTGAGTCTCTGTTTCCCTGGGAGAAATCCATTTTCAGAATCTGGAGGTGTTGAAATGTGTTCTTTTTTCCTCTCGAAAGAGCCCTTCTTGAGGACAGAGGTGCCCCCAGAATCCCTCCAAGGCCAGCACCGGCCGGGTCGGGGGCGGTGGTGCTGCCTGTAGGGGCCAGGTCTCAGGAAGGTGACTCCACCCAGGACAAGGAGCAGGGTGGGTACTCTAAGAGCTCAGAGCACGCCCTGGGCCCCCAACCCAGGACCCCCACCCTGGCCTCAGAAGACCCCATTTGCCATCCCTGCCTGGCTGCTGGCAACAGGCTTTGTGGCTCCCAGGAGCAGGGCAGTTACTGAGCCTGCCTGGCGGAGGTGGCCAGGGGAAGGTCCACGGTCGCCACCAGACTGTCACCCTCCCCATGACAGCTGGGCCCCGATAGTTGCGGTCGCAACTGCAGAAGTCTCTTGCTGTAAGGAGTGCAGCCTTCCCTGTGAGCATCTCCTAACGCCCGCAGAGCCGGGCCCTGAGGAGCACTGGGTGGAGGGTGCAGGGGCTGCTTGCTGCTTGCAGAGGAAAGGAAAGATGCTGGGACAGGGGACGTAGGAAGGGGTAACAGGGGATGAGAAAGAAGAGAAGAGGGAAGGGAGGATAGATGGGGGAGGGAAGAGGGAGAGGAAGGGAGGAAAAGACAAGGAAGGAGCTGGAGAGGGAACAGGAGGCAGGGAGGAGGAAAGGAAGAGAGAGAAAAAGCAGCGAGAGAAAGAGAAGAGAGGGAAGGGAGGAGAGGAGAGGGTGGGGAAGGGCAGCTGGGGCTTTGTGTTCACACACCGACATTCTTCCTTCAGGCCCTCCTCCCAATGACTCCTTACACCTGCCAAATGCCTCCCAGCCCTTCCTCCTTCAAAATGTGCTCCAGCCTGGGATAGGGATAGCGCCCCACCCATCCTGGCCTCTGCATCTCCTGACCACAGATTCCTGCAGCTGGATTAAAGCCCTCTCAGGGTTCTAGTCCCCTCCCCCAGGTTGCCCTCAGCTCCTCCAGGCCCCCACCA